>JAAGKR010000040.1:75548-273875 GCA_011419295.1 Clarias macrocephalus | reverse complement strand
GACAAATGTACATACTGTATATTGTAGCTAACAGCAATATGAATGTTCAACAGAAACAGAGCAACCTCTGAAATATATAACCTCTTTTTCTATTTCTGTTGTTTCTGGCACTCTCTACTTGAGTTCCAGATTTATTGCTTCATATATGCCTTCATAATGGATCTAATCTGAGGGGCGGTTAATTTGTAATGTTTGAGGCTGGAAACTTCAAACAAACTTTTCCATCTGCAGCATAGGTAAGTTTTGGTCTTGCTTTCCTGAAATGGCTTTCATGAGAGCCAGTTTCATCAGGATGCATGCTGGGTTTTGCAAATGCACTAGACAGTCCTGTTCTTGCAACTATTCTAGAACAGCTGGCTTTTGTGTCTTAAAATAACAACAGATTTTGTTGTCATTGTTACTCATTTACCTAATAGCATATGTGTTATTTCATAGTTTTGAAAGAAAAAAAACCCTGTATATCCCAACCTGTGTCCAAACTTTTGTCTGGTACTGTATTGACTTCAGCAAAACTCCATTCCTTCTGAATCTCTCCCAAGGTCTTGAATTAGGCTTTGCTTAGCAGTTTACTTAAGGCTGCAGTCATCCCTGTTGCTTGTCTTGTGCACCTTAACCCCTTAACTTACCACGCTTTTCATTTCCAGTCAACTTTCCTGGGACTATGCTTCAGTATAGCACTCTGTGAACAGAAAGCCCTGTCATTGATCATCTTCTGTGGTTTTAACATCCTTGTAGAGCATTTAATAATTGTCTTCTGAACATATGGTATTTATTGTGCTTGTACGGTAATATACTCAAACTTGAAATAAAATATTCAAATGTTTTGGATACTATATTTACATTTTCATGAATTGTTGAAAAAAAGCCTTCAATATATCAGAATTTGTAAAAATTAAATTATGAAAGAAAATTCATTTTTCATAATATTCTAGCTGTTCGAGACCCCCCCTCCCCATATATATCAACCATAACATTATGACCACCCGCCTAATATTGAGTAGTTGATGCACAACTTGATGCACATGGAGAGAAAAAAGAGCAGCGTGCAGTGATGTGTTTTTTATGGTGTAAGGGTGTATCTGGTGCTGTTATTTATTGAAGATTTTTGTGTGCAGTATGGACAGGGGTGTTTGAATATTTGCAAACAAAATTTGGTCCAATACTCTAAGGAAGGTGAAAGTTTCATTAAGAGAATTATTATGATTATTTGATATTTGCAAACAAAATTTGGTCCAATACTCTAAGGAAGGTGAAAGTCTTGTTAATAGAATCATTATGATTATCCATGGATTCACCAATATGAGCCTAAGAATGGAAACATCCTTAATCACCGGCAAGATAGAAATGCTGTCAGTTTTCTGGAATTCTCAAAGGAAATATTGGAATATTATCAGGAAAACTGTTCAAGAATCAACAGTGTTTGTTACTGTAAGATGTTTATTCAAGAGCTAAAGCCTAAACTTAGGATTAAACACAGATGACTGTGATCCTCTGTGATCTTGCATGATAATGCATGCTTTCGCACACGTCCTCCCGCCATGTTGACACTCTGCAAAACTTTGTTTTGAAGTGTTAAAGCATCATTCCTATAGTCCTGAAAGCAGCACTACGAGGATAAAGATTCACCTCTGATGAAGAATTGAAGCATTTGCATTTGTTTCTTGCAGCTTTACCTAAAACATCTTTTAATGAGGATATATGAAAACTTGTTGACAGATAGACAAAGCATATTGAATAACAAGGAGATTATGCTAAATAAATATGTATTTATCATTTCGCAAATTTAATTAAAATAAATTCTACAGCCAGAGTGTGGAATTTAATAAAACAGATACAGTACATGTGTCATACTTTTTATTATTCAACCCAGGAAATACCAGTCAAATGAGTGCAGGGGGTTTTGATAAATATGTATAGTGGAACCTCGGATTGCGAGTAACACAGTTTGCGAGTGTTCTGCAAGATGAGCAAAGATTTTTTAAAATAAATTTTGACTTTAAAAAATGAGCAAGTCTTGGATTACGAGTACTGAGTATCATGTATCATTCATGCAGTTCTTATTTTGACGCCGAGCGTCACATGATCACACCTAAGCCAATGGTTTTTCTCTCTCTTGCGCTGCGGAATTGTGGGTAATAGTCTCCCCTGCTGGGTCTTAGTGCTCGTCTCTTACTGGTTTAATCAACATCCGTGCACGCGTGTACTGTTTACTATAACACTGTGACCACGTGGGTGCGCATAAAACATATTTTATTTTGTGTATGTAAGCGTGTGTGGGCGTATTTATGATAATAGTAGTAATTTCTGAATGGCTAATGTCACACTTTTGTCAAACCACTTGAATTATAAAGGATTTAAGTTATTTATTTATGTATGTATGTATATTTATATGTATATTTTGCTATCAAACAGCTGTACACTACCTCATCACTGACATTATCACACAAAAAATTAACTGAAAGTGAAGCAATAGTTATCTGTTACTGGGTAGGCTGGAACACGTAAGAATATTAATGCACAATGCCCAATTAAATCTTGAAATCCTTCACATATTTTTGTTTAATGGACACTGTTTTGATTGTGACTTATACAGTACATACACTCCTGTGAGGACCAGTCACTCTTACGTGTGATAGACCTGTTATATTACCCAAACATCTTAGTAGGATAAATACAGTACTTATATAAGTACAGTAATATGTAATAATTACAGTACTTACTACGGTAACATTATTTTTATATTGATATCCCTTATGTTCCTCTATTGTCTATCAATTTTAGGTGTTCACAGACATCAGCCCCATGATCTATCAAGCTTCTATTCCCTGCCTTCAGGAGGAGTTGGCCAGATTACCCCATCCATGGGATGGTAAGTTCCAAAAATCCTGTTTTGTACCACTATATAATCTACATCCAAAACTTGACAAGGTAACTTTGTCAAGTTTGTCAAGTACTTATATACACACACACAGGGTGGGCCAAAAGTAGGGTTACAGTTAAGACTTTTTTTCCTTTATTAGAAATTCTGACTTTTATTTACATATATTATAATTACATATTAGACATTTTACATGGAACATTTAATCTCTCAAGTACTCAAAGAGTCCACCTTTTAATAATAAATTTTAATATCTAAAACATGATTGTGAAGGGTAGCAGATAATGAAGTAACTGTAACCCTACTTTTGGCCCACCCTATATATATATATACAGTATATTCAAATTGTATTCAGACCGCTTTACCTTTTCGTCTTCTGTTTTTGATTAGCTAAATGTGATACATTTAGTTGCATTTTTAAAAAGGTTGCTATTTTGGTGGGTGAACTTTTACTCCATTCTAAGGTTTATGATCAGTTTATCTTTTTATTCTGACAAACTTTGCAGTGCCTGCTGCTACCAAAGATTTTCATAGCATAATGCTGATTTCACTATGCTTTAACATCAGGATGGTATAGAACAGTTCCTAGCTTCTTCCAGATAATCCTTTTTGTGTTTTTTTTTTCATAAAATCATACTAAGACTTCGTTTGTTGCCTTTTGGCAAACTCATGCAAAGCAGTTCAACCTCAATTAAATATTTGTTTGTTTAGTGCTTTTAACAATAGATATTATTTAAAAAAAAGTCCCCTCTAAAAGTATTGAAACAGCAAGGCTACGTCTTATATTTTCTCTCAATTAGGAATTTAGATCAGGAATTGTTGTCCAGTCATACAGTGTGTTATGAGGGTAGAAGTTCGATATAACAGGTAATTGACTCCAGTTTCTTATTGGAGGCTCAGGTAGAGTGTTGGAAATTCCGACACAAGTCCTCAGAGCACAGCTGTCTGCATCAGCCGAGGCCAGGGTCGTCTTCATGGTAACATGGAACCATCCCCAGTCACCACACACATCCTCCATCAACCACGCAGGGCCTCCATGTGACAAGATCTCCAAACAGAAGCGGGGCACCAGTATGAGTCAGAAAGGTTAAGAGGGCAGAGGGGGTCTGGATCACAGGTAGCTCAGGAGTGGCATATATAGCTCGAAAGAGAGGGAGGGAAACAGAGAGAGAAGAGATGAGAAAAAAGTTAGGTATGGTCACAGTCACATAATGTGTAAGGTGAATGTATATTTAATGTAAGCAGGGACTCTGGCAGTACAAACTATAGTTAGAAGCATACTGTAACTAAAAGGAAGAGCCAGAAGGAAACACAGTCATGAAGGCTGTCTGGGATGTAAAGCAACTAATCACTTCACCGTCAACAAACCTGAGGGATCAGTGAGAGTGGGGAAGTCAGCATCTAATCAAAACAGTTCCCATAATCTATTCACAAAAATGCTTGTCTTTATAAATAAGTCTTCAGCCTAGACATAAACCCTGAGACTGTGTCTGAGTCCCGAACATTAATTGGAAGGCTATTTCATAACTTTGGGGCTTTGTCCCCTGCTGTATGTTTCATAATACTGACAAGCAGCCTCTATCCTTTGATTGAAGTAGGTGTGGCGGATTGTAAGAAACTAGTAGTTCATTCAGGTACTACGGCGCGAGACCATTTAATGCTTTATCGATTTTTAAATACTACTCTTAATGTGCTCAAATCTTCTGGATCTAGTAAGGACTCTCACTGCTGCATTCTGCGCTACTTGAAGCTTGTTTATGCACCTAGAGGAATATTCAGACAAGCGATGATCTATGGCTTTGAGACAATGTCACTGAAGAAAAGACAGTAGGCAGAGCTGGCGGTAGCAAAGATGAAGATGTTGAGGTTCTCTTTGGGAATGACAAAGATGGATAGGATCAAGAATGAGTCTCAGAGGGACAACCCATGTTAGATGCTTTGGAGATAAAGTTAGAGAGGCCAGATTGAGGTAGTTTGTGCATGTTCAGAGGAGAGAGTGTGAATATATTAGTAGAAGGATGCTGATGTTGGAACTGCCAGGCAGGAGGTCTTGAGGAAAACCAAAGAGGAGTTTTATGGACGCAGTCACAGAGGACATAAATTTAGTTGGTGTGAGCGAAGCGGATGCAGAAGATAGGGTTAGATGGTGGCACATGATTCGTTGTGGCGACCCCCACAAAGGAACAGCCGAAAGACAAAGAAGAAGAAATATTGCCCAGAGAAGTATGTAAAGAAAAAAAAGCAGTGGGCATAAAACTGTACCCTGTGGAACTGCATATGAGAATATGCAGAATAATCACTATTTAAATCTACAAACTGAGAGTGATCAGTCAATTAGGATCTGAGACAGGAGAGGGCTGTTCCCTTAATTTACTACCTTTTCTAATCTGTTTAGAAGAATACTACGATCAATGGTGTCAAAAGCTGCACTGAGGTCAGGTAACACAAGTAAAGAGACAAAAGCTGTCTCTTTCCTTGTGTTTGAAACCTTTTTTACAACCCTATCCAATTTAACAAGTGCTGTCTCTGTTCTGTGATGATGACTAAATCCTGACTGATACAGTTTGAGTATTCTATTCCCATGTAGATATGAACATAGCTGCTGAGCTACTATCTTTTCCAGGATCTTAGAGATAAAGGGGAGGTTTGATATTGGCCTGTAGTTGGACAGCTTACAGGGGTCAAGGTCAGGTTTCTTAAGTAGTGGTTTAATAACTGTTAATTGAAAATATTTTGGAACATACCCACTGCTGAGTAAAGAGTTAACTATTTTCAACAGGGGTTCCGTTATTGCTGGTACGATTTGCTTGAGAAAATGTATAGGATCTAATACAGTGTGTGCTAAAACAATGTTCAGTATGAGCCTCATATTCTTTATGATTAGTAGGCCCTGTACTAGTCTACAGTGGTTCCTAACCATGAGGATCCTTGAGGATCTCCCTAATGTCTTCTCTACTTTTTGTCGGAATGCATCGAGTTGTTGAATTTTGACCATGATGTGTGCCCACCTGCACCCATTATAGGTGAAGATGGCGATGATGTACAAGTCATAGACACTTATTCATCTTATGGTACTGACTTCGTTCTTGTTTTTTTAGCTCCAGATGTTGTGCAAGTGGTTGAAAGCTACCCCAATTAGTTGTTTACACCACTGCACTTTTTCATTGTCACTAAGGAAAGAGCAGAGGTTTTGACCATTGGCCAAGGTTCTTGATCTTTGGTCTGTTCTTGTTTGAGAATAGTTTTCTCTGGCATGTCAATATTTAAAATTCGATTATATTTCTTGAGTATTTGCAAATGTTTCTTGTTCAATGACGTGTACCCTCTGGATGTGCTGATTAGGTCAGTCTTGTGGGCAAAGATAATCTCGTTGCACTTGTGTTTTAGACTTCTGTCATCCCATGCTTTAGGCTTTTGTCATAGTAGGGCTTTTTTCATCCTCCTGTGATTGTTCTAAGCTCTTTGAGTAGTTTCTTTGGAGCTGTGGTTTCAAACATTCAACTCATGTCTAGACCTAGGATTTGAATCTCTTCAAGTGCAGACTATCTATTTATGAGCCCACAATTCAATTCAATTCAATTCAATTTTATTTGTATAGCGCTTTTAACAATTTACATTGTCGCAAAGCAGCTTTACACAATCAAAAGAATTATTTTAATTTGTTTAAGATGAATGAATCGGATGTGCTTCTGTAAGAACCCACTTTTGTTTTGGGGAGATTAACTTTTCTACAACACGTCAGAGCTATCAGAACTATCAGAGTGCTTTTGCTAAGTTCTAGTTCTTAATCATTCTTAAACATATTGTTGAGGATGTTTGCAACCTCCTGATGTATGATTGGGATGCTGTACTTCATCTGGGCCACTGGCTCTGCTGTTGCTAATTTTTTTCACTGCTATTTCTAACTGGTGGTAATGTAAATTTTGAGAGGTCCTTTTGGAATTGTGTCACATGTCCAAAGGGCAATTTTTGAGTTAAAGTCACCAACGATGCCTGCTCACTGATCTGCTTGAGCACACAATCTAGTAAAAAATAAAATCCTTTTGTTAGGCGTTGTAGACATTGATTGACATTTATTCGGTTGCATTTATTTGTGGCCACAATGTCAATTCAAGAGTTGTCAGTGTCTCATCCAAGACATGCAGGTACTTTTAACAAGAGATGTATCAAAATGGCATGAATAAAATCTAAACATTGTGTTTGCAATCTTAGACTTATAGACATTAAGCAATCTTTATTAGTCTAGGTACTGGTAAATAACTTGCATCTTTTGATTAAAGTAAGGAGATTTGCTTCGGCATTCTATGATGAGTAAATTTGTGAGAGTGGCTTCATGTGGGATTGCCGTGTGATGAGAAGTAGCTTTTATCTGGAAACTCATGATTGATGTCACAGTGATGGTCGTCACTTTGGCAGGTTTCCTCAACTCCACAGTTTTTAATCAACTCTCTGAATAAAATCTTCTTCTCCATTTGCTCATATTAGCTGGACAGTTGCAGTAGAATTTGTCTTGGTGGAACCAAGACACTGAAGTCACTGAGCTATTCAGGCCACATGCATGTTGTGTTGTAAGTATACTGGTAATAAATTTGACCTCGTGGCTTTATTCTTGCAATTTTTTGATTGGCTTTATGCACTGTCAAATGTGGGACTTTTAAACTACAACAGCCTTTAAACAGAAAACCTAATTTTTAAGATTATTTACAGCATTAAAAACTGACCATAAATTGAATATAACAAATGAAATAAAAGTGATCAGGTCTGAATACCTTATGAATATATTGTCTATTTCTCCTGTGTAATACTTTTTAGGATAAGTGAAATTGTGACATGTCTGATTATTTTGAAATGACAGGGCCAACATTTATAATACCTTACATACAGTAGTTAGAACCAGACTATTTATACTGACTGCTTGTTGATTCTGCTTTCATCTCTGAAATGTATCAGTATTTTAATTATCAATCATTTTACATAATAATTTTATTTGTACACTGGAAAATTATAAATCTGTTTATTATGATTGTATTATTTTATAGAAAAAATTATTTAAAATAAAATAATTCTCAAACCATTCACTCTACCATCTGAAATGTAGACAATAATATAGAATAAACAGTTGGTTAAATTCTTAGTTCATGTTAAATCATTTAAAATTAATGTATGCCTTCATATGCAAATATGCAATAACAGTAATGTACAAAAATGTAAATAAAAAAATGCATACTGTATTTAAGCAGGTTGTTTTTAATTCAAATTTTACCATGAGTGACCATATGTCTGGCATTAGATGTTTTCTGTGATTTGTTTCATCCTTTGCCTCTGTCTAAAGATATTAAATAAAATGTGGCTAAATGCAGCTATTCTGTTAGTCAATGTGGCATCAGCATTATCCATGATATCAAGCAGATACAGGTCAAGAGTTTCCAGAGATAGCAAAAAAGGAATTTCTCTATGCTTGTAATGTAAACGTGAAACTCGAAAAATTAGAATATCATGCAAAAGTTCATTTATTTCAGTAACTTAAAAGGTGAAACTAATATATGAGATAGACTCATTACATGCAAAGCAAGATAGTTCAGGCCGTGATTTGTCATAATTGAGATGATTATGGCATACAGCTCATGAAAACCCCAAATCCACAATCTCAGAAAATTTTAATATTACACGCAATCAATAAAACAAGGAATGTACATAGAACAATATCGGACCTCTGATATATATAAGTATGCATATGTACTCAGTACTTGGTTTGGGCCCCTTTTTGCAGCAATTACTGCCTCATAGCTGATACAGCACTTTGGGAACCTCCGACTTCTTTTGCAATGACCTTTTGCGGCTTTCCCTCCTTATGGAGGATGTCAGTGATGGTTTTCTGCACAACTGTCAGGTCAGCAGTCTCTCCCATTGTGCTTCCTACTGAACCAGACTGAGAGACCACTTAAAGGCTCAGGAACCCTTTGCAGGTGTTATGGCTTAATTAGCTGGGACAATTTGAGCCTAGAATATTGAACCTTTTCACAATATTCTAATTTCCTGAGATTGTGGATTTGGAGTTTTCATGAGCTGTGAGCCATAATCATCTCAATTATGACAAATTATGGCCTGAACTATCTTGCTTTGCATGTAATGGGTCTATCTCATAATTAGTTTTACCTTTTAAGTTGCATTACTGAAATAAATTAACTTTTGCACGATATTCAAATTTTTCGAGTTTCACCTACATATGTGACAATTAAAGGCTTAATTTAACTTAACCGTGCCACCTACTTGCTGGTCAGTGCATTGTTATTAGAGAGTACCCTAAAAATTAAGGAGGTCTTGTGATCTCATGTACATGAATTGACCAAAATTTGAATTAACTATAGCATTTTATGAAATCAGCGTAATAAGGTTTGTCTATTCGTTCCCTATATTAACCACCTTGGGGCTCTGCAGTGTCAATGAACCTAAGAGCGCAATTTCTTTTTTCGGCAGAGGACTTTTCTGGGCTGTGTAGAATACTTTACACATCATATTTTTACCTGGAATTTTTGACAATTATACATAATAGCACAGTAGCATATTAGACAGAGCAGCATATCTTGTAAACACCAGTGTGAGTGAGATGGAAACACTCACGGGTTCATGGATAAATCCAGTCATGTCACACAACCTCAGAATCCTATGAAGCACTTTAAGAGAATGTGGAAATGAGAGATGCCTGGATCACCTCACCAGATGAATGGCTGTTCCTGTTGAAAGTCTTACTGCTTCAGTACAACTAGCTTGATGATCTGCTCCATGTCTCACTCCTGTTTACAGGGATCCTTCAATTGCTGCAGTCAGCAACGGGCTGGCTGACCTAAGGGAGCTATTATGACTGAAAGCAGTGCTTCTCAGCCAGTGCGCTGTATAACATTGTGCTCATGACAGTTAAATAGCCCTGCTGCATCCATGGCAGCAGCTGCTGGGTGGCAAGTTGAGATGATGAGCTGAGCTGCAGCAGCTTCTCTACTGTTGACCTGTTTTTGTTTTTTGGAATGGGTTCAAAGTACCACTGGTGCTCATTGTGTAGGTCAAAAGGTGCCTGTGTGGGTTTGGTTAAAGAGGACAAGGGACTCACCAAGTATAAAGATTTTCATGACAACCTCACAGTCTTCATCGAAACATGTTTCAGGACCACAGTAGGACCCTAGTGAATGCAGCCGAAATTTGCCTGAGCACCAGGCTTGCATTTATCCAGTCTACTTTTTTTTTCACTGCATTTCTCACAAAAAGGACAACAACAGTGTATGGTTATATTCCTGGTTCTCAGCTTTTTCTTCATGTCTTTGTCTGTTTGTTTATGTGCATGCATGCATGCATGTCTTGCAAGGTCCGTCAGCTATATCATACTCATTCACTCTCCCTCACGCTGTTTATGAGAATCACTTTAAGCAAAAAACAGCCACAAATACAACCTCCTAACTCCAACCTCTACCATATACAGAAACTCCTAAACTGGACACACCCATTGACTGTATTTTATTTGCCTGGTTTGCACAGTGGAGCAGCTGATGGGCTATCCAGACAGTGGATATGATCAGGAAAGTGACCTATCTGAAGTTGGTGCAAAAATTCAAGCACATGTGGTCTTCTTTGGCTGAGTCAACTCGCTGTCAAGCATGTTTTTGGGACATGACGTAATAGAAAAAAAAGATTCTGCCTTTTTTACTGCTCCCACCCCACTGGATCAAGCAATACCACTAAGAATTGCAATATGGCAATTAATCTGGGAATGGTGTGCTCCCCACCTGTTGGACTTTATAGGTATGCAGTCCAGTGCCTAAAGTGTTGCTGGGCTTCACCCATCAGCACAGCTTGAATATCTGTGAAACAACTATGAGATGCTTCATTTCAGGGTTTGGCACCAGTGTGACACTA
This sequence comes from Clarias macrocephalus, assembly GCA_011419295.1. Classification (NCBI taxonomy): domain Eukaryota; kingdom Metazoa; phylum Chordata; class Actinopteri; order Siluriformes; family Clariidae; genus Clarias; species Clarias macrocephalus. The sequence goes on along the minus strand of JAAGKR010000040.1, from coordinate 263,092 downwards.
AGCAAAAACAAAGCAGAATCGGGTGGAGATGACTATGGAACATTTTTTGTAAGTGCTTCTGGATAGGGACAAAAAGTAACTAGCATTATTTAACTAAAGAGTCTCACTGTTTGCTCAAACCAGTTTAGCCTTTATCTTCTGAACTATCTCATTAACTAAACATTTCCACCAACAGAATTGCTGCTCAATACATGTTTTTGTTTTGTTTTTGCATATCATTTTGTCTGTAAGCTTTATAGACTGTTATGTGTCTTTGGAGACCCACAATTTCTGAAATAATTTACTGAAATTATTTTAAAATAATTAAAATAATTTCTGAAAGTCACTGAAGTCAGAGTTCCTCAACCTAAACATTATCTGAAGCTTGTGACCTGTATCTGCATGATTTTATGCATTACTTTGGTGCCCCATGATTGACTAATTAGATAAGTGCATAAAAAACAGGAAATACTATTAATAAAGTTAATCAGTGAATATATAAAATTAGCTGGTAAATCTCAGAAAGCTTGGTCAGAAGGTCACCTGAACCTTACCTTACCAACCCCAACTCCCAATTACCTGCAGGCAAAGTCAGCCTGTCTATCCACTCTCCTCGTGTGGCTTCAGGCAGCCCTACTCTTCCAGTCTCAGCAGCACCCCATCCTATTCCAGGTATAGTATCAGCTGAAATCATCCTGAGTCTGAGGTTTCACCTAAAAGTGCCTGCTTGTGCAACTTCTGCCCAGCCTCGCTTGCATAAGCTTTTGCCATGTATGTGCCGTACATTGCTTTGAATAAATAATTGCCCAAAGACTTGCAAAAGAGGTACTTGCAAAACCTCTTTAAAAATACCTAGACTAATAATGCATTCAACCAAAGCTTGTAACTCAGAATTCAACTTAACCAGGATTACTATCAAGAATGTTGGAACATTCTTGTCAATTCCTACCCAGACAGCACACATATGCATTGCTGGCATCAGCCTCAGAGTGCCACTTAAGCCTCAGAGCAGTAAATCAGCCTCAGAGTGTCATGTCCAGTTCCTATTTCCAGCATCTGACAAGCATCTGCAATCTGTTTGGACGAACGCACAGAAAAGTCTGGTCAATGTTGACCTGAATCTAAAGTTACATTGGCAAAATGTAGCACAGAAAGCATTTGTTAAGTGGCAATATGTTGCAGAGACATCTGCAACAAAATGCTCACCAGATGACATTTGGTTGATGAATCAAAGCTAATACCATGGAAGTTAAAATAACTACTGACATCCAAAAGTAACTTCCTTTTTCTCCCTCCCTTTACTTTCCACTTCACCGTTCTCATGGATCATCCTTATCAATCAGTCCAGACGCTTATATGGGCAAAAGAAACTTAATGTCCGACTGAATGGCATTAAAAATTAGAAAATTCTTCTAAATGTAAGTTAACCTAAGGGAAAGAGGTCAGCTATTTAATGTTACTTCATGCTATAGCTTCCCAGTGGCAATGCTGAGACTGCAGCTTTCGCAGGCATTGCGTCAGGAGACCCACAAGCTTTTGTGTACTTGCGTGAACCATGTTTCAGTCCGTGTTTAGGGTTTTAGTGTTTGGTTGTCTGGATCTTATCTAGATCGATCCACCAGCCAGCAGTTATTTTTTGTGTTATTCATTTTATTTTTATTTATTTATTTTTTGTTTGTTTTTTAATTTTACAGTCCTCCATATGGGATGACCAGAACAGGTTTTTTGTTTCATGAAGTGCTCATTGCTTTTTGCCATGAAGAGAATAATGTTTACCTCTGTTTACTTTTATTGTTTGTGTTTTTTCTTGAGCTGGAGTTCTTTTTCATGTCATTCAGTCTGACATTAAAGTTTTTTAAATTGAATCGTGTCCCGTCATTATACACACACAAAATTGGGATTAGGCAGTGGTGCCTCAGGCTCCCAAGTTTGTGGGTTGCTGTTTTGAGGGTCGAGGTTTGTTTCCTGCCACTGAACAAGGCCACAGGACTGACCAAAGTACAGGATGATCTGCGAGGACAAGGTAAGAGAGGAAGGTGAAGGGGTATATAAAAGCTTTGATTTGCCCAAACATCATCTGGAGAGAATTTCCCAATTACTGTAGCAAACGCTGTCCGTGGTACATCTTGCCGACGTACCCTTATATATGAGGATGATGTAACTTGATATTCATCTGCCAGACATACAGGTGCATCTCAATAAATTAGAATATCAACAAAAAGTTTAATTGATTTCAGTAATTCAATTCAAAAAGTGAAACTCATATTATATAGATTCATTACACACAGATTGATATATTTCAAGTTTTTATTTCTTTTCATTTTGATAATTATGGCCTACAGCTAAAGAAAACCAAAAATTTAGTATCTCAGAAAAATAGAATATTATTTAAGACAAACAAAAAAAGAGATTTTTAACACAGAAATGTTGGACTACTGAAAAGTATTAACATGTTCAGCACTCAATACTTGGTTGGGGCTCCTTTTGCAGGAATTACTACAGCAATGAGGCATGGCATGGAGGCAATCAGTCTGTGGCACTGCTCAGGTGTTATGGAAGCCCAGGTTGCTCTGATAGCAGCCTTCAGCTATTCTGCTTTGTTGTGTCTGGTGTCTCACATCTTCCTCTGGGTATGGTTCTTAAACCAGGTATTAGTACTGCCAAGTCCTGCTGGAAAATGATATCAGCGTGTTCATAAAGCTGGTCAGCAGAGGGAAGGAAGTGCTCGTAGATGGCTGCGCTGACATTGGATCTGATAAAACACAGTGCACCAACACCAGCAGATGACATGGCTCCCCAAAAGCACTACTGACTGCAAACTTTACACTGAACCTCAAGCAAATTGGATTCTATGCTTCTCCTATTTTCCTCCAGATGCTGGGACTTTGACTTCCAAATTAAATGCAAAAGTCCTTTTTTTATCTGAAAAGAGGACTTTGGCCCACTGAGCAACAGTTCAGTAATTTTGTTCTTAGCCCAGGTGTGATACCTTCATGGATACGTCTCTGCGTGATGGCTCTTGAAGGACTGTCTCCACCTGCAGTCCACTCCTTGTGAACCTCACCCAAATTCTTGAATGGGCTTTGTTTCACAATCCTCTCAAGGCAGCTGTTAGCTGTTTCTTGGGAACCTTTTTTTACTACCCTATATGTTCAGGGTGTCAAGTCAGCAACTATTGCAAGTCAACAGTCTTGGCCATAATTGTTTAGCATACTGATAAGTCAACTTTTAGATTATATTATTGTTCCAGTTTATGAGATGCAACATGGTGCCAATGGTAAACAAAGTAGCACTTATTTACCTTTTTTGTGCTTTTACGCAAAGTATTATGTTGAATATAATGGGCATTTGTGGCTCAGTGGTAGATCTTTCGCCGACCCGGGTTCGGTTCCCAGCCAGTGCCCAAACCCCAGGCACTTGATGCAGTGCCACTCTGTAGACCGGATAAAATGAGAGTTGCATCATGAAGGGCATCTGGTGTAAAACCTATGCCAAGTTATTGTGTGGACAGTTGGTCTGCTGTGGCGACCCTTCATGACTAACAACATTATGTTGCATATAATACAGTATTTATTTTAGATCATGCAACATCCAGATATATTAGTTTGTTAAATCTAAAACTGACGATAGACTTTACTGGTAAATATACATAACTCATTAAAATTAGATGGCTAGGTTGAAGCTAACAAATGACAAGCATGCATGAAAAACAAGCATTTTCTCCCACTTTTTATAGTTTGAATGCATGGAGGTCGGAATGTATGTAATTTTTGAGTTCAGTGCCACAAGATTAATGCAGCATTAGATCAGATATTGCAGTGCAATATCCAAAATTATTCTAAGACAGTCACATAACAATACAATTTTATTTAATGTCTTAATTGCAAAATTGCTATTGCCATGGGCTTATGTCTACTTGGACCTAAAGCAACATTACATTTTTATAGTTTAGAGGAGCTCAACACCACAAGTTCAATATTTCAGATAATGATTTTCAGATATAGAGCAATGAAAATTAAAAATCTATAATTAATTATTTGATTAACCTTCTTAGAAAAAGGGACCTGTAAATGAAGAGTTTTAACAGATTAGTGTAAGAAAATTGAATGCTGGGCAAGGCTCCTGCTTTGTGTGTGGTCAATTCCTTTTGTCATAAATTGGATGATGAAGACTCTCTGTCCTCAATGTTTTACTTGATGAATGGTTTTAATTTGGGCCCAAGCACTATATGTGTGCAGGACCCTCTTGTTTTCCTAAGGATTTTTAGGGCCCAAGCACTATAAGGTGCACAGAACCCTCTTGTTGAGGCAGATCATTTTGGGTCGTTCACAAAAACGCACCCGATGGATATTCCTCGTTTATCCATTTTTTATACAATCACTTCCAAACCGGGCCAATGGGAAGACATTGAGGATGCAAAATTGCAGGGGGATTTTTGATATCTCAACCGGGTCAGCTGTGATAATGTCTTAAACATACACCGAAAAATGATTAATAACTTTTTGTGTGGCATTATATTGAGTGACATTATATTCAGTAGCAACTTCAGTGACATCACTTTCAGTGACATCACATTCAGGAACATCATAGTGTGATACTTATTTTCCAGCATCTGCGGCATATTGAACACATTGTATCACAAATGTTAACACACAAATGCGCGCACACACACACACACACACACACACACACACACACACACACACACACACACACACACACATCAAACACAAGCTAGCACACACATCACTAATGTTAACACATAGACTCATACACCATACACACAAACATGCACAAACACAAGCACATTGACTCGTACACACACATTTTGATATCTCAAACAGGTCACACACACACACACACACACACACACACACACACACACACACACACACACACATGCACTAACGCACTCAACAAATATTTAGGGCCCAAACTGACATTAGCCCTGTATAGTCCAACCGGGTGGCGATGGCGCATGGTGCTTGGGCCCATCATTGTTGCTTGCAACTATATTTATAGCCTTGCAAGCTCTTGCAAACCATTGCTGTTGCTTTTCACGTCAGCTCTGCCATCAAAGTATTGATTTGTAGGCACATTGAATTAAATAATAATTTTACTATATAATATATATATAAGTTTTATTTCATTGTGGTTAGCATAGTTGCCTTGAACCTTTTGGGATGAGGGTTTGAATCTTGCCTCTGGTTTGCATGAAAGTGGAGTTTGCATGTTCTCCCTGTGCTTTGTGGGTTTCCTCCAGATATTTTGGTTTCCTCCACATTCCAAAGACATGCAGTACATGCTGACTGGTTATTCTAAATTGTAAAAGGTAAAACGTAAAGATGAACGATGAATGAAAATTAATTCATGCTTATAACAAATGGCATTCTTGCAAAGTAACTTTAAAGAAATGCAGATCACAGATTATTAATGTCCGAAGTGATTATTTTCCGAGATGACATGAAGAAGAAAACTTATTTCCAGGTGATAAGGGACATAGGGGGACTGATAGGTGAAATGGGATTGATACCCTCCGATTCTCAGAACCCTCAGGAAGTACAAGGCTAAGTATCTAGTTAAAAGTATACATTGAAACAGAAAGGTAAGTGTTGTGACCTAATTTGGTCTGCTCATAAAAGATAAACAATACTTTCTGCTTTTTGTTAACAAATGTATAACATGACCAAGTGGTAACTCTAGATTATTTAGACACATTTTTTTCTACCAGTTGTTAGCACCAGAAAAAGTCAAAGCTGAAGGCTCTTTTAAAGAAGCTTTTTATACTTACTTTGAAAGGATCTGAGGAGGTAAGGGTGTAATCATAATTTATTATTAAAAGTCATAATTGTTAAAACAAACACAAACTCTATGATGAGACTAGGATATTTGCTTTGGTGCTAACAACTAACATAACTATTCGTATAGGCCCCCTTCAAGGCATGGTCTCTGTATCTGTGAGATCTGGACTGAAGTATTTGCAGTATTTGACTTCAAGACTTTAGCTTCAAGACATTAGCAACCGATCCTTTAAATCATGTAAATTGCAATTTCTGGCCTGCTGAAACTCTTTGTCATGTAAGTCAACCCATTTCTTGCTGAAATGTCTTGCCTGGGAACAGGGGCCTTACGTCAAGGCCACCTCCATTTTCCCTTTCGGAGGCTGTAGATAGCTGGCTTCCACTTGGCAGCCGGTTAAACATTATACATACAGTATATATAACAATATACATTCCATACATCTTTAGAGCCTCTGGGGAACTTGGGATGGACTCTGTTACTTTCCTCTTTTGATGACGGTGTGTACACAGCTCTTTCATGCTCCTCGATAGTGTATTTTACGGTCATAGCCAGCTGCCCCTACCCAGCCATAGGCGAGCCAACGCTTGGGCAGTTTCCTGCTTGGGAACGGGGGCCTTACGTCAAGGCAGGCCTTATACCTTTTGGCAGAAGCTAAAAGCGCTGGGGCAGCTCATGTGCTCCTTCAGCGGCTCTCTGCATACCTTTAACCCTTGTATTGTCTTCACTTTTGGGACCCTCTGGTGTCATTCATGTCAAACTGACCCGGAACATATTTGGGGATTTTAAAACTAATTCTGAAATTAAATTTTACTTCATAAACCAATAAAATATAGTGTATTTTATCTCAGTTTTAAACAACAGAGAGAACACATATGTTCAATAGTTGCAATCAGCCTATAGTTGCAATCAGCCTTAATTAGTATATACTATACTAATCAAGACTTGGGGGTAATAAATTATGCTTAACTTAGAAAGATTTAAGTCACTAGCCACACTGTGGCTGGGGCCATATTTCCTTTTGATTTATGGTGTCACCAGTGCCTTGTCTAGCTCCTCAAATCATCTTCTTTGGAGCTTCCTTTGGGTTCATTGCCACCCAGCTTGTAAATGTGTTATAGGTTGAGACATCAAGAATGTAGAAGATCATAAGTGGCCACCATAGCGTTCTTCATTGACAGCTGTAGCAGGTCAGCAGCTTATCAAACAGACTCGAAGACCATATGAAAGATGCAAACGCGTGGGGTATAGTACCATGTGATTTCAATTACTTTTTTTGTTTGTACACAAAAAAATAAGCTAAGGACATTGAGTTTCAGTTTCCGTTCTTGCTTGCTTTTTTTTTTTTTGCATTTTTTTTCCCGATTTTCCCCCTAATTTAGTCGTGTCCAGTTTCTTCCCGTCACTAGGGGGCTACTACATTAAGGCTACTACTACCACTCAGCCGGGAGGGCCGAAGGAGGTCACGTGGTTCGGAGAAACCACGTGACGCCAGCCGACCACATCTTTTCAAACTGCTTGCTTGGGGGCGGAGTAACACACTCGGAGGACAGCACTATCCGCTCCTTCCGTTGCGCAAGCTCACAGACACCCCTCACTGGCTGTAGAGCCATGATTAATGGCTCCTCTGAGAGAGCTCGGCCAATCAGCTCTCTCTAGACCTCCGGCTGCGAGAGGTTACAGCATCACCCGGGATTGGAACTGGTGATCTCCGGATGATAGGGCGAGCACTTTACCACTACGCCACTCGGAGGCCCTTCTTGCTTGCTTTCTGTAGTCCATAACTAGTTATTTTTTTTAAACCAAAATTAAGGGAGAGGTTGTTGTCATATTACCACTGTGAGTTCTCTAACCTTCTCCCTGTATATGCTTTCGTACAGTTATTTGAGATCAGGCTTATGGCCAATAAACTTTATAAAGAAACATGGAAGAAATCAACACTTTTTTAGTCAGAGAACTCTATTAAAAATTCTTTTCTTTAAAGGATTAAAAGTTGCCCTTGGTAGAGCTGCAGTTGTATGACTTCTTTAGTGGATTCAGTGAGCCTGTTTTGAACTGCACATCTAAAGGAGGCTTGACAGTGCCAGTCTTGGTTGTTTTATATTAATAGGAGGTGATACTGTAACAGGAAGCAGAATTCTTATAGCCCTTTATCCTTGTTTGTCCTCCTCCTCACACCAAGCCAGAATTCGTTCGGTGTCTGATCTGTAGACTTCGGCCTTATTGTGGAATGTCATCAATATGAACTGTTGCTCTTAATGTAAGCTGAAATCAGAAGGTGTGGCTGGGTTAATTTGATCTATCATCCAATCATACTAAACACTTTTGTGTTGGAAGTAGTTTTGAAAAATTTATTTAAAGATGTGCTCATTAAGACATGGAATTACTGTGATGGAAGCACAATTCTCCTGACCAACTCCAACTCTTAAATGAGTAAGTTGATCCTGTCTGCAAGGTGAGAAGGATTTTTGTCTTTGCCTTGGATTTGAGGATTAAGTACTTAATTAAGTCTTTCAGATATATTACAAAGACAAGCAAGTTTCATCAGCAATGTTTAATTCCAAAAGTTACTCGCAACTTTGTTTATGGCACCACCCTCATCCAAATAAAAATAAATAAACTTTATCTTTGAGCCCAGAAACTTGAAACAACACTTTACCTTGAAAGAGCTATTCTGCATTGCTGTTAAACAGAAGAGCAGCATGTTCAGCTCCTGTTTCCTTACAGTACAGAGAGAACCCAATAATCTTGTTTTGATGAAAGTGACTATGCTAATGACACACTTCAAAACCATGTGAAATTTGCATGAATGGTGCAAATGTTTTAAAGAAGTCCATACATCTGTGAATGACGATCCCAAGGTGGCTCAGATCCCATTGCAGGAATTCCTGTGAACATTCAGCAAGTGGAACACCTGATCCGTGAAAATTTATGGATATCCTGTCAACAGCTTGCAGAAGAGATGCAACCTCATGTTGGAACTGTATACACAATCATTTACAAACACCACTTGAATGTTTCAGGAACTTGATGTACTGTCATACAAGAACCCCATACAGTCCTGACCTAGCCTCAAGAAATTTCAACATGTTTGAGTGATTAAAGGAGTTCCTGGGAGGTTTCAGACATGAAACAGGCAGTCCAAGCATTCCAAGCATGGGAAACCCTGGGATAAGTACATTACTTTAGCTGGCGATTATATAGAGAAATAAAGGTATTTTAAGTAGACTTAAAGTCTGAACTGACAAAGCAAACATAAACCTCATCCAGGTGCAATGTGAGATGTTTGTCATGTAGCGTTTCATTTATTTTTTCTTCCAGATAATTTGAAATGTCACATACATGCCTTGAAACTGTCATTCAAATGTCAAACATATTAGTATGAGTTTATTAATGTCGAAGTATTTACAAGAAAGTCAGCTTTCTTGTTCATGATATTCTCTCCATCAATTGAGTTCTTTCTTAACATGATTGTTAGTGATCCAAGATGGCATTGTGGTAACAGAATGTGGCGGCCACTCCAGATTCAAAATGATGCTAGCCCAACTTATTTCTTTTGTTTCATTGGTACATGGATATTGGGGCAACTAATGTTAATGTCCACCACTACCAAAGACACATTACAGAAATAACACTAAAAACATACGCAAAGATCTCCTGAAGAAGCTATGCAATCTTGGCTTATTGTAGTGCCCAGATCTCAAGACATTGGCATCCTCTGATACTTGTGGCCAGGGGAAGGGGAGTGTGGCAGAATGGTGAGGGAGGGTCCATGCTAGGCTAAAAGCAAAACCTAGCTAGCAGATTTCCCATCCATCCTAATCTCAAATAAACTAGACTTTACCCGACTACAGTGAACTACTGCTGAGACTGCTGAATGTTTATTTTCACAGAGACATACCTCAGGAACAGTTCTGGATGCTGAGCTAGGCAAACAGGCAAGCCCAGTGGATCTTGTTTACACAAACTTTACAGTGGTTACAGGGCAAAGCGCCCTGCACCCCAGTTATTCTGACCAAATCAATGTTCTACTAATTATACTATTCCAAGGGGCAAACTTTCTTAAGCCATCAGAAAGGGCAAAGTGAGCACATAACCATGGAATCCACAACCACTTCTAAAAGAGAGGCAATACGTGTGGCAGGGCATTCGAGTCATTGACAACTACAGAACAATAACATCTCCTTGTGACATCCCTTCCAAATGCACTGAACAACCTCTATGAATGGCTTGAGGTGCAAAATTATGTGGTGGTATGGAAGACGCCCACCACCTGCAAACAACCAGGTATTGTGTCTCAATGTGAGGAAAAGACAAGAGTCAACCAAAAAAAAGCTGCAGGACCAGACAACGTTCCTGCCAGCATGCTCAGAGAATGTGCAGACCAATCTGTAGATCTTCTCACTGGCACCATTGTACCAATATGCCTTAGGCCATTACAATCATCCCTAAACCCAAGCCTTCTTGTAATGCTTGATGGCCTGTCTCACGTATAAATTGTACCCCGCCCCATCACTAAAGACAAGTCAATCTCGATCCCAGATTCTGCCTCCATTCCTTTTATATGCATAAAGCTGAGGAGCAAGGATGGCACAAAATTCCCGCTTTGAACTAGCTGAGTGACTTGGGCTTCTTTCTCTCTCTTCCTCTATCTCTCCTGACAAATCAAAGACTTTATCACTGCCTAGAACCACAGTAAAATCTATGAATGAGAACTGGAAGGTATTTGGTATAACACAGACCCTCCCTGGATCAGGACGTTGCTCCAAACTGAATGAAAGAGCCGGGAGGAAACAGGTCAGAGGTCGCTGAAACAAAGAGTGGTCAGTGTGCATATGACAACACTATCACAAATTCTTATAAAATATGGCTTGTATGGGAGGGCTGCAAAAAAAAAGCCACGCCTTAAGAAAGTCTACATGCAGTCATGACTGTGTTTGCAAAAACACAGGTTGTCACATGAGACTAAAATTTCATTATTTGGCCACAACACCAAACAATATGTTTGGCAGAAATCCAGTATAGCCCCATTCCTACAGTAAAGCATGGAGGGGGTAATATCATGTTATGGGTGTGTTTCTCTGCAGCATGGGCTGGAGCACTTGTCAGGATAGAAGGAAATGGATGGAGCAAAATACTGCACTACAAAAATTTGCTACCCTCTGCCAGAAAGTCAATGGGAAAAATGTTTACCTTACGACATGAGAGTGGCCCAAAGTACATAGCAAAACTGACAGCACAGTGAATGACAGAAAAGGTGAATGTCCTTGCATGGCCTATTCAGAGACCTGACTTAAACCCCATTGAAAATCTGTTGAATGACTTGAAGACTGCAGTCCACAAATGGTGCACACTCGACTGCCTGCACATGCGTGCAACATTTCTTTTCTGCAAAAACTATCACAAAACCAGCCAATCATAGACTTCCACACAGTACTTCTGATTGGATGTTTCTTCTCTAATCATGTGGCACTAAGCGTTTTAAATAATAAATATAGTTTCAAGTGACAGTGAGCATGCCCAAGCACTCTCGCCATTGTCACTGGGGCGTGCCACACAACCTGTTTGTCTTTTGAGCGTGTTAAGACCTACAAAAAGCTCTCGCCGCCTGGGTGCATCGCACAACTTGCACACTTCACACAATATGATGTAATAGGGCTGATGTTAGCTAAATTTTTGTCAACTTTGTGTGTGTGCATGTGTATGTGCAGGCGTGAAAGTGAGAGATGAGTGTGTGCGTGTAGAACAGGGAATTTTATGTTAAGACCTCCAAAAAGCTGGTGTATGTCTATGTGTGTCATCTATGAGTGTTAATGTGTGTGTCTCTGAATGTGATGTCACTCAATATAATGTCATTAAACGTGATGCCACTTTTTCTGCATGAGTTTAAGGTATTGTACAGCTGACCAGTTTGAGATCCCAAAAATCCTTCTACAATTTTGTATCCTCAAAGTCTTTAGGTCACATAGGCTCGGATTTTGTGGCGATGATATAAATTCCCCAGGGAGAGTATATCAAAATCCTTCGGGTGGATTTAGACAAACGACACAAAATAACTGACTTCCTGTTGAGTTGAGCCCATGACATGCAATGTGAAAGTTATTTGATGTGATCTAAATGTCTGTGTGCATACGTGCAGGTGTACATGAGCTATGCAGCAAAATTTCATGTGACTCCCTGGCATCCTAATGGCAGCAGATCCCAACCTAAGTTGAGGTTTCATGAATTTTTAATGCAAGCATGCATGCAAGTGGAAGAAAAATCCTTAGGAAAACAAGAGGGTTCTGCTTGGGCCGTAATTATAAGGAAAGTGACCGAGTTGTCTGATTTCAAGTCAATCGATTTGAATTTTAGTTGACATAGTCTGAGGATGAGCTATATGGAAAATATAAGTGAATAAAAACTAGTTATATTAATAATATTATAAATAAATGAATGTTTTCATTTATAGTGCTTCCCTTATATAATCCTCCTTTAAATTATATAATTAAATCTAATACTAAAATAATTTAATATTTCCTATCATATGCTTTTGATTCTGTAAAGCTGCTTAGCGACTATGACCATTTTTAAAAGCACTATAGAAATAAAATTGAATTAAAATCAATTCCATTATGCAGTAGTGCCAGCTGTTGCGCTCACGCGCTGAAGTTGAACACAGGGGAACCGAGCTGTTAAGTGCGCAGGGGAGACAATGCACATGCATAGAGTGCTTTGTCTGCCCTCAAAATGTCAAAACTGTGCACTCAGGAACAGTGGCGGCCGGTCAATACGTCGGTGCAGGGGCGCCACCCCCCTTAAAGTTAGGCAGAGAAGAATGCTACTTTAACATGTAATTATTTAACATTATACTTATTTATTTTTAATAATGAAATAAAATAATTTATTCACAATATTCCGCTGTATTACTTAATATAATTTATTTGCAATTAAAAACAAATCTAAACTGTATTACGTTCATTTGTGTTCGTGTATGAGGTGCGCCGGACAAACGAGTGTCTAATTGGGTCTTTTCAAATCATCCTTGGGGCGCAGCACTGAGCGCCCCGAACCCTCCAATTTTGTTCTTAGCGAATCAATATTGTTTTTAAATATTTGTGCTCATGTGATTGGACCATTCTCAACGAGTCTTCCAGCACTTCTTATGGCAAGCGGAGCTGCTGACTGGATGCGATGTGAGTCATGCCCTTATTTTACTGTATATTAGTAGTAATGATGCTTAATCACCTGATAAATGGCAATTTATAGGCGAGTATTAAAACTATTATTTTAAGTTTGTTTGCGCTCTCACAAAAAGTTTTTGCACCAGCCACCACTGCTCAGGAATGTGGCATGAATATAACAGCTTACATTTCAAGAAGTGACTTATGGTCAAGTGGAATCATCCCCAGACACCACACGCATCCTAAGCAGACCACACAAGGCCTCTATGCGACGAGATCTTCAACTAGAAGCGAGGCACCAGGATGAGTCAGCCAGGTCTGGAGGGCAGAGGGGGTCTGGATCACTGGCAGTGCCATGTGTAGCTCGACAAAGAGAGACAGAGAGATAGAGGAGAAATAAAGCGAACAGTTAGATATGGTCACAGTCACATAATGTATAAAGTGAATGTATTTTTTGTGCGGGCAGAGATAACTAAAACTAAATAACTAAAATGGAGAGCCAGAAGGAAACATAGACATGACAGCTCCCTGGGAAGTAAAGCACATCAGTCACTCTACCGTCAACAAACCTGAGTGATCAGAAGGAGTAGGGGAAGACAATATCCAAACACACCAGTTATATACAGTAATATTTCTGTGGTGATCTTATTGCTCGTTAATTTTGCTACAATATTAAATAAGAATCCAGAAACCAGAAATACTGCTGCTCTTGTGGTCACTAACCCCCTCTAAAATCTGGATGCACTCATCTAATGCTACTATTTTCTCCGTTAAGGTGTTAACTAGTAAGCACCTATTACAAATAAACTTAGTATTAACAAAGGAGGAAGAATGACTGAACATTCTGCACTCCACACACTAAATGAGCTGAATGTTCAATTCAATTTCAATTCAAAGTTTTGTTTTTATAGCGCTTTTAACAATTGTCATTGTCGCAAAGCAGCATCACACAATCAAAAGAATTATTTATGTTTGTTGGTCTTGATAAATGTTTAATGTACCTTACTCAGGGTTTTGTTCCTAGTAGTTACTCAAGAGAGATGTGGCATGGATGGATTCCATTTGCTGTTTTTAGACAGAAAATGCTTTTTGAAGAATGTAGAAATGCATTCTTCAAAAACCAGAAAAGCAGAAAAATTACAAAAGTGGAAGATGCAATGAAAAAAATTAAATCATAAAACTAACAGTAAAATCAGTGTTGATCTCCAGTGAATCGGTAATAGTAATATTAGAATTGCTTTGTTTGCTTAATGTGTGGTATTACACATGAAACGGTTTTATACTTGATTTGTTACCATATTCATAAAATGGTTTATAACATCATTTGATTGATACAATGCTTAATTAATCTGAAGAAACTATAGAAGAATTAAGATTAAAGAGAGAAAAAGAGAAACTTTTAGCTGAAGGATTGTGAAATCTTCATGCATCTACAAGACCAATCTCTGACATGTTTAAAAATGCTTTAGACATGGCAGATTGGGGCAAGGTACTGTATGAGTGTTAAAGCAATGTAAAACTGGATCAAGTGCTGCACTAGTGCATACGACTGAATATAGAAATCACAAAAGTTCATAGATATGATTACAGAAACTTACAATGGATCAAGGACAGACCAGTGAATTATAAAATAGCTCCTCTTTACATTTTTTGAGTGTATTAATAAAAAATGTAGCTCAGGCTGCAGCTCACTACATGTTACTCTGGCATACAGATAAACCACAATCCTGCTATAAAACTCCTCAAGGCTTATCACCCTTCATAAATTTGCAGTGATCCGTAGCAAAAATCATAAAAACATTTACCAATGGTAGAAGTGGTGCAACGTTTAGGGCCCTTAGGAATTCCAGCTCCCAAATCTTATTCTCCACTTATTCTCCAGTTAAATAAAACTAACAGTGAGAATTTGAAAGGGATATTATCATCACAGTCAGAGAGCGATGAGTCCAGCATAGATTGTGACTTTATTGTTTGCCAGTTGTGCCTTTATAGCCCGTAATTCTAGTTTGTTCATCTAAAACATCTTTATGTGGAATGTGCAATAGTATAGTGGAACCTTGGATTGCAAGTAACCTGATTTGTGAGCGTTCCACAAGACGAGCAAATATTTGTAATGTTTGACTTGAAAAATGAGTGAGTCTTGATATACAAGTTCTGAGTATCATGTGGGATGCATGCACTTTTTGTTTTGATCACATGATCACAACTGAGCCAGTGGTTATTCTCTGTGGAATTGTGGGTAATTGTCTCCATCATATGTGCATGTGTGTACTGTTTACTATAACACAGTGACCGTGTGTGTGCGCATAAAGCATCTTTTATTTTGTGTGTGTGTGTGTGTGTGTGTGTGTGTGTGTGTGTTTTTGACACACCAGTTTACAGAATAGAGACCCACCCATGCGTTTGTAGAGATTCAGACACTAGTGAGTGTGTGTGTGTGTGTGTGTGTGTGTGTGTGTGTGTGTGTGTGTGTGTGTGTGTGTGTGTGTGTGTGTGTGTGTGTGTGTGAAAGTCATCCTACACAGCAGCTCCCTCCCCCCCCTTCCTTCTCTCCTCTCTCTGGTCTCAATCACTACAGCCATGATTCTTTTCAAAGGTAAAGTGCTGGTTTATTTTTACTTAATTTTTTTATAAATTCTTTTTATATGAATTTTTTGGGTTGGTGGAACAAATCATCAGAGTTTCCATTATTTCTTATGGGGGAAATTCTCTTTGATATATAAGTATTTTAATATACAAGTAGGCTTCCAGAACAAATTATGCTTACAATCCAAGGTTTCACTGTAGTTGGAAAAATCTCTGCAGTATTGTTCCTCACAAAACATCTGCACATGCACTTTATATTGTCTCTTTTGTATAAAAACATAGATAGTTCTCTCTTAACTTAAAATGTTAATCTGTCTTGTCCCAGCTAGCCAGCTAATTAGGTCTTTAAGTTAGCTAGATCTTTGTTTGTTAATTTATGTTGTAAATGTATGTTGTCATGTCAATCTGTCTTGTCTCAGCTAGCCAGCTAATTAGGTTTCTTATTTTGCTAGTTAGTTTCTGTTAATTTACATTGTTAATTTACAGTAGGTAGTCAACCGGAATAATGGTTTTACCGCTGCACCTCATGGCGGCAGCATTTGGGTTTGTGCATTTGCTGGCTTTTACCGCTGAGTGGTGCTGTATAACTATAGACCGACGCCACAGGCCTTAGTTAATTCTTTCAAGGATTAATGAGCCGCTGCTCTTTTAGAGCTGCACGTAGTAGCTGATAAAATCAAGTGAAACATTGTAGTTAACCGCATTCATAAGCACAGTACTACAGTTACAGTACAAATATAGAATTGAATTATAGTACAAATATTGAATCTTATTAGGATCGAATTCAAGCAAAGTAAAGATTAACACAGTGACCCTTTAGATTTTATCATGTGTAATTAGAAAAGCTATACGTGTAGGGTTTTGTGTCATATAAAATTTTGTGTTCTTTAAATTTGTAGTAGATTTATTAACTGAAATAAATGAAACTGAATGACCATAAAATTAAAACATTTTCAGGACGTGCTACTGTGTCATTTGCGTTATTATAAGAATGAAATTCAGTAGGTTAGTTATGATCATCATAATTTTCTTTAATGAATAATGACCCCCGTTGCACTGTACTATTGCTGGCAAAATCTTATGAAATACAAGTGAAACGTTAAACAAATTTACAATCACAGTACTAAAATTACAGTACAAATTTAGAATTTAAATTAAATGTAGGAGTTTCTTATTTGCATCAAATTGAAGCAAAATAAATGTATACCTTTATATCTAGCCTTTCTGAAAACAAACTCTGGGTGTGCAAAAAAAGTTTGTAAGATTAATGTGCAAAAACGATATAATAAAACTATATAACCTACATAGCCTTTATAAGCATCTACTTGTATTTAGGTGCACTCACAATGACGAAAAAACTTTATGATTTTGTAAAATAATGAAAGAAAACAGGGTGCGCTATTCTGTATTGTTTTCTGTGAAGTTGAGTGCGTCAGAAAATGAACCAAAACAACGTGTATACTTGCCACACAGACATGGAAAATATATATTTATAGAAAGCCAAATGTAAATGTAAAGCCAAATTTAAATGATGTAATTCATATGAAACGTGAATTATTGGCGCATCCATTGCTGCGGAGATCACGAGATGACATGATGACCTTCATCACTACAGCCAAAGAAATCGCTAATTTATTAATGAATTAATAAAATTGCCAGAGTCAGTCTCCTTGTTGTTTTCCCCCCGATGCATTCTTTAACTTTATGCGTGCGGCTGAGCGCTGAGTAGACTACGTAGGAAGTTAAAGAGGAGGATCACGATGCCAAATCAAAATTCCGAGCCCAAACCTCATTTAAATTAAATTAACAAATATTATAAGTAAACAATAGCCCACGTTTAAAAATTCTTTTCGAGATAAGGCTAGGACGGTGTTATGAGTGGTGTTACTTATTTTTTCGAGCTGTACACATATGTATTCTCGCCTAAACAATTTTTAAAACTATACTTATGACACAATAACAATAATATTTTGAATATTGTGCAGGCTGCCATTTGGAGAAATAAAGAGAATAAAGAATAAACTAGTGGTTGGGTCAAAATAACCCAGAATTTTTACTCAGCATAAACCCAACAATGTGTTTACAGAAACAACCACAGCATTTTTAGAGAGTCTTTTGCGTTATTGTAATGTTTTATTCTGAAAGTCTATTTTTCCAGTTATTTCTATATTTAAAGGTTTATGTCTTTTAATGTATTTTTTATATAACAATAAACAGATACAAACACGGGTACGGTATATAACAGTTCATTCTTTGAACAAATAAAACTGCTAGTAAACTTGGTTGTCTGTCTAAACAACATTAAACCAATGTTTTTTTTTTCCTGTACTCATTATTGTACAGTACAGGTAAATGTCAGTAGCTCTGGTTCAGATTTTTCATGTTTGTTGTATGAAGTACTCAGATGTGGAAATGTGTAGTATTTCTTTGATACAACATATTGTTATGACTTTTTTATTACTTAATTATATTTTTAAACTGCGGTGAGTGAAAATGTCACTGATTTATTTTACCCACTGTCATTTGCCGCGGCGGTACGCATGGCGGTAATAGGCATTCCGGTTGACTACCTACTGTATGATGTAGGTAGCACCTTGGTCCTGCTGGAACATTGTTTCATTTCATTGTGTACTAAACTGTATATGGTTGAAGTGACAATAAAAGCCTACTTGACTTGACTTGATTTAGGGCCAGGGTATCTATTACAGATGTTGCCTGGAGAGGGGTGGGGTCAGCAGGTGGTAGTAGCCCATATAAATATGTGGCCACCATCTGTACATTAGGATTCAATTTTAAATCTAAATTAAAATTCTAATTCTAATTTCTAAATTCTAATTCTAAACCAATGTTTAAGATCATGTTAAGACCTTCAAAAAGCCCCGGTAACTGATGTCACTCAATGTGGGCCGTGTTTGGTGCCGGTGCTTGGGCTGGTCATCGTTTGTGTAGGATGTGTAGAGTGTGTGTAGAATGTGTAGTGTGTGTATGTGTGTGTGTAGTATGTGTGTGTATTCTGTGTGGGTGTGTTTGTTTGTGTAGGATGTGTGTGTATAATGTGTAGTGTGTGTATTTAATAGTGCTGATGTCAAAGGACCCAAAATATCTGACTTTGTGTTACATTGAGCCCATGACATGCATAGTGAGAATTGTTTAGCTCAATGAGATTTACAGTGGACTGTACTGAATTTGACATGCATATGTGCAAGTGTGATGAGCTATGCAACAAAATCTCCTGTGAAGGCCCAGACTCCCAGGTGTTCTAATGGCAGCAGATTTTAACTTACTGTATGTGCTGATTTTCATGAGTTTTTGTTTTTTTGAGCATGTTAAGACCCCCAAAAGGGCCCAGATGTTTGGGTAATCCTTAGAAGAACAACTTATGACATCAGCACTATTTGTTAAAACAGCATTATCAGTGCGAGAGTGTGGAGTCTTTCTGCATGCTTAGTGCTAATGTGTATGCTTTACCGCATGCTCACGTCTGTGGTCCTTGTTTGATTTAAGTAGCTTGTATTAGACATTGTTATTTTGTGAGCATTTTAAAATGCTGGTGACACACTTAAAATATTTACATTTGCTGATAGTTGTGTCTTATACCTCTACTCACAACTGTATAAGAGGGCTTCGTGTATGTAACTGCCCATCTGCTGACTGCAGCTGACAGCCTTTTTTTGTTATTGCATTTAAGTTAATTGTTTTTTAATTTTTTATTTAGTAGCATTATGATATAGTTTCCATGTTTGCACATTTGTGATCAAGGAATTAACTCTAGTCTTCCTGTGTGTTTTTGAAGGTTTTCTCACTCTCTTATTATGGGGCCATCTGGAATGCACCCTACAGGAATCCCACACCCTGCTATAGTGCCCTCTTCAGGCAGGCAAGACCATGACCAGTTTGACGTGTATGTGTAAGAAAAAAATCTTAAATTTACCTCTAGCTCTTAAGTAGGTGAAGTAGCCTACAGCATTGTTTTTTTTCTTTTCACTGTGTGAATCTATGATAGACAAATGATTTTGTTTAAATTACCACATAAATGAAATGAAATTAAATTCACTTTTATTTGTGCAGTTCTTTTAACAGTGGTTATTGTCACAAAGTATGTTTACAGAATAAAAAAATAAGGAAATATATATAACTTGTAATCTAACTTGTAATAACTTGTCCCTGATGAGCAAGCTGGGTATGAAAGTGGTAAGGAAAAACTTGAGAGCTTGAGAGTATCCAGACCGAACAAGAAACTCATCATTTGTGTGATATCAGAAGGATATAGCAGGGATTGATTTGTCGTCATACTGTGCGCTATGAGGCTAAAAGTTCAGTATATTAAGTAATTTTTGTTGTTGGAAAACCGGGTGCAAAACTGATGAATTTTAGTAATAAACTATTGAGTGAATGTAGTCACAAGTCATCAGAAAAAAAAATGCCTGCATCAGGCACGTCCAAGACCATCTTTTTGGTTAAATAGAACTGTTCCCAGTCACTACACCACAAACAGACCACATGTATCCACCCTAAAACCTCCATGTGACAAGAAATCCAACCAGAGTTCAAAGCAGGGCTCCAGGATGTGCCAGACAGGTCCGGAGAGCACAAGGGGTCAGGATCGCTGACAACTCAGGAGCACAGAGAGAGAGAGAGAGAGAGAACAATTAGCTATACTCCCAGTTTCATAACTGATACAGCCAATGTATTTTTTGTGCGGAGAGCAAGCTGGGCAATCAGACATTTAAATTTATTCAACAAATCTGAGAAATCAGTTGTAGTGGAGAAAGAGAGCATCCAAACATACCAGGTCTGTTCAAGCCTGTTCCCTTGACTTCTACAATATTTTCTGATATATTAAGGAGAATATCATGATATATGTTATCAAAAGCTGCACTTTACAGGCAAAACAGGTCAGGCAATACACAACCCTGATCAGAGACATTAATTTCAATCATTGAGCTACTTTGTCTCCTGGTGTTAGGATTTTATTTTGCCCTGTGAAATCCTGTGTTTCGCCCATGAGGCGATTCAAAGGCTTGCTTATAACACTAAAATATGTGAAATTCTTTGAGCTTCCATACATTTTTGAGCTTCCTTTCACTATGGTAGTTATCAAGTTATTATTATGCAGTTTTTAAGAAATCATGTTCTATATCACTCTTACTAATAAGAAATATACAATAAAACAACGAATGCACTTTTAAAGAAAGTGCAGAAGAGATTCTTATGTGCAGTTCATAACTGGTTAACATTGACTGTTATTTGCTATCTACAGTAGTCAAAAGATGAACAAATGAAACTTTAAATGTTGTTTCCTTTCTGCATTGCAGTAAGCCTCATTCAGAATCAAAGAGGGAGAGAGAGCCTAAGAAACCAGTCATCAAGAAGCCTCTGAATGCCTTTATGCTGTATATGAAGGAGATGAGGGCAAAAGTCATTGCTGAATGCACCTTGAAAGAGAGTGCAGCAATCAATCAGATACTTGGACGTAGGGTGAGTGTTTCCCAGATTGATACACTAATGTGCTTAAATATTGGGATAATGCAGTGGTTCACACATAAAGTGTGGGGACTAGTGGTTCCCCACTAGTGGGGAATACAGGCATGACAGGTTTAGTGGAAAATAATAGGAAAGTACTTATTCTAATTCATGCTTTTCTTTATTGACAATGAAGAGCGTACACTCAAAACAAAACAATCACATACAACGAAATAGATCATTTAATATAAGTAAATTAAAATAACATCAGCTGGGGGCCGGGAGAAAAAGTGGAACCATAGTGCAACGTTGGCATGTTAATTACAATGGCACAATATAAGGAAACTTTTGGTATTATATATGTAATTATCATTCATTCCAATGTGTATGCTGATGTTTCTATATTTTTGTTTAAAAAATGATATTTTATCTGGCAGTACTTTGTTGCCACACTGGAAACTAGAAATGCCAGACTTGTAGTTTCCAGTGTGGCCACAAGGTTGCTTTTTGATCCTTCAGGTGCTGAACAAAAGGGAAGATCAATAGCGTTCTACGCTTTTGTTGGTGTGCGGCATTTTGCGATGATCCCTAAATCATTAGTTGAATAATAGGGATTTATGCTTTCAAACGTGCATAATTTAAGCGCTTAATTGAGAAAAAGGCCAGTGTAACTTAAAGACAATGTAGAGAGGAAATATATGTATACTGTATGTGGGTATCTTATTTGCAAGTTTATTTACGCAGCTATTGAAGCCGGAGATGTGAATATAAAAGTAACTTTACCGCGGTGACAAACTGGGTCAGTAGCGTATGTAGTGGGCATAATAACATCAATGGATAAATTTGTTATATGGACCACAAAAAAAGCAGGCAATTCAGCACTATCAGCCTAATCAACCAAAAAGCCAAAAAAATATGATGAAGCCTATCTTGCACTTGGATTCATGGTTGGAATGGTGAGGGCAGGGGAGAGACCCATATGTGTTTTGTGTCCTAAACCGCTGGAAGCAGACAGCATGAGACCCAACAAATTAGGAAGACACTTAGAGACAACACACCCGAGTCACCTTAATAAGCCTCTCGACTTCTTTGAAAGAAAGCTGACAGAAGAATCTCATGGTAAAATCTGAATTAGTGGACAGCAAAACATAAATTGCTTCATTCAAAGTTGCATACTGAATTGCCCAGTGCAAAAAAACTCCAAACGATTGCAATATCTTGCAATATCCTCTCCTGGTCCAGACCACCTGGTTCATGCAGGCAAAGAAGTACCATAGGCACATTTGATTTTATGGCTATAAAATAATAATATGACTATTTTTGTGAGTTGTACTTTTTTATGCACTTTAAAAATAATGAACTTTGGTTCTACATGACATATCCAAGATTGCATCCATATACAGCTGTTTTTTTAATAGGTCATTAACCAGTGTTGTGTTTCCAGCACGGATCCGTGCCGCTTGAGTTACTGTATAAGGATTAAATTAAACCTCCCCTGGAGTGAATAAGAGCAGAGAAGAGTGAAAAATTCTTCTTTATTCATCATAGAAAGCTGATGAAGATTTGTAGCAGAGGAATGAACTAGTCTGCTAAATTGTTAACCCTAAATAAAAACTGTTCATAGGTTTTCTGATTAAACGATTATAACAAAAATTATAAGACAAACACACTTTTTGTAGCCTGCTGTTATTCTGTTGAGGTTGTGGACTATAAAAAAAAAAGGGAAAATATAGGTACTGTTCTGCCTTTCTGATTAGGAGAGAAGAGTTCAGTGATCCCTTGTCACCTTCGTGCACACACACACACACACACACACACACTTTCTACTCTACACAGAAAAACCGCTCTGTCTCAATTCTTTTCAAAGGTAAAGTGCAGATTAATTTGTTTTATTTTTACTTTATAGAAGTGATTGGGTTAGTCTGCGCTCAGTCGATTGTCATTAAAGAGATTTATTTATGATATACTCCTCCTAGGGAATTTATACGATTGCTACCAAACCAGGCCGATGTGATCTAAAGACATTGAGGATGCAGAATTGCGGATGGATTTTTGATATCTCAAATGGGTCAGCCGTGATAATTTCTTAAATGTTTAAAAATAAACCACCGAAAAATTATTAATAACTTTCAGTGTGGCATTATATTGTGTGACATTATATTCAGTGACACCTTTAGTGACATCATGTTCAGTGACATCACATTTTCCTTAGGAAAACAAGAGGGTTCTGCGCACCTATAGTGTGTGGGTGAGTTTATCATAAAAAAAATAAGAATAATCCTTAGGAGAAAAAGAGGGTCCTGCACACCTATAGTGTGTGGGTGAGTTTTTCACACACCTCTCTCACGACACACACACACACACACATCACAATCATCACACACAAGCACAGATACATACACCCAAATTACAAATGTTTGTTTACATGTTTATACTCACGCACGCACACACATCTCACACACACACACACACACACAAACACACACACACAACACTCGCACACACACACACACACACACACACACACACACACACACACACACACACACACACACACACACACACACACACCGCTCTCACAACGCACACACACGCATAAACACACTTATATCACAATGTCAACACTCTCACACTCACACAGACGCACACAGACGCACGTATACACAAACACACTCATACTCATGTATATCACACATCACAAATTTTAACACTCACACACTCACAGCTCTGTCTGACACACCCACACTAACAAGTCACATGTCTCACACCTACTAACACACACATCACTAAGGTTAGACTCACTCACACACAGACTGACACATCCACTTGTCCCATACACAAACACACACACACCTCTCACCCTCACTCTCATACACATTAACCCTCACACACACACACACTAACGCACTCAACAAATATTTAGGGCCCAAACTGACATTAGCCCTGTATAGTTTGTGACCGGGCGGCGGTTGCTTTTTCGAGGTTGTACCATGCTCAAATAACGGGTTGTGTGGTGCCCCCGGGGTGGCGTTGGCACAGGGTGCTTGGGCCCGTCATCGTTGCTTGCAACTATATTTTATTTTGTGATTGTATGTGTGTGTGCTCGCTCGGAGGTGTGCCTGTGTATGCTCGCGTGGAGGGTAGGCTCGCACGCAGGTGTGTATGCTCGCGCGGAGGTGTGTGTGCCCGCACGGAGGTGTGTGTGTGCTCGCGCAGGAGTGTGTGTGTGCTTATGCTGGAGTGTGTGTGTGTGTGTGTGTGTGTGTGTGTGTGTGTGTGTGTGTGTGTGTGTGTGTGTGCATGTGTGCTCACGCAGGAGTGTGTGTGGGTGTGTCTGTGTGTGTGTGTGATCGGTTTTATTTTTACTTTTATTTTGTATTAATTATTTTTACATTAATATTTTGGATTGTGGAACGAATCGTTAGAGTTTTCATTATTTCTATGGGGAAATTCACTTTGATATATGAGTGTTTTGATATACAAGCATGCTTTCTGGAATTAATTATGATCGCAAGGTTCCACTGTATGCTATTTGATAGTACTTGTCGGGACCAAATAGTGCTACAGATCTGGCCATTAAGAATGTATGCGTTTTCCCGCGAAATCCCACAATTCGGCGTGCGCCATGCCGCGAGATCCCTCAAGCAACATTAGGGAATTTAAATAAATGTGTTGTGCTTCACTGAATATCTGCCAGATGGCGCATGGAAGGACTTTATCTAAAAGCCAGAACAAGTACACTCACTCCGCGACCGGCACAAGGACCCGGAAGTAAGACGGTCGCGCTTTCAGGAAAGCGTAAAAGGAAACATGATGGCGCGTCACATCGCTCAGTCATTGAGTTCAATTCATGCCTTCGCCGATGCGTTACCGATTCTCACGGGAGTACTCACCAATTCGGTTTGCTTCCTCGATTGAGTGTGTGTCGCTAGAACGCGGGTTTATTTGTGTAAATCCTTGTAAGACCAAGAGTCACCTCTGCTGCAGAGGATAAGTTCATCCGAGTCACCAGCCTCAGAAATCGCAGGTTAACAGCAGCTCAGATCAGAGAGCAGGTCAATGCCACACAGAGTTCTAGCAGCAGACACGTCTCTAGAACAACTGTTAAGAGGAGACTATGTGAATCAGGCCTTCATGGTAGAATATCTGCTAGGAAACCACTGCTAAGGACAGGCAACAAGCAGAAGAGACTTGTTTGGGCTAAAAAACACAATAAAGGACACAATAAAGAAAACTCTTTGAATGAGAAGGTGTGTCCAAACTTTTGGTCTGTACTGTATACATGTAAATATTCTTATATGAACACGAAGTGCTTCGGGCTGTTTATAATAATCAGTGTCCATAATAATCAGCGGATACCCGCGGCTCTTACTTTCACTTTACCAAAGGCAGCGTTTTGATTAAAAGGCTGATAAACGCGTGCAATTTGGAATTGATACTGTTACGTGGCGCGGTATGGAGAGCCGCACCACGAGATGTTTTTAATGATAAGAGCCCTTACGCATGGGCTTTGAAGGGGGTCAACGAAATAGGAGTATGTGAGAGTGCTTGGAGACCTTTCCATTTGGAGACGGCGTGGAGATGGTATGGGAAACACAAAATAAACAGAGCTCCGCCATCTCTATGCGAGAACGGACGGGCTCTGGAAACTAAAGCAAAAACTTGTATCCTCTCGGGATTTATGACTTTACAGAGGATTTATTTGAGAGAGAGGGGAGGGGGTGTTTTTGCACTATTAAACTGAGCGTGCATGCTGAACTGTTGCATGACGCTTTCTCTTTTGCTCTGTCTCTCTCTCGCCGGCGTTCTAGACAGACAGAGGCTTGGGCTTTGCCTCCGTCTTTTAACAACGCACTTTGTCTGTTTGGCAACCGCGTGTATAAATGGCTGTGCCTTTGCCGCGCATTTGAACAGTTTAAGCGCGGCTCTGCCCCTCGCGTGACCCACATCATTACAGATACTTTGTGTAATTCACAAATTTACTGAGTATATTTAGATTTTGTAAAATAATGACAACCGTTTCCTTCCTATACCTTTTATATGAACTGAAGCTCAGCATGTCTTCTTTTCTTGATTTAATCTGTAATATTTAAGTGAAATATATTTAGCATATATACTTAAATATTCCTTTTTATGGAAAGGTGTATTACGAAGTGAAGACTTGTTGTTTAGTTAGTGGTAACCATGCGAATGTCCTCATTTGTGAATTTGCCAACATATTTTCATTTAAACGTAAAAATGCGTTGACAATGAGCACCATAAAATATTATGAATGAACAAAAAATCTATATATTTTTTGGAAATATTCTTTTATGCACACGAAGTACTTCAGGCTTTTTATAATAATACACATAATGTTTTTTTTTTTTGCTGTTTTTGTCCAGCATTTCATCCATTATTTGACTATGGCTAGAAATAATAGCTGGAATGTGGTTGTGAATTCATGACTGAAATAAAGCTGTTCATCGGTGTGCGTAAACCCCAATTTGTGCATGAACTTTTACTTTATAAAAGTCAGCATTTTGATCAAAAGGCTGATTAACGTGTGCAATTTATCAATAAAAACTGCCAGAAAGTCATCACTTCTCGCAATAATGCAGATCAAATATAAAACACATGTCCATAAAAAAAAGGAATATTTAAGCATACATGCAAAATACATTTTTATATTATATCCGCTTGTCCTTTTTGAACTACATTAGTATCTCCCATCCCACCACCGCTGTTAATAAAGTAACTCTGTAACGTTTACTCTGAGTAAATTTTTTATGAGCTATTTTTTACTTCTACAGTAACAGTTTACTTTTTTACTTAACAGTACTTACTTGAGTACAAATGTTTATTACTCTTTCCACCTCTGCTTAAAATATATTCTTTTCTTTGTACATGTTTGACAGTGGCATGCTCTGACTCGTGAAGAACAGGCCAAGTACTATGAGCTTGCCAGGAAAGAGCGGCAGCTTCACATGCAACTCTACCCCAGCTGGTCTGCCAGAGACAACTACGTAAGTACTTTTAGTCATGCAGGTATGCACAAACATTAAGCAGTTATCACATTAGATTTGAGTAGTTACTAGGAATCATGCAACTCTAAACTGATAGACCAAGACAGTAACTTACCACATGATCACTTATTTAATCCCTAAATTTCACCAGAACTGCTATACAATGATATTCACATTCTGGTTCTACATGCAACAACAATTTTATTTAAAATAATCTATTTTAAACATATTATATAAAGAAAATTCTTTGTTTTTTTATTTGAATGATAAATATAGAGACAAGTTATAATATGAATTAATTTAATTTGAACATTGACCTGATGATAGTACTAGAGGCTTTGAAGAGTAGAGATTAAATTGGTAACATGAGAACTGGAATTATCCCCAACTAATATTCCACTATTTTTGTTAAACCTGATCCATTTTTGGTTTTTGACCATCCGTCAGGTGGTCAGGTGTTGTAACATTGATGTGAAAAATTTATTATGAAAACTTGTCAGAAATCAAATGACACAAGGATTTTGAATTTATTTAGAATGATTCTAACGTTAAAAAAAAAAAAAAAACCAAAATAATCAAACCCATTTTTGTTACAGAAGAATAGATTTAAACAACAAAATCTTTTTTGTAGATTATTATTTATTTGTAGATTATTTGTAGAAGGATCAGATTATTTGTAGATTGATCAGAAGAATATCTACCAAATTATGTGCACATATAAGATATTGTGGAAACATTTTATTTTTATTTTAAATGATTCATTTTGGCTTAGTGATTGTTCACTTTTTCCTTACATGGTTCACAGTGTTTTTCAAAACTGAGCAGTTTTGCTTCCTATCATCTACTTCACACTAAACTAGTGTGAAGTAAACTTGCTGCCTGAAATGCAGCTAAGCACAGATATGCAGGCTACCAAGTTTTAGCTCAATCCAATAGACATATGTTTAACAAGAGTTATCTGAACTAATTTCAGTAGCTGCTGTAGATCCTTAATGGTGGGCATGACCTATGCTTGGGGGAGTGTAGGTTGATGGTAAAGTGAAGACAATCCAGTCACCACTTTATGACATTAAAGACATGCCATATAATTGTGTAAATCCAACACTTAATCACTTTATTACATCACTTTGCATACCAGGTTGAATAACCAGGTTGCATAATCAGTCCTGCATTCTTTTATGCCCTCGTGTGGCACCTGTTTCTATATCAGTGGTATTACAGTTAACTGAAAACATTTCTGTTCAATAACTTGACATGTATACTCTATGCAATACTGTAAGTAACGAATACATTTCATAACCAGACAAATGCATCCCAGATTAGTACTTTAGTAGCAATGATGATATTGAAACTGTGTAACTGTTCATTAATGTGCAAGGAAATATTTCTTTGTATTAGAATTACATGCCTGCTCATGCTACTAAGTACATAGTAAAAACCAATTCCGCATCCAAATAAATACATACCAGACTCACCACTGCTTCTGCATCATTTTGGCCACTAGTCAGTCGCCAAACACGTCAGTGTCTCTCCAGAAGAGCGGCAACGTTGGGCTCAGGAGGGGGTGTATCTCTATTGTGGGCAGCGCGAACATCTGCGCCTTCAGTGCCCATTAAAAGCAAGGCGGCCTCCCCAGTGGAGCCAGGCACACTGGAGGGGCACCACAAGCAGAGTCGCCTAGATGTCGTTTTCCATAATGTCATGTTTCATGATGTTCCTAGATGTCGTGTCGCCTGCCCTGTTGTGTTCCTCTTCGATAACCAGTCCTGCATTCTTTCATGCCCTCGTCGACTCCGGTTCTGACCAGAATTTAATCTGTGCCGTGAAGGTCAAAGAACTGCACGTGCCAACTCTTCTCCGGGACCACCATTGTCAGCCCTAGGTAGAACGCTCCTTTCTTCAATTACCCAGTGAACTGCACAAGTCACTCTGAGAACATCGGGTAATCATCCAGAGGAGATATCACTCTTGATCATGCAAATGGCTCGATTTCAGTTGGTATGCTGGTGTTCAGCAAGTCTGGGGCTATTTCGCTTCCCCCCCATCAGCCCTACAACTGTGTGCTCCACCCAGGGGACGTCTGTACTCACTCTCCCAACACAAACGGGATGCCATGGATTAGAACATCACTGAATCTTTAGCAGCCGGTATCAGCAGATACTCATCATCATTCATTGGGGCTGGCTTCTTCTTTGTGGCCAAGAAGGATGGGTCCCTGCATCTTTGTATTTGTTACAGAGGGATTAATGACATCAAGAACTGCTATCCCCTGCCCATGATGTCCCCAGCCTTCGACCTTCCTACAAGAGGCCCAAAATCTTCACCAAATTGAACCTACCACCTAGTTAGGATCATGGAGGGGGGATGAGTGGAAAACCGCCTTGTCCGGTCATTGCGAGCATTTTGTACTAACACCCCAGAAGTCAGCCCTGGTCAACGACATCCTCAGGGACTTCACCAATGTCTTTGCCTTTATTTACCCTGGATGATGATCTCATCTTCTCCCGTTCCTTAGAAGAACATAAGCTACATGTTTGCCAGAGGCTTCTTGAGAACCAGCTCTTCATCAAAGCTGAGAAGCACAGTTTCTCTTCTGGACTTAATTGTTGCCCTATAAAAGATCCAGATGGAAACCGCCAAGCTTCAAGCAGTGACTGACTGCTTCTATCCGCAACTCTAGCTCAGTAGCCGCGCCACTCAGCTCCATGACCTCAGTAAAGGTTAGTTAAAAAGTTAGTGAACTAAAGAAACAATTCACCTTGTTAAGGTGGATGCCTCAGATTCTGGAGTTGGGCCGGTACTATCACAGAGGTTACCCAAAGACGACAAGCTGCACTCATCCTGTTTCCTCTCTCAATGACTCTTACCTGCTGAGAGGAACTACAATATAGGTGATTGGAAGCTACTGGCATTAAAGCTCGCACTAAAAGAGTGGAGGCATTTGCTAGAGGGAACTGAGATCCCATTCCTGGTTGGGATGGACTACAAAAACCTGGAATACCTCAGGACAGCCAAATTCCACAATTCTCGACAAGCAAGGTGGTCCCTGAT
Source organism: Clarias macrocephalus (assembly GCA_011419295.1). Taxonomy (NCBI): domain Eukaryota; kingdom Metazoa; phylum Chordata; class Actinopteri; order Siluriformes; family Clariidae; genus Clarias; species Clarias macrocephalus. Next base: position 233,046 of record JAAGKR010000040.1, on the reverse strand, counting down.
CTTCTCTCGCTTTAACTTCTCCCTGTCCTATCGGCCCGGACTCCAAGAATACCAAACCGGACACACTCTCTCATCAGTTCTTTCCAGTCCAGGATCAAGTGGCCACCATCTTGCTCCCACAATGCCTCATAGGAGCAACACTACTGGACGTCGAGTCACAAGTTAGAACCTCACTCAATCAGAAACCCAGTCCTCCAGAGACACAAATGGGCAAACTTTTCATCCTGGAGGCAGAACAACCTGGTGTCCTAGAATGGGGCCAAAGCTTTACATTAGCTCTTGTAAGGCAACGCTTCTTTTGGGGCACCATGAGGGACGACACCTGCTGCTTTGTAAGTGCCTGGGATATCTGCGCCAGAAACAAAACTAGCAACAAGCCTCACGCTGGTCATCTCAGACCTCCTCCTATCCCGCACAGACCCTGGTTCCATATAGCCCTCGATTTTGTCACTGGGCTCCCCGATTCAGAGGGTCACACCTGCATCCAGCCAGATACCAGCCTTTCCTGTTCCTGAAGGAGATCTCGGTCCCTTCTGCCCAAGCCTTCATTTGTCAATGTCGGAGAACGTGGCTGAACGCAAGGTCGAAGATTTGCCAGACCATTTCAGCCTTTAAACGACAAGCCGACCAGTGCCGTATCGAGTGGGCCAAAGGGTCCATCCGTTCCTTATTAATGACTTCCCCTAACGCACCGGCTTGAGCGGCAGGTGGCATCCGGGGGGGGCTGGGGGGTCACTAGCCAGCCAGATCAATCCAGCACCTCCAGACCCAAAACTCCACTCAGGGTTTTTCCCCCTGCATGCTCATCTATCGCTCATGCTCACCTAAACGTGATCAATTACTTCTCGGCTTTATATGCACGCAGAGAGAACTACTCAGTGCCCAGTGTTTTTCTGTATACCCTAGTCTCATTCTCGACCCTGCCTGTTTCTCAGATTTCTCTCTCGTCTTCAGCAGAGACATCAAGCAGATCGAAGACCATGTTGTATATTCATGTAGTCAGCTGACCTCTTTTTGGTCACATCAACATCCACCTTTCTCCTTACCCTGATGCAACCATCACTCTGGATCAGGGTCATTCTGGACTCATCAGACCACATGACATTTATTTAACTTGACTGCTCCACAGTTTATTCTTTATGCTTTCTAGCAAATTTACTTTTTTCTTAGTAGCCTCACTGATAAGTGGTTTTCTTAAGGATATACATATTTTTAGTCCCAGTCCCTTGAGTGCACTTCGCATTGTGTGTTTGGAAATGCCCTTACTTTCAATTTAAAATATAGTTGTGAGTTCTACTGTTGTTTTATTTATGATATGATTTCACTAAGTACACATTAATAAAACTTGGAAGTATGGGGGTAAAATGTGGTTGAAAAAAAAAAACATTGTGAATGAACGTGATGGGAGTTTACGTAAATGCTTTGTGAAATCATATCATAAATAAAACAGGTCTTAACCCAATTTTAATAGGTTCAGCAATTTCCATAGATGTTTTCTTCTCTTGATAAACACTATTTGACTCTTCTAAAACAGAAGCATTTGCATATGTCCTCTTAAATGGTTGTTTAAGAAATTAGAAGCTACTCACTAAGTTATGGTTGAAAAACTTGTTGCCAGCTGAACCATATTAATAACTGCAGTAATTATCCAGTGAAAGACTCTTTAACTATTTGCTTAGTAAATCCAGGTGGTGACACACTAGCTACACACAGTCCTCATATCTGCTAGTCATTTAAGCTATTCAGTTATTTCACAGTTTTGGGAACAGAATTGTGGGAATTGTGGGAATTGTTGGTCGACACATATCTGACAGTGTTGACATCTATATGGAGAACAGAAATTCTGTTTGTTTTTTGGGCAGTGGGTAGCTGGGCGGTGCATAGCCAGTGGACGGTGGTGTGTGCACATTTAATCACATGCAATTATCAGCCTTTATGTCATGCTGTGAGGGTGTCACAGATTACCTACCAGACTGTAACAGTAGGCAACATCATCATAAACCATTACATCATTGTGTGAATGTGTACCAGGTATTCCCTACTAAATGTAACAGTAAGCAGCATCATCTGCAATGAAAACAGGTACCAATCCTAATGAAACACAGCTAATGAAACCCTGGATTAGACTGGAGTGCATCTACAGCGACAGGTACATACAACAGGCAGAAGTTGGGGCAGCTGAAACATTGAAGCAGCCCGAGAAGCGACAGCAAGTTGCCCGCACACTCGTGCAGGTAACGGTAGCACACAGGTGTCACGATCTGCATGCGGGCGGAAATGATGGTAAATCTTATGTACATTTATAACCTAGTAAGTTATAATAGAAGAGATCTTTGAAAGATATAAAATGTTTTACAAATTCAAAACTATTAAATAGTATTGTAAACATTTATGCAGCATTTAACACTTTTTTTACACTGTATGGCATTGTTACACAAAGCATATTAGGAGGAAAAGGACATCCTCAGTGCCTTTCACCATATGTCCATCAGCAATTTCCAGTCTCACCATGAACTCAGAAATAGGCTTTGGTTTTGAATAACCATTGATTCATCAGTGTCAAGGTAGATTCATTGAAAATGTTAGCTACTCTGCCACTCCAGAGTGTAGCATACATTACTACATTCATAAAACAGGTTCAATTATGTATGTGAACCTGCAGATTATTTTTGTCATGCCCAGTGAAGTCTTTATAGCCACTGTTTTTCTCCCAAACAAGGAAAAAAAAAAGTTTTTTTCTAAAGAGATTTATTAGGGTGCCAAATACAAGGAGCATTAGTGTTGGATGTTACGCATGGCATAGAAATATATTGCTTCTTATGTTTCTCCAGTGAGCTGATGGCTTGCTGATTCCTGTTTTTGGTATATACCACCTTCTAGTACCCAGGTTTCCATACATGGCAATAGAGTACCCTCTGTACTGTACATCTAGCATTTTCCCTGCATCAACCATAATTACAGGTCCTTCTACTAGTTGAAATAGATGTGTTTGAATCAAAGAACTGAATGAGAGTGAGAGAGAGAGCGCAGGCTGGTGGTGTCTGTAGAACCATGGTTAGAGACTTTTGACTTAGTATATTGATGATCCGAAATAACCCCAGGCATTCTCATTTCAACAGGGGAATCTTTGTTTCCTAAACAAACATATTATCCTGAAAAGACTGTACATAATGCATTTGCTACTAATCTCCACTAAAGGTTTTTTTTTTTTTAAGGGATTTTATAAATGAAAATAGTTGTTTTCACAAATGTCTTTACCAAATAGTTCTCTGTGTGTTCATTCATTTACAGGGTAAAAAGAAGAGAAGAAAAAGAGACAAGCAGCATGATTCTGCCTCAGGTACAACAATGGATATGCTTACATATTTGCCTTCTTCATTAAAAGTATCTCAAAAATGTGTTTCATTCCAACAGTGTGGTGCACTATCCAGTAAATCATAGCATTAAAAAATTATTCTAAGAAGAGAGGTAAAAATTTTTACCTCTACAGTACGTGGGCAAAAGTTTGAGAACAGTGTGGCACACCTAAATATGCTTTTTGAACAACCGATTCCTGATTCAGTCCCTAAAATCCCCCCAAAGGGTACATACATTCCCTTCATGAGAATCTATGTGTGAAAATTATGAGCATCTCCATGTAAAATACAGTAACTAACTTTGAAAAAAATTTGCCATTGCATTGATTTATTTTCAGAACCTTCAGTTCTTAACTTCTAAAATCCTTAGTTCTAATGTTCTTCACTTCTAACCTTATGTTTTTTGCTTTTTTATGTTGTCTTTGTCTGTTAACAACGGACTCTGCCTGTGTCTTTTCCTTCTCCCTTCCTTCCAATCTTCCTTTTGCTCCTTCATTTTCTATGTTTGCATGCTTGCCGGTTTGCATTCAGACCCTGGCTTCCCTAAGAAATGCCGAGCTCGTTTCGGCCTCAATCAACAAATGGACTGGTGTGACCCTTGCAGGTGTGTACCTCTTCTTTTCCGGCATTCTTAAATTTGCCCACCCTTCCTTCTCTGTCTGTTGCTGCTGTATGCTGCTTTGCATGGTGGCCTCTACTAACACTAGAGCACCCACTGTTCAGTATGTTTTGAAGCATGCTTGTTTTATGTATTTAAAAAAAATTAAATCTGTACATTAATTTGAAATAAACAAATTGATTTTAATCTCTTAGATAAGTTTAGTTTTTTTTTTAAAATAAGAAGTATATTTACCAACTGAACAGCAAAACAACATTTATCCTCTAAATAATTATTGTATAGACATCTTAATTCCAGTCGTGCTATGCATGTTTTTAAAATATTTTACTGTTTCCCCTGCTTTAACATGTCTAAATTGACTTAAGATGTGTAGAGCAGGGCCTGTATAAACTAAGCATCTCAAAATGACTACTAGGACTTGCGCTTTTAGGACTGAAAATATTTTTAGCTCAAAGTAGGACATATAAGTTTTTTAGGAAGCTTCCTATGATTAGATTCACAGAGGAGTAGGACTGCACCAGGGAAAGCATGCATTTTTATGACTGTAGTCATTTGTAGTTTTAAACGGTGCAAAAGCAAAAATGAAATGAAATTAAAAATCAGCGCCAGTTGTGTGAAGTCAAGTTCACTAGCTGATAATTTTATTTGTACAAAGAATGAACTGTTATATAGCCTACCTCTGTTTGTATCTGTTTATTGTTATTAAAAAATACATTCAAAGACATCAAACTTTAAATATAAAACAACTGGTTTATTCTTTATTTTCTGGTTTCTCCAAACGGCAGCCTGCAAAATGTTCAAAATATTTTTGTTATTGTGTCACGAGTGTAGTTTTAAGAGTTGTTTAGGCGAGAATGCATGTGTGTACTGCTTAAAAACTCCATTGGTTATTAAAGATAGCGTCTAGAAAAAAATGCCCCAACGATTTTTGAGATTTGAGCTTCAGGAAATCTCCCGGCGCTCTGCGCGTAACACCGTCCCAGCATTTTCTCGGAAAGAAATTCTAAATGTTTTCTAAACGTGGGCTATTGTTGTTTACTTATAATATATATATTTTTAATTTAAATGGATTTTGAGTTGGCATCGTGATCCACCTCTTTAACTTCCTACGTGGTCTAATCAGCGCTCAGCCGCACCCATAAAGTTAAAGAATGCATCGGGGGAAAAACAGCAAGGAGACTGACTCTGGCCATTTTAATAATTCATTAGTAATAAATTAATAAAAATTTTAAAAAATTAATTTCTTTGGTTTCACCTGTAGTGATGAAGGTGATCATGATCTTGTTGTCTCTGCAGCGATGTATGTAATCAAGAATATTGAAAAAAATATTTTGCTCTTGTTTTTAATATTATTTTGAAGAAAATGAAACAGTAAGAGCTAAAATAGTAAAATAAATAGTTTAATGGTTTAAATAATTAAATTAAATAGTCATGTGGGCATTATAAGATGTCGCACCCAAATCAATATTGCTCCTCACTCACTCCGAAGCTCACTAACAGTACAACTGGTGAGCTATCGGCGTTAATGATCCCGAGCTTCTCTCCGCACTATAAAACACAGCGGGGAGTGCAGCTCGGGGTCTGTCTGTTGGGAAGCTGGACTTTACTACATGGTGGGATTTAATAAAGGCAGTGGCACGCGAGCGGGGCGATGTGATGCGCCCCAGAGACTTTAAAAAGGGGGAACAGAATGCCACCCTTCGTTGGGACAGCGCGTGAACAAGCTGTGCGAGCTCCCGCGGCACCTGCGCTTACCAACAGAGCCCGCCTTTGCATCCCCGCCGACGACAAGGAAACAGGCCACAGAGAGGATTGGACGTCCAGGAGAGACTCCCGCCTGTGGCCGCGCCCAGAAAGAGCTGGGAGGGGCCGGTCTTGCCTCGCATGCAGCGGAAGAGGTCGCCATCATGCAGGAGCGCTACCTCGGCGTGCTCCAAAGCTGCCACTCAGTGCTTTAGAGGGGTGCACGAAATAGGAGTTCGTGAGAGTGCTTATGATACGCACAGGAAGACCTTCCCGTTTGGAGATAACATAGGATAATTAATTAGGAACTTTTAAAAACTTTTATTCTCTCGGGGGTTATTGCTCTTACCGAGGATTTATTGAGAGAGGGAGAGTTTGTGCTTTGTGCACTAATAAACTTAACCTGAGCGCGCATGCTCTTTCTCTTGCTCTCTCTCTCTTGGATGCGACTATAATTCCCTTTTCATACGAATTACATCGTCTAAAATTGTTTTCCATTAGTTTATATAAATGCAGACATTTTGCTTTCAATAAGTATGTATATATTTTTCACATCTGTGAGGCAAGTATACACAGAGTTTCGGTTCATTTTCTGATGCAAAAACACAAGGGGGCTGAATGACAACAACATCTGCTGACGCAGTAGCACTTCCTGACAATGTTTTAATTTTATAGTCATTTAGTTTAATTTATTTCAGTTAATAAATCTACTACAAATTGAAAGAACACAAAATCTAAGATGACACAAAACCCTTTTTTGAAAGCAAGAAAGCTTTTCTAATTACACATGATAAAATTTAAAGGCTCACTGTGTTAACGTTTACTTTGCTTAAATTCGATCCTAATAAGGTTTAATTGAATTTTAATTTTACATTTGTACTGTAATTTTAGTACTGTGATTATGAATTCGTTTAACAACAATGTTACACTTGATTTTATCCGCTACTACGTGCAGCTCTAAAGGAGCTGCGGCTCATTAATTCTTGAGAGAATGAACTAAGGCCTGAGGCGTCGGTCTATAGTGCCACTCAGCGGTAAAAGCCAGCAAACGCATACCATCGCTGTGAGCTGCTGCGGTAAAAGTAGAATACCGCTTGTCTACCATCTGTACGTGACTCGGCTACATTAAATTATTCTAATGAGTGCTCCAGTCACAACTGTTTAAAGCCCCAATAATAGAGCTGTGTAGGACTGCCATAATCTGATTAAAAATATCTTTGAAAAGAAAGCAAAACTGGGGAGAGAGAAGATAAGAGGATTTTGCTTGCGAAGGAGGTAGTAAAATGTAGAGAAACAATAAAAAATTTTTACTCTTACCTCTAAAGATACAAATGGGTGTATGGCAATTTGTGAAAACTGTTGGACAGTTCTTAACCCAATTTTAGTAGTTTCAGTAATTTAAGGAATAGAACTTTTGGCCCAGGTCAGCCATCATCTTCCAATCACATGTCATGCCTGGTTGTCCGGTTTCTGGTGTAATTGTAAGGAGCTTGGAATGATTCTGGTCATTACCGTTAAACACTGTTGGTTTTCCATACACAAGAGTAGGTACTGTAACTGATTTTTGGCCATCTGAAATGTTTCAAAGATGTTGTGCCAGCAGATGTATCTGCCTTGTGTTCGGCATGTTTTGTAGCCAAGTAGAATGTGTCTCTGTTGCTGGGGATGGTATAGTGGCCATATAGTGGGCATGTTGGTTTGAGTCATGCAATTGGCCAGGTTTTTGGGGAGATATCCATCATATAAATGTAATGATGAAAGCTTGATGTAAGTGCTTGTGAATTTTCCCAGAGATCTTCTCACTTCCATCTTACATGAATGGAAGTCATCAAACAAATTAAATATCTTGTGTAGAAGCAAAAGCTCAGACCTGTGTACTGACCCAGAACGATAAAATACTCCTTTTGTTTTCTTCTGACTAAAAATAAAGATAAGATAAAGGTGCGTCAGTTTACAGGTCAAACGTCAGCTACATAAAGTAGACACAACATAAAAGTAACCGCAAATATGTTTTTCAAATATTTTATCCTTTCTACTTCAAGTGAATCATACTTTATTTTATTTAATATTGCTATTGGATGGATATTTTTGGTTGTTGCCATATTCACAAGAAATCAGTGATTACCATAGCTGCCAACTTTTAATAAAAGCTTCCGCGGTTCTGTGCATATATGCTCACAACGTCCCCCTTGCGTATGCACAGCCATTTTGTCTAACACTAACCATACACGTTAACATGGATGGCTCAGGTTCTGCATATTTTTTTGTATTGTAGTGTTACAGTGAAACAATAGATGCATGTGTTTATTTACTCCATTTGGTACAAATGACATTTCAAATATTCACCCAAACAAAAAGATTAAATGTAGCCTACCTTACCACCAGCCAAATTATGTACTTACTCTTCAGCAACTCCATGTAAGGCAGAAGGACCATGGTAGAGAACTCTAGGCCCTATACATAAGAGGCCTCATTACCTTCTTGAATCATACTGTATCTCACATTTTTCCTTCCAGAATTACAAGGACCCCGCCCGTCATTGGGGCCCCCGGGGTAGTCAGTCCCACTCCCTATGATGTCTAAGGTTCTCTAAATTGTGATACATTATTTTGTGTATCATTAAACTCAATGCAAATATTATAATTTCTTTGTTCTCTGTGTAAAGAGAGAAAACTCTGTGTGAAGAGAGAACAAAGAAAATTATAATATTTGCATTGAGTTTAATGATACACAAAATAATGTATCACAATTTATATATTTATAAGAACACTATAGAGAATCCAAATACACACAACATTATATGAAATACAATAGTCATGCAGGAGCTGTGGATCAAAGAGCATGTATGAGGGCAGCAAGGAAACCTGGGCTATGCAGAAACAGATGAAAATGAGGAAAATCAAGATACAGTGCCATGAAAAAGTATTTTTTCACATATAAATGATTTAGATCTTCAAACGAATTGGAATATTACACAAAGATAATCTGAGCAAATACAAAATTCAGGTTCGCAGTCATTAAATGATGAGATAATTTATTAAGGGAAAAAACTGTTCAAATCTGCCTGGCCCTGTGTGAAAAATAATTGCCCCTAAACCTAATAACTGGTTGGGCCACCCTTGGTGGCAACAGCTGCATTTAAGCCTTCTTCTTTCACATCATTGTAAAAGAATATCCATGATTATGAACAGCCTGTTTAAGGATCTCAATCGGATTTAAGTCCAGACTTTGAACCCAGACCATCACTACCACCACCGTGTTTACCTGTTAAAATGCTGTTAGTTTTACAGACATAATAAGAGGCACACCTTCCAAAAGGTTTTTAGCAGGTACTATTTAAGTGATTTTTTGATTCAACAAATTTTGTGGCAAATGTAATTTAACTTAGAGTTCCAAAAATTACTGTTTATTAATCATTTAGCAAGGGGGGTGGGGCAATTACTTTTTTTCACATAGAGCCAGGTAGGTTTGGACAAACTTTTTTCCCTTAATAAATTAAATAATCACTTAAAAATTGCATTTTGTATTTATTTTGTATTTTTGTATTCACAGCATTGTGTTAAATAAATTGTAGGATAGAAAGGTCTGCCAAAGTAGATCACCCAGTGGTCCTGCATTTGAATTCTTCAAAGATTGTGTGTGAATGACAGAGAGAGAAAGTGAATCAAAGATGCAAAGTGTGCTAATGAAAGCACTGAATCACAAAAAAAAAACAATAGAAAATATAGTTGCAAGCAACGATGATGGGCCCAAGCACCCTGTGCCATCGCCACCCCAGGCGCACCACGCAACTGTGTTATTCGAGTGTGTTAAGACCTCGAAAAAGCCATCGCCATTCGGGTGCACCGCACAACCTGCACACATCACACACTATACAGGGCTAATGTCAGTTTGGGCACTAAATATTTGTTGAGTGCATTAGTGTGTGTGTGGTGTGTGTGTGTGTGCGTGAGTGTAAACATTTGTAATATGGGTGTACTGTATGTGTGTGTGCATGTGTATGATGTATGAGTGTGTGTGTGTGCGCATTAGTGTGTAAGGGTTAGTTTCTGTGAGAGTGAGGGAGAGAGGTGTGTGACGTGTAGATGTGTCAGTCTGTGTGTGACGAGTAAATGTGTTTGTGTTTGTGCTCGTTTATGTGCATGGTGTGTGAGTCTGTGTGTTAACATTGTGTGTTATTTATCTTACTTGTTAATTGTAATTGTTTGTGTATATGTGCGTGAGTTAGTCTGTGTGAGTGTGAGAGTGTTAATATTTGTAATGTGTGTCTGATATAAGTGCATTTGTAATGTGTGTGTGATATAAATGTGTTTGTGCGTGTGTGTGCATCGTGAGAGAGGTGTGTGTGTGTGTGTGTGTGTGTGTGTGTGTGTGTGAGTGTTAACATTTATAATGTGTGTGTGTGCATGTGCGTGTTAACATTTATAATGTGCGTGTATATATGTTTGCATGTATGTGATGTATGAGTGTGTTTGTTTGTGTGTGTGCATGCATGTGTGTGTGCACTGCGCGGTGTATCTGATAGAAGTGTCTTTGTGCGTGTGTATGCATCGTGAGAGAGGTGTGTGTGTGTGTGTGTGTGTGTGTGTGTGTGTGTTTGTGTGTGTGTGTGTGTGTGTGTGTGTGTGTGTGAGATGTGTTTGTGTGTGTGTTAGCATTTATAATGTGTGTGTATGTGTGCATATGTGTGATGTATGAGTGTGTTTGTGTGTGTGCATGCATATGTGTGCGTGTGTGTGAGATGTGTTTGTGTCTGTGTGTGCATGTGTGTGCGTGCGTGAGTGTAAACATTTGTAAGGTGGGTGTATGTATCTGTGCATGTGTGTGATGTACGAGTGTGTGTGTGTGTGCGTCGTGTGAGAGGTGTGTGTGTGTGCGTGAGTGTAAATATTTCCAATGAAAAAGTCAACCACACACTATAGGTGCGCAGGACCCTCTTGATTTCCTAAGGATTATTCTTTATGTCGTTCCTCAATGTGATTTCACTGAACACTAAAGGTGTCACTGAATATAATGTCACTCAATATAATGTCACGCAGAAAGTTATTAATAATTTTTCGGTGTAGGTTTAAGACATTATCATGGCTGACCCATTTGAGTGTGTATGTGTGTGCATTAGTGGGTAAGGGTTAGTGTGTGTGAGAGTGAGGGAGAGAGGTGTGTGACGAGTAAATGTGTTTGTTTGTGCTTGTTTGTATGTATGGTGTGAGTCGTGTGAGAGGTGTGTGTGTGTGCGTAAGTGTAAATATTTGCAATGAAAAACTCACCCACACACCACAGGACCCTCTTGTTTTCCTAAGGATTATTCTTTATGTCGTTCCTCAGTGTGATTTCACTGAACATGATGTCACTAAAGGTGTCACTGAATATAATGTCACTCAATATAATGTCACGCAGAAAGTTATTAATCATTTTTCGGTGTAGGTTTAAGACATTATCACGGCTGACCCATTTGAGATATTAAGAATCCCTCCGCAATTCTGGATCCTCAGTGTCTTTAGATCACATCGGCCCGGTTTGGTGGCGATTGTATAAATTACCTAGGAGGAGTATATCAAAATCCATCGGGGTGCGTTTTTGCGAACGACCCAAAATAACCGGCCTCCTATTGAGTTGAGCCTAGTACATGCAGCGCGAAAGTTGTTCGGCTCAGTGAGCTATAAATGTGTACCGAGTTTTGTGTGCCTACGTGAAAGTGTATGAGCTATGCAGCAAAATTTTGTTTGGGCCACGAGACTCTCAGTCATCCTAATGGCAGCAGATTCCAACCTGTCTGCCAAGTTTCATAAGTTTCTGAGCATGTTAAGACCCCCGCTCCGAAGATTTCAAAAGGTTGGAAAAAAAAATCCTTAGGAAAACAAGAGGGTCCTGGGCACCTATAGTGCTTGGGCCATAAATATAGTTGCAAGCAACGATGACGGGCCCAAGCACCCTTGCACCAGTGTTATTTGAGCATGTTAAGACCTACAAAAGACCTTCAGACACTATATAGGGCTGATGTCAGTTTAGGCCCTAAATATTTGTTGAGTGTGTTAAGTGTAAGAGTGTTAACGTATGTAATGTGTGTGTATGTATGTGTGCGCATGTGTGCGCGTCACACTATGATGTTACTCAATGTGATGTCACTGAACGTATCACTGAATATAATGCCACACAGAAAGTTATTAATCATTTTTCAGCGCAAGTTTAAGGCATTATCACGGATGACCTGTTTGAGATATCAAAAATCCCTCCACAATTTTGTATCCTCAATGTCTTTAGATCACGAGTTTCGTGTGCCTACGTGCAAGTGTGTATGAGCTATGCAGCAAAATCTTCGGGCCACGAGATTTTCAGGTATCCTAATGGCAGCTGATTCCAACCTGTTTGCCAATTTTCATGAGTTTTCGAGCATGTTAAGAAACCCAAAAAGCCCAAAAGGGTGGAAGAAAAAATCCTTAGGAAAACAAGAAGGTCTTGCACACTCTATAGTGCTTGGGCCCTAATAATAATGGAGAAAGTGTAGTGAAATTGTGCTGCATGTAAGATTGTGAATCTGCTAATTACATTTGTAAGCCATTGAGTGTTCTTATGTATTTAAAAAGTGCTTCATCATAAAACTTGATGCAAACATTTTAATGTCACTGTAAATAATCATCATGTATTATTTTGTGTGAGTCTCGTGCCCAATGCATGAGAGTTGGCAGCTTTGGTTATTTCCACCGTCACACTGAGCCCCGTTCCCACAACATCCACAAATAAATTGGGTGAATATAGTAAGAACTTGTATAACTTGGCTTGAATGCAGTTGAAACTGGTAGTGGGATGCAGTGGAGCTGCCATGCTTTTTTTGAACATGTTCAGAAAAGCCTGGCAAGATGTGGCTGAAGCAAGATGCTGAAGCAAGATGATGTCTTACAAGCATGTGGTAGACAGGAAAGGTTGGATGGCCTTTTAACTAAGTTGTGATTGGGATATCATGTTGCTCTGACAATTGATTTCTCACGACAGCCTCTTCGGGCTTGTGCTATGACCATATATTTATGCCACATTCAAGAAAATTGCACTAAGTTTATACAGTTAAACCTTGGATTGCAAGCATGGAGTAATTCATTCTGGAAGTGTGCTTGTATATCAAAACACTTGTATATCAAAGCCATATATGGAAACTCCGATTATTCGTTCCACAACCCAAAAATATTTATATAAAAATAATTAATAGAAAATATAAAGTAAAAATAAAATGAATTAACTTTACATTTGAAAAGAATCCGGACAGAGCAGTGTTTCCGTTAGTGTTTGTGCGGACACGCGCTGCGTGTGTTTGTGTGCGTTTGCGTGTGTGAAGCTGAAGTAAGACAAGGGGAGGGAGGGGGCTATTGTGTAGAGCAACTCCCTCCCTCCTACCTCCCTCCTCTGGTCTTAGACTGTGTGGGATGACTTTCACACAGACACTCACACTAACGGAAACATTGCTGTCTGGAAACTTCTTTAACAAGGAACCTCTCTAATGACACTCGAGCATGTGTGCACGCTAACGGAATCACTACTGTAAAATAAAAATAAAAAAATTTAATTGCATTTACCATGTATGTGTGCGTAAAGCAAAAGCAAGTGTCATTAAAGAGGTTTCTTCTTATCCAGAGGCACTCTCTCTCAGAAAGCAAAGATTCCATTAGTGTGTGTGCGCATGTGGGTGTCATGGAGCCTCCTGCAGGACACTCGCGCATGCGCATACACACTAACGGAATCTCTACTTTTCATAGTATTGTATGTTTTGTTAAATTAATAATGTCACGCAAAAAGAATTTATACAGTATATCTTTGTCCGTCTGAGGTTCTATTTACTTTATATTTTTTATGTTAATACACAAAAAGACATGGATTTTTTTTTTGCCATGGACAACTGCCAAGAAGAACATTTGTGCATGTCCGAAACATTGTAACATCATTATACAATAACCCAACAAATACACAACCCATTAACATTAACAGCAGGATTCACCAGGGTTTATGCTAAGCAAAATTTATTTTATATCATGTACACTATATGGCCAAACGTACATCGGTGTTCCTTAACTAAAGATTTCCCTTCACTGGGACTAATAGGCCTAGGTCAAACCAATTCCAGCATGACAATGTCCCTGCACACTAGGTGAGAACCACAAAGACATGGTTTTCCAGTAGTGGTAAGGAAGAACTCACTGTCAATACAGAACCCTGATCTTAAACCACATTGAACACCTTTGGTTTGAATTGGAATGGTTGTTGTGCTCCAGGTTTCCTCACATGACAGCTGTGCCCAACTAACCTGTTTAAATACCTTTGGCCAAATAGTGTCCTAACTCTCATGTTTTATTGAACTTTTTATGTAATTGAATGTGCATATTTGTGACATTTTACATCCACGTTTTATTCACAGATAACTCTCTTGACTGTTCTTAGGAGAAAAAAGAAGTGCATTCGCTACCTTCAAGGAGGACAGTGCGCCAGCCCCGATTCTTCCGATGGAAGTGCTGTAGATTCACCCTCCTCACCTATTCATTTCACACACCCCACTTCTCCTCTAAACTGCCCCTTTTCTTTTCCCAATGCCAGCAATCTCCATGCACAGACCAGAAACCACCCTTGCCCTCAACTGTCAGTCCTCACACACTCCCAATATTCTTCAGCAGAGCGAAAAATAAGACCATAATCCACACATCTGTAGTCCACATCATTAAACAATGAGTCCCAGAAACTCTTCTGCCCTCAGTGTTTTCACTAGACACTATAACATTTTAATGGAGATACCAGCTGCTGTGTGTATCACATTGCTAGCAACTTAATTGTAAGAGTTTTAAATGTCTTCAAATTATGTTCTATACCTAATAATAGAACATTTGTTTTTGTTTGCCATTTTTTCCAATCCTGTTTTTCCATTTATTTTCAAACTGCCACTTTCTGAGTACTGTGTTTATTTCTGTTCCAGAGTCAAGTATGTTTCAAGCAAACACAATGAAAATGATACATTTTACTGTTTATGTTGTCTGTCATCAATAAAAAGTAATTATTCTAAATCTATTCAGCCATAGAATAGAAACGACAAGAAGTTCTCATGCTATAATGGAGAGTTTTGTTTTGACTTAATGAAGCTCCTCAAATTACTCTACTTGTTTACGTCATATAGAACAAAGTTCTTTGTTGCCTCTAAGTAATATTTTCTTTTGCTATTTTTATACAGGTGGTGATTTGTTGTGTTTTCTTTGGTAACATATCCATTTTAATATATTAAAAAATGGAAATATTTGACTTGAATTCATGTTTTTCATGCCAATATTAAAAGCAATCCTCCAGTGTTTTTTAAACCTATCCAAACGTTAAATTAACTTTACAGATTTGGACTTTGGACTTTAATGTGAGAATGCCACTAAAAGAAGAATAACACAATTTTTTTTTTTGTACATAAATGTATTGACTACCAACAAAATCTGACCTATTACATAAGTGTGCTTTTTAAAATAAGTCTGTGCTTTTCTTTCAATTACTCACCTTCTTAAAACATTATAAAATGAGTATTACAGTTTATTACAATGTTCTATTAAATGATTAAAAGACAAATTTACACAAGTATTCAGACAGGACTTTACTGAAGCATCCTGGCAGCGAGGATAGCCTTCATTAGTATGATTATACATTTTTGGAACACCTTGATTTGTGAATTATTACTTATTTCTTATGCAGTCACTCCATAGCCAAGACTGGAATTTTCTACACTCTACCTGAGCTCCAATAATGACCTGGACTCCATATTAACTTAAACACACCATCTGTAATATGGAACTTCCAGCTGCCTAACACACCATATGATAAAACAATTCCTGCTGTCTGTTATCATGAGGATGGGTTCCCTGTTGAGTCTGGTTCCTCTCAAGGTTTCTTCCTACTGCCATATCAGAGAGTTTTTCCTTGCCACCATCGCCCTCGACTTGCTCATCAGGGACATTTGATCTGATCATTTTCATTTATACACATTTTTCACATTTCATACACATTTCCATAATTTTCTTTTGGTTCTGTAAAGATGCTTTGTGACAATGATCATTGTTAAAAGCTCAATACAAATAAAATTTAATTGAATTCCTCTTTGCAGAATCACTCAAATGCTGTCAGTCTGGGTTCTGACTAGGCTACTAGGATACACAAATTTGTCCCAGGGCCACTGCTACCCTTGCAACTGAACTGCTAATCTTAGAAGTGATTTGAGGTCATGAAAGGCCATTTTGGCACAGTTGCTGAAAAATATACTTACATGGATTCTACCAGATTGACATTCCTTTGAGATTCTGTTCGATGTTGAAATGACTGGATCACACAATTCCTGCAGATTAAATTTTAATGGGGTGAATCTATCATTCTACCACAACACAGATTGCAAATCAAGCACATTACATAAAATCTGATCTGAACTTTTATATGCGTGTGTCAGAATGTTCTCTGGTTTATTCACAGAAAAAAGAGGTGTGTTTTATATATAAAAGAGAGGGGGGGGGGTTGGGAGCATGCAAAAGTTAATATAGAACTAGGATTTTTTTTTTCAAACAGAATGAATAAGGAGAAAAGATAAGGGTTTGCAGGTATGCAGCAAAGTTAATATTTTAATAAGTATAATGTGCATATAATGAATGCATTCATTATATGCATTTTTTATGCATACCCCACCCCAAAAACATTTAGCTTTGATTAAAACACATTAAAACATTGTTTCAACAACTTTACGGCACTGTAATAAGACTGCATGAGTCAGGCCTTCATGCTTGAATTGCGACAAAGAAACCAGAAGAGCAAGAAACACAACACATGGACATTAGATCAGTGGAAAACTGTCCTTTGTATTTAATTCCAAATTTTAGATTTTTGGTTATAATTGCTATATCTTTGATAGATGTAGAGAGGGTGAATAGATGGTTCTTGAATGTGTGGTTCCCACTGTGAAGCACTGAGGATGTGGAGATGATGAGGGGGTGTTGGTTTGCTGGTGACTTAACCAACCAGAATGTCCAGAATGTCTATGACAGCATTTTACAGCAACGTCATGCCGTCCCATCTGGTTTGAACTTAGTGGGATCATGTTTTCCAGCAGGACAATGACCCCAAACACATCTCTTACTTATGTAAGAGCTATTTGTCCACAAGGGAGAGCAATGGAATGCTACATTAGATAACCTGGTGTCAACATTCATCCATTTGAGATGGTTTGGGATATGATGGACCGGAGAATAAAGGAAAGCATACAACACTCAACACCTCTTGGAACTCATTCCGAATTGCTGTAAAAATATACACATTGTTGACACTGTGACCCTTCCTGTTTTTTTTTTTTATTCATTTATTTATTTTGAATATTTGTCAGATCATCAAAAAAAATTTTATATTAGATGAAGATAACCTGAGAAGATACAAAATGCAGTTCTTAGATGATTTCATTTATTAAGTAATATTCATAAGAACACTCCAAAGAAAAAAAAATTGATGCAGAGAGAAGCATGTGAGTGCATGAGACAGACAGAGACAATCATACATGCAGCATAATCCAATTTCATATTTGCTATCTTTTTAAAAAAAGAAATCCTTTTATTCTTCCCTTCTTTTGTATCAATAAAGACTTGTCATATTTTGGAAGTATGCAGGCAAGGCATCTGTGCAGAATGTGAAGACATTTATTATAAAACAACCAAAAAAATAATTAATAAATAAAACACAAGAAAGGAAAAGTAGAATAACCACAACACCACTAATACAAGTGTTAGAACAGTGGCAACAAAACTGATGTGCAACTTGCAAGACTAATTATACACACTTACCTAAACAAGCTGTTTATATTGTATACTGATGGCAATCCAAACATGTTACAGGGGTCCACTCTGGGAAATGAAGTCCCTCCATGAACATGAATGTATCCTGGACACATGGCCTCATTCTTGTTTGACTGCACTTTCTCCATTCACCATCATCATCGTGTTATAATTATGAGGATAGGTAGTAGTTAGGGTCATACGTCTCTAATTTTCGACACGCTAGTAGTAGTGTATTTGTCGTCTTTATTTATTTATTATTTTTTTTTTTTACTGATTTTTATGTTTACTTGTACTATCTGTACAACTGCACACTGGAAGTTTTTCATAAACAAAGTGGGTACATGAATTTGCCAAAGTGTCTAATGTAGGTTTAATTACACATTTTATTGTCATTTATTGTAGCAATACCAGTCTCTCTAATTCACGTATTTAGAAAAGAAAAAAAGGTTAGAAGAACTAATCAGAAAGGCGAGGTTGCTCATTTAAACTGTATGGTGGTGGTTACGCTATTACTGTGGGGTTTGGCTATCATAAAGATCTGTAATACAGTGGAACCTCGGATTGCGAGTAACTCGGTTTACGAGTGTTCCGCAAGACGAGCAAAGATTTTTAATACATTTTGACTTGAAAAACGAGCATGTCTTCGGTTACGAGTGCCAAGTTTTTTGACACCGACACACACACACACACTCTCGCCTTTACATCCCCCCTCTACAGCTTCACACAGACACCACACTTTGCTCTACACAGAAACTTTGTCGCGATTCTTTTTAAAAGGTAAGATACTGGTTCATTTTTTTCTTTTTTTTTACTTTACAGCAGTGATTCCGTTAGTATGCGCTCATGCGAGTGTCAGAGAGAGATTTCTTTTTTTTTCCGTTAAAACAGTGTTTCCATTGTGTGTGTTTTTTGTGAAACTTAAAAAGCGAGGTGGGGGGAGGGAGGAGGAATTTTACTGTGTAAGACGAGGCAAGGGAAGAGGCCAATTTCACACACACACACACGCACACACACACACGCACACACGGCGCCTGCGTGCACAAACGGAAACACTTATCTGTCGGGATTTATTTTTATTTTATTTTTTTTTAAAGGTAAAGTGCAGGTTCATTTGTTTTATTTTTACTTTATATATTGTATTAATTATTTTTTCTGTATTAATTTTTTTGGGCTGTGGAACGAATTAATTGAGTTTTCATTATTTCTTATTGGAAGATCTGATTTGGTTTACGAGTGTTTTGGAATACGAGCCCACTTCCGGAACGAATTATGCTCACCCAGGGTTCCACTGTACTGTTTTTGTAATTGTTACTTTCATTGAGCAACTAAGGCTAATGAAACCAAGTCTGAATTTTTTTGCAGACAGTTTTTATATAGAAAAACAGTACTCATCAGTTCTGTAATACAAATATTATGCCTTAAAATGACAGCTATACAAACTACTAACGACTTGTAGTAAACTACAGCAACATGAACTAAATGTGCATTGTCCTTATGCTTATAACATTTCATTTGTGGTGATTTGTGTGTCAGGGTGGTTCTGGGCACTGTCCACCACCTGAACATTAAGCTTTTGAGAAGACATCTGTTATGATGTTTGTTATTCTCCCTTCGTTTCCTCCTTTTATGCATCTTAGCAAAAAGTGCTTTGTGTTCAAGTCATTGTATTGTTGTAAGCTCCTGTCCTTTATTTGGCATCTGTTGGTTTTCTGGTCTGTATTACCCATGCAGCTTGTGTATAATAAAAATGTCTGCACATACATCCTGTCTTATTCACTGTCCCCAACATTAGAAATTAAATGTAAAAGTAGTATTTTTACATAGTAGTAGTATTTGTATTATACTGTCATTATTACTATATGATTAATTATCCTTACATAAAAAAATTAGTCTTCCTGAGTTTTTTTTTATGAGTTGCCTGCCCACTAAATGTGCTACCTCTAAAAATTAAATAGCTAATGCACATTTCTGCTTCCTAATGAATGTTCAGTGACCTTGTAAATAAAGGTCATAGATTTAACCTTTATATTTATTGATTTAGATAAATTTATATTTATACATGAATTTATTTATTACAGATACATTTATAGATAAATATTCATCCATCATAAAGATGCTAATTACTCAAATCTGCACACAGACACCCCAAAACAAACAAATAAACTGGACAGACAATAAGACTGTCTGGACAGATGATTAAGGTTTTGGATTTTCTTTGCAATAAGACATTTGAGAATGAAAAAAGAACCAAAACAGATGCTTCAAAGGAACATGGAACACGGGCACATATTTCGTCCGTTTTATTATTTTTTTTAACTAAAAGATAACTATGCTTTGTCTTAAGAACAGAACTAAGAAATAGTATATGATCTTTTACAATGTCATAAGAGGCAACATACATAACCATGCTCTAGGAGAACACATTTAACATTTTATTAAGCAAGAATTTCAGTCCACAGGCCAAGCTAAAACTTTAGCAACCTATTAGATTTTCTCAACCTTCATATACCTGAATACTGAGAAGCCTGTGCACGCAAGAATGCATTAAAAATAATAATAATAAAAATAAAAAAAATCGGGCTTCAAATAATGTTGCCAAAGTTGTAATTGGTGTTCTGATGACTGTTGATTCCAAAAAGCAAAGAAAAAAGTAAAAGGGCTTCTACTTCAGAGAGGTGAAAAGACTATTTATTTCCTCTGAATATACAAAGAATAAAAACAGATACCACTTAAATTATATTTTCTTTTTCACTAACAAGCAATGAAGATCATGCTATCAATACACAACAGGTCTAATTCTACTGGTCTAATAGTAAATATCAGCAAGTATGAATAGCGCAGTGCAACCAGTAAATATTTTTGGGAACAATCCTTACAATGTGACATTGTCTGGATGAACTTTATTTTTCTTCACACCACTGGTTCTCCTTGCGTACCTGTATGAAACAGTGCAAATTTAGGTTTTTACAGACAGATTTAATATGGTCATTTTAGTACATTTATATAAGATTATCAAAATGTGGTGTTTAGTTACAGTAGCAGTCATTTAAACACAGAACCTAGGGAATCGCAGGTTAGTATCAAAAACCTCTCAAACTACTTCCCAAACAACTCAATTTGTTTGGACAGAATAGGACATTTACAGAATCACATTTGATGCCTTACTAATCAAATGTGTCCTTATGCAAATGTTATTAGATTATTTATTTTTTTTTTATATAACAAATAGAAATTTTTTATTTGTTTATTTACCATCAATAACATGCCAGGGGATAGTCTGACTTGTTTATACTGAAATATGCTGACCAAGGATGATTTTAGAGATGCAATATCTTGGCCACTTTAAGCAAACTCTAAAGTGCTTCAGTGAGAAAGCAATCTATAACATATACAGCGTCCTCCATAATTATTGGCACCTGTGGTTAAGATGTGTTCTTATTCTTCTAATAAATTTAATTATTGCGGAAGTATAATCTCACTGAAAACTGTAAAAACATCTTATGTTTAACTTAAGTGAATTTATAAAAAAAAAAAAAAAAGAAAAAAAAAAGGTTTTTCATAAAATCACCAAACTATTGACACCCCTGACAATTCTGATCAAATAAATGTAATTGAAGCATTTTTTTCTTTTTACTGTAGTTCGCAAAGTGGATCAGAGTGTCTAGAAAAGTTTAATTAATAATTCATGACTTGTTTTCCTCTGGCATAAGTCTGATGTGACCACAACACAGAGGCCTTTCTCTTATCCACTGATCAACATGGGAAAGGCAAGAGAACACCACATTCAAGGCAGGCAGACATGTGTTAACCTTCATAAGTCAGGCAATGGCTACAAGAAAATAGCCACTCGCCTAAACTTTCCCACAACTACAGTCAGAGGAATCATTAAGAAGTTTAAAACAACTGAAACAGTGACAAACAAGGCTGTACGAGTTTATCTTGCCACTACAACCATCAGACAGCTTTTTGGGGAAATCTACACAAAAATGGTTCAGCAGACAAAATCAAGCTCCTCTCGTGGCCATCTCTGTCCCCAGACCTCAACCCAATTGAAAACCTGTGAGGTGAGCTGAAGAGGAGAATGCATAAGAGAGGACCAGGACTCTGGCAATAATTGTGCAGGGGGCTGTAATTATAATATAATGAGTGCAGAAAGTAAAGAACGTTTCATTGACCATACACTGCCTTGCAAAAGTATTCATACCCCTTGAACTTTTCAACTACAAATGTTACAACCACAAATAAAATGTATTTTATTGGGATTTTATGTGATGGAACACAAGGAATGTGATGGATCCAAAGGGAAACATTATGTATGGCCTTATACTGGGGAAAGACGGAACCCAAAGTGCAAAAAGAAACCAATGAAAAGGTGAAGTAGGAAATGTTTCCGGAGAAGGAATTGGTCCTCTAATTTTTCCTTTATTTTACCAGGGTAGTCACATTGAGACAGTAGTCTCTTTTGCAAGTGAGCCCTAGCCAAGAAAAAAAAAAATAGCTTATACAGCTACATGACTGGATGAATGCAAATGTTCATCAGAACTTCACACACAGGTGCTTCCCTGTGAGCATCTCCCAATCAGACAACAATTTTCATGAAAGACAATGCCTCCTGTCACACTGCAAAATGGATAAAGCAGTTCCTTGATGCTAAGGTCACTAAAAAAAAGAAATGACCTGTCCAAAGCCATGATCTAAACCCAATTGAAAATCCATGGAAAATCCTTGGGGATAAAGTTATGACTAAGAAACCCACTACAGTTACACAAAATGTAATTTAAACAAAGTGTAAACTTTCATGCAACAGTGATTACCCTGCGTTCACACCGAACGCGGCAAGAGCGTCACAGTTCACTCTCGCCGCCCTGCCGCCGCTCTTAGCCGCTCTGACATGGACCGAATGCCTTTCTTGTATTTAAAGGGGCCGCAAAGCAATCAAGCTTGTTGATCTTATGGAGACTGACCAAAATGTGGAAGATAAGAAATTGATTCATAGAAAGAACTGTATTGTAGAAATAAACTAATTATAAGCCATTCGTATGGTGTGGCTTCTGTTCATTGTGAATTGCTAGTCTAATTTAATATATATATTTGTTATTATATTATTTTTCTTATTATTATACCATTAGAATCACTTACTAGTCTTTAATTAAAATAACATTAATAATGAATAAACACCCGCTATCGCAATAATCAACCTCTCCTCCATTTTGCTTGGGAACTAATGTAGCCGGAACAAAAAAGTTACAGGACTGCATCCCGCGGAATCCTCCCAAGCGGAGGACCTCCATTTTAATTGGTTGCCGCTCAACGGCGTCATAGCTCATTACCCTAAAGTTGAGCTGATTTCAACTCCCTTCGCAGCTCTCGCCGCCCTCGTCGCTGGCTCCCATTGAAAATGAATGACTTCCGGTGTCTTTGACGCTCTCGCCGCGTTCGGTGTGAATGTTTTTTTTTTCTATTCTTTATTTTATTTTATTATGTGGCTTTATTACGATGTGCAAATAAGATGAGCAAACTAAAGAAAACACAGACTACATATTGCATATACAGTATGTCACAAAATTGAGTACACCCCTCACATCTCGGCAAATATTTAGTTATATCTTTTCATAGGACAACACTGCATAAATGACTCTGACACAATGTAAAGTAGTCCGTATAAAGTTTGTATAGCAGTGTAAATTTATTGTCCCCTCAAAATAACAAAAATACAGCCAATAATAGCTGAACCCCTGGCAACAAAAGTGAGTACACAACTTGGTGAAAATGTACAAATTGAGCACAATTTGTCATTTCCCTTCCCCTTTGTCATGTGACTCATTAATGTTGCACTGTCTCAGGTGTCACCAGATAGCAGGTGAGTTAAATTTGGTATAAAAGCTCTCTCTCAGCCTGGCCACTGAAAGTTCAACATGGCACCTCATGGCAAACAACTCTCAGAAGACCTGAAAAAACAAATTGCTGCTTTACATAAAGATGGCCTAGGCTATAAGAAGATAGCCAACACTCTGCAACTGTGCTACAGCACAGTGGCCAAGATCATCCAGTGCTTTAAGAGGACAGGTTCTTTTCAGAACAAAGAAGCTGAGTGCACGTTCTCAGCATAAGATCCAAAGATTGGCTTTGGAAAACAGACGGATGAGTGTGTCCAGCATTGCTGCAGAGATTGAAGGCATGGGAGGTCAGCCTGTCAGTGCTCAGACCATACGCTGCACACTGCAACAAATTGCTCTGCATGGTTGTCGTCCTCTTTTAAAGATGATGCACAAGAAAGCTCGCAAACAATTTGCTGCAGACATGCAAACTAAGGACCAGGATTACTGGAACCATGTCCTGTGGTCTGATGAGACCAAGATAAACCTATTTGGTTCAGATGGTGTCAAGCATGTGTGGCAGCAACCAGGTGAGGAGTACAAAGACAAGTGTGTCTTTCCTACCATCAAACATGGTGGTGGTAGTTTCCTGGTTTCATGATCTGTGGCTGCATGAGTGCTGCTGGCATTAGGGAGCTACAGTTCATGGAGGGAAACATGAATTCTAACATGTACTGTGACATACTGAAGCAGAGCATGATCCCCCTGGAAACTGGGCTGCAGAGCAGTGTTCCAGCATGATAATGACCCCAAAAACACCTCCAAGATGACCACTGGCTTGCTAGAGAGGCTGAGGGTAAAGCTGATGGACTGGCCAAAACCAGACCTAAAACCCATAGAACACCTCTGGGGCATCCTTAAAAGGAAGGTGGAGGAGCACAAGGTGTCAAATGTCCACCACCTCCGTGATGTGATCGAGGAATGGAAGAGGATTCCAGTGGCAATCTGTGAAGCTCTGGTCAACTCCATGGCCAAGAGAATAGGGGGTGTACTCACTTTTGTTGCCAGGGGTTCTACTATTATTGGCTGTATTTTTAGTTTGCTCTGGTCCCATCCCAATGAGACAGGGCGACATAGCTTACAGCAGGTTATAGTCGCTGAACCGCTGGATGTGCTCCGAAAACAACGTGGGCTTCATAGACAACTGGAAGACCTTTGAGGGCAAAACTGGCCTGTTAGGGTGGGACGGTGTCCATCCCACTCGGGAAGGTGCTGCTCTCATTTCTTGCAGTATAGCGCACAGTCTCAGAAAAGGCCTAGTTAATCGGTGACAATCCAGAGCCCAGGCCAGGGAGCAGACAGACAGGCTAAACCAACCGTCTGCTAGCTGCATAGAGTCGTCACTAAGGGTTCATTTTATTGAGACTGTCTGTTCCCCGAGCTAAACATAAACAAATTTAGAAAGACTCAAAGTCTGTTTTAGGAATTTAATTAACATGGATACCACAAACACAGATCACACTGAATGTGTAGCACCTCTGATTTGAAGCTAGGACTGTTAAATGTTAGATCTCTCGCATCTAAAGCAGTTATTGTTAATGAAATTATCACAGATCAGGACTTTGATATATTATGTTTAACAGAAACCTGGATTAAACAGGACGAGTATGTAGCTCTAAATGAACCTAGTCCTCCTGGATACAGCTACATACACCAGCCTTGGCTAACTGGTAGAGGAGGAAGAGTCGCAGTTATTTATAACAATAATCTGTCTATCATACAAAAACACAGTTTTAAATTTAATGCCTGTAAAGCTCTCTATAGTAACAAAGTCAACTCAGTCGATCCCGCTAATCATCATTTACAGACCCCCAGGGCCGTACTCGGAGTTTCTTTGTGAATTTGCAGATTTCCTCTCAAACCTTGTTGTTTCTGTAGACAAATCGTTAACTGCTGGAGATTTTAATATTCATTTTGAGAATCCAGAAGACCCTCTGAGAACAGCATTCTTGTCCATACTGGACTCAGTAGGAGTAAATCAGTGTGTAGTAGGACCCACTCATAAAGCAGGTCACACTTTAGATTTAATATTATCCCTCGGATTAAGTATAGGAAATATAACCACAATTCCACAGTCTGAAGTTCTCAGATCACTATCTTGTCTCGATTAAAGCGTGTCATAGTAATAATGTATGCACAGCACCGCGCTACCACCTTAAACGTACATTTACATCAAATACCACAGAGCTTTATCAATAATCTTCCAGAGTTATCAACTTTGATTGGATCGTCATCTGACTTCACAGAACTCGAACAGGCAAATGAATATCTAGAGTCAGCACTTCGTTATAGCTTAGATAATGTAGCTCCAGTTAAAAGGAAAATGATTAGAGATAAGAAACTCGCTCCTTGGTATAATGACCACACACGCACTTTAAAACAAACCGCTCGCAAATTTGAACGTAAATGGTGCCAAACTAAATTGTTAGTATGCCAAATAGCTTGGAAGGAGAGCATCCTGAACTATAAAAAAAAGCTCAGTGATGCTAGATCAACAGATCTCTCCACTCTTATAGAAAATAACAAAAACAACCTGAGATTTTTATTTAATACCGTAGCTAAATTAACTAAAAACAAGACCACTGCAGAAATCTCCACAACATCAGCATGCAGTAGTGAGGATTTCATGAACTTTTTCAATAACAAAATAATAAATATTAGGCAAAAAATTCAGGCTTTGAAACCAGACAATTTAAGTAATACAGATGAACTAACCACATCACATCAGAACTTAGAATACTTTACTCCCCTTGAAGCGAGGGAACTAATTTCACTCATCTCCTCTTCAAAAATTGTCAACCTGTATTTTAGATCCTATACCGACACATTTTCTCAAACAGATAGTACCAGCAATAATAGAACCCCTGTTGAAAGTAATTAACTGTTCACTCAGGAGTGAGTATGTCCCCAAATCCTTTAAATTAGCCGTTATTAAACCACTAATCAAGAAACCTGACCTTGACCCCGGTCAGCTTTCTAATTACAGGCCAATATCAAACCTCCCCTTTATCTCCAAGATTCTGGAAAAGGTAGTATCACAGCAGCTATGTTCACATCTACACAGAAATAGCATAAATGAACTGTATCAGTCAGAATTTAGGCCTCATCACAATAATAACAGACAGCACTTGTCAAAGTAGTAAACGACCTCCTATGGGCCTCTGATCAGGGTTGCGTCACTATACTTGTGTTACTGGACCTCAGTGCAGCTTTTGACACCATTGATCTTAGTATTCTCCTTCACAGATTAGAAAAGATAGTAGGAATTAAGGGAACTGCCCTCTTGTGGCTCAGATCCTATTTGACTGATCGTTATCAGTTTGTAGATTTAGATGGTGACCATTCCTCATGTTCTCAATGGAGTTTGGTGTTCCACAGGGTTCAGTTTTAAGCCCACTGCTTTTTCCCTTTACATGCTTCCTCTGGGCAACATAATTCGTAAACATGGTATTAGTTTTCATTGTTATGCTGATGACACAATTATACGTCTCAGCAAAACCAGAAGAGAAAAAACTATTTGCTAAAATTGAGCAGTGTGTGCAGGACATAAGAGATTGTATGTTAATTTTCTTCCGCTTAATCCTGATAAGACAGAAGTTCTAGTCATAGGACCACAAGTAGCTAGAAGTAAGCTTTCTGATCACACTAACTTTAGATGGCCTTTCTGTTCCATCAAATGCAAGAGTAAAAGACCTTGGTGTGATTATAGATTCCAGCCTTTCGTTTGAAGCTGGAATATAAGATAATATTACCAGGATAGCTTTCTTTCACCTTAGAAATATTGCCAAGATAAGAAACATATTGTCACTAAATGATGCAGAAAAACTAGTTCATGCTTTTGTCACCTCTAGGTTGGACTATTGTAACGCCTTACTGTCTGGTTGTTCAACTAGGTGTATAAACAAGCTTCAGTTAGTACAGAATGCAGCAGCGAGAGTCCTCACTAGAACCAGAAGATACGAGCACATCACCCCTATCTTATCTACACTGCGTTGGCTCCCTGTGAAATTTCACATCGATTTTAAGATACTACTTTTGACATTTAAAGCACTAAATGGTCTCGCGCCACAGTATCTGAGTGAACTGCTAGTGTCTTACGATCCGCCACACCTACTCCGATCAAAGAATGCAGGCTGCCTGTCAGTACCACGTATTATTAAAACTACAGCAGGGGGCAGAGCTTTTTCTTACAAAGCCCCAAAGTTATGGAATAGTCTTCCTATTAATGTTCGGGACTCAGACACAGTCTCAGTGTTTAAGTCTAGGCTAAAAACCTATTTATTTAGCCAAGCATTTTTGTAAATAGATTAGCCTTAGGTAAAGGAGCAGATCTGGGGGACTCATGGACGTAGAGTATTCTGGTGAACTGGTAAGTTTAGATGCTGTCTTCCCTATTCTCATTGTTCACTCAGGTTTGTTGACTGTGAGGTGATTGGTTGCTTTACATCTCAGGGAGCCCTCATGTGTGTTTCCTTTTGGCTCTCCCTTTTAGTTATGCTGTTACAGTTAATCCTGCCAGAGTCCCTGCTTACACTTTGCACTAAATATACATTTCACCTTATACATGTTGACTGTAACCATACCTAACTGCCATCTCTCCTTATTTTCTGTTCTCTCCTCTTCTGCTCTATCCTCTCCCTGTCTCTCTGTCGAGCTATACATGTCGCTCCTGAGTTGCCAATTATCCAGACCCCTCTGCCCTCTGCCCCCTGGACCCGTCTAACCCGTCCTGGAGTCCTGCTACTGGTTGGAAATCTCGTCGCATGGATGCCCCGTGTGGTCTGCCTGGATTCGTGTGGTGGCTAGGAATGGTTTCCATGAAGACTGTCCTGTCCTCGATTGATGCTGACAGCTGTTCTCTGGGGACCTTTGACTTCAGTTGTTCGGTAGCTCAGGACTGGAATTTCCTACAGTCTACATGAGCCTCCAGGAACAAACTGGACTCCTTTTAATTTTAACACATCTCCTGTTATACTGAACTTCCAGTCTTGCACAGTATTATGCTGATCAATCCCTGCTATCCGTTATCACCCAGATGAGGATGGGTTCCCTGTTGAGTCTGGTTCCTCTCAAGGTTTTTTCCTATTACCATCTCAAGGAGTTTTTCCTTGCCACCATCGCCCTCGGCTTGCTCATCAGGGACAATCTTATCATTTTGATTCATACACATTGCATACAGACTTACTTATTTTTATTGTGTAAAGCTGCTTTGCGAAAATGTCAATTGTTAAAAGCGCTATATAAATAAAATTGACTTGACTAGTTATTTTAATGGGACAATAAATTTACACTGCTATACAAACTTTACACGGACTACTTTTCATTGTGTCAAAGAGTCATTTATGCAGTGTTATAAAAAGATATAACTAAATATTTGCAGATGTGAGGGGTGTACTCACTTTTGTGACGTACTGTATGTATTGCAAGAAGACTAATGTTTTCAACAAAACCTCAGGTTGTTTAAAAAAATAAATAAATTAAAAAACACACACATTAGCTAAAAACACACAAAAAAACCCTCGGACGTTTTAAATGAAAGCTACATAGAATTTTACTAGAACAATAATGACAATAGATTCCTTACTTTAAACTATGTATTTCGATTTTAACTACCCAACATTATTAATTTTACTACAGTCGTGGCCAAAAGTTGAGAATTACATAAATATTGGAAATTGGAAAAGTTGCTTCGTAAGTTTTTATAATAGCAATTTGCATATACTCCAGAATGCATAGTACATAGAATTGTATAGTCCTTCTTTGGCATGAAAATTAACTTAATCCCGAAAAAAACTTTCCACTGCATTTCATTGCTGTCATTAAAGGACCTGCTGAGATCATTTCAGTAATCGTCTTGTTAACTCAGGTGAGAATGTTGATGAACACAAGGCTGGAGATCATTATGTCAGGCTGATTGGGTTAGAATGGCAGACTTGACAGGTTAAAAGGAGGGTGATGCTTGAAATCATTGTTCTTTCATTGTTAACCATGGTGACCTGCAAAGAAACGCATGCAGCCATCATTGCGTTGCATAAAAATGGCTTCACAGGCAAGGATATTGTGGCCACCAAGATTGCACCTAAATCAACAATTTATAGGATCATCAAGAACTTCAAGGAAAGAGGTTCAATTCTTGTTAAGAAGGCTTCAGGGCATTCAAGAAAGTCCAGCAAGCGTCAGGATCGTCTCCTAAAGCGGATTTAGCTGCGGGATCGGAGTGCCACCAGTGCAGAGCTTGCTCAGAAATGGCAGCAGGTATCTGCATGCAGGCGAAGACTTTTGGAAAATGGCCTGGTGTCAGGGACAGATTGATTTTCTGCAAAAGGTATGGCAAATGGACTGCTGAGGACTGGGGCAAAGTCATATTCTCGGATGAAGCCTCTTTCCGATAGTTTGGGGCGTAAGGAAAAAGGCTTGTCCAGAGAAGAAAAGGTGAGCGCTACCATCAGTCCTGTGTCATGCCAACAGTAAAGCATCATGAGACCATTCATGTGTGGGGTTGCTTCTCATCCAAGGGAGTAGGCTCACTCAAAATTTTGCCCAAAAACACAGCCATGAATAAAGAATGGTACCAAAACACCCTCCAACAGCATTGAAGAACAATGCATTTTCCAGCACGATAGAGCACTGTGCCATAAGGCAAAAGTGATCAAGTGGCTAAGTGGCTCGGGGACCAAAATGTTGAAATTTTGGGTCCATGGCCTGGAAACTCCCCAGATCTTAATCCCATTGAGAACTTGTGGTCAATGCTGAAGAGGCGGATGGACAAACAAAAACCCACTAATTCTGACAAACTCCAAGAAGTGATTATTTCGGTACATCACAGAAACAACTGAAACAAAGATCTAAAAGCAGTTTAGCAGAAAACTTTGTGAAAACTATTTGTGTCATTCTCAAAACTTTTGGCCATGACTGTATGTGCTAAGATGTGTGGTGAGGACACTAGCACACTAGTTGCTAAATACTGCAACATATAAACTGTGCTGGTTTCGTTCAAGTGCATTGAAGGGGAAACGGGGAACAATGTTTTTTTGCTTAGGACATTCTAGTTAAATCTCTGTCAATGTATTATAGTTTATTCATGAAGATATATTTTTTTATTCAACATTTGGGTCAGTGTTTTATTTAGCTAGAAAAACTACACCTACTCAAGATTATACTTATGCAATTACATAATCACAATAAACTTCACTATTAACAATTGTCCAAGACAACTACAAAATGGGTCAAATTTTTTAAAAGAAGTTGTTCCGCAAAGCAAGTGCAAATATGATGTGTCTTACTATTAAAAAAAAAAAATTAGCACAAAATGTCAATATGATGATATTTAACCAACTACCTAAATGACTGAAAAATAAATGAGTCACCTGGGTAAAGAAATAGCACAGATGCATGTATAAACCATAAAAAACATGTGATCTATGTATGTTTTCTTGCGTCTCCCCTGATGACACGTGCAGTACCTCGATATAAGCTCCCATCCCATTGACCAATGCTGTGTCTTTTCAAGTAGTAAAAGATTATCCAACTTTATTAGGCATATATGTTCAATTACTTATACTAGCAGTAGCATTAGTATACTAAATTAATAAATAACTCTTCCCTTCTTGTGCTACAACCAAGGTTTATTTTTATGTCTCATCAAAGACCTTAAAGCCATTCTAAAACCATTTTGTAAAGTTGCTGTGTTAAACGTGCAGCACTGCTAAAATGAATTGAAAAATATATAGTTGTTCTGACATTCCCTGTACAGACTGAATTGATACACATTTAAAAAAAAAAAAAAAAGTGTAGACAAATCATTACTGCCAATATTTTTGCGTGATAAAAAAATATTTCAGACATGCATTCAAAAAAGAAAGTTGTCTCATGCCAGGGAAAATTTAATTCATGTTTTCATTGCTTTGCCTACAGGCTAAATAGGCAGATTGGCAAATTTATTAAAATTGACTAAACTAATATTTTCCTTACCTGAGCTTCCTCTTCCTCTGTGAAGTCATTTTTAATATTGAACGTCTTTCTGATTTCTTCTGGGGTTTTACCTTTGATCATATTTGCAACCGTTTTGCAGGTGACATCTAGCAGTCCTTTGATGTCCAAATAATTTGCTGCCTAAACAAAGGAAGCACAATGCAAGGGAAAGAGCAAAAGATTAACATATAATGTATAAACTGATGCATACTGAACCTACACTTAATCATGCTATTTGTAACCATTTTTGCATCCCACACTAGCACAATATGGACCAAAGTAATCTCTCATTGATCAACTATGTATATAGTATCAGTCAAAAGACACATTTTGTAAACCAGTGGTCTTTCCAGAATTTTTCCCTACATTGTAAACTAATGTAGAAGGCATGCAAAATATGCAGTAATTTCTTTGGAACAGCTGCTTTTGAAATGTGTCTGCTACATGTGCTCTGAAAAGCATTCATGAAGGCTCTATTGATACGCACACACACACACATGAACTCAAAAAAATTTAGGGTCTAAACTGACATCAGCCCTATATAGTGTACAGTGATGTGTACAAGTTGTGCGGTGCACTCCGGTGTCGATAGCTTTTTGGAGGTCTTAATACGCTCAAATAACACGTTGTGCGGTGCACCTGGGAGATTAATATTTTGAGAGCAAAATAAAAACCAAAAAATAAAATGCTTTGCAGTGCATCTAGAAAACAGAATATTGTGGATTTTTTTTCCCTAGATGCACTGGATATAAACAATATAGGAAATAAAAGCAATTTGTCAGAGCACCTTAACACTGACATTAAAGAGGTCTAGGCATCTCATGCATAGGAATTCGCCAAGTAGTAAGACGTGGCCTCATTATGTATTTTTCCCCTCTGGGGCACTGCAGGATAAATGCAACTCACTTTATTTCAGGGCAAAGTCAGGCTGTGAAGGCTCAAGGTATACAGCACAAGGTATAAGGCATTCTGCACTGCAATTTACTGCACTGCATTGCCCTGTTGAATAATTTGCTTTAATTCAATAAATTATCATATAATACTACTAATTATTTTAAATATCACACTTTTTGAATTTTTACTTTTTGACTGAACAGTTCCCACTTGCAAGATTGCATATTTCAATAAAGGAGCACAAATTATACGCACGGAGAGTGGGTAGACAAAAGATGCAAAAACATAAAAGAAATGGGTCATATAATGCAACATCAAGCCATATTTTTTATAAATGGAATTGTATCATTCTATATTTTATTTCAAAATACAGTTAAACCTTGGACCGCGCGCATAACTTGTTCCAAAAGTGTGCTTCTATATCAAAACACTCGTATATAAAAGCGAATTTTCCCAATAAGAAATAATGGAAACTCTGACAAACCCAAAAATATTCATATAAACATAATTAATGAAAAACAAAAAAATAAAACAAATTAACCTGCACTTTACCTTTGTTTATCGCACACGCACTGAGACGATTACCCACAATACTGCTCGTATTTCAAGACCTCGTTCGTTTACCGAGTTAAAAAATTTTTTTTTCTTTCAAAACACTCGCAGATCAAGGTACTCACAATCCAAGGTTCCACTGTACATCAATACAGTGGAACCTTGGATTACGAGCATAATTTGTTCCGGAAGTGGGCTCGTATTAAAAAACACTCTTAAACCAAATCATCATTTCCCATAAGAAATAATGAAAACTCAAATTATTCATTCCACAGCCCCCAAAAATACATAAAAATAATTAAGACAATCTATAAGATGAAAATAAAACAAATTAATCTGCACTTTACCTTTAAAAAAAAAGTACAAATAAATCCTGACAGATAAGTGTTTCTGTTGGTGCATGCAAGCGCCGTGTGTGTGTGTGTGTGTGTGTGTGAGAGAGAGTGAGAGAGAGAGTGACGCTCGGTATCAAAATAAGAGTCGCGTGTGTGAAGCATGATTCTTGGCGCTCGTAAACTAATACGTGCTCGGTTTCCGAATAAAAATGATTTAAAATCTTTGCTCGGTTTGCGGAACACTCGTAAACCACGTTACTCGCAATCCAAGGTTCCACTGTATATCTAAAATAGTCGATACACCCCCAAAGCCCTATGCAGGACAGAGCAAGAATCATGGCAACAAAAAAAACATGCATGCAATTGGTTTGAGAACCATGAAAATGAAATATAACACAGACTATATTTCTGCCCAATTTACCAGCAACTATATTAACCAATTTGAAGAAAATAATCAATATCTTCATTGCATTTACTAAGCAAAACCAACAATCTCTAAACACATTAGTTAAAGCTTTTAAAAGACATGATAACAGACCAGAATGAGCTCAAAGAGTGTGCCCTGATCCACTTTGAGGAACTCCTGATCCCAGACAGGAATGTCATCTGTCCTCTTCTCTTTGTTTTCATCATCCTCAGGGGGTGGGGGATCATCTTTGTGATGAGTGCACCACTGAATTACCTGAAAAAACACACACAATGTTTAAGTGTCAAAATCAATCAATCATGTAATCCAATAATCCAACAAAATTTAACATAATTTGTCTGGTTGAAGATGCCAGATAAAAAAATTGTAGTACCATGCTCATTTACAGTAGATGCAATTAATGCAAAACTGACGTTTGCACAAAAATGGGAGGAGAAAAAAAAAGAAGACCAGAATAGCCTTGCAACTTGACGCTATTTGGACATTTGTTAATAACCTGATTGAAGATTCTAACAATTTACTATTAGCAAATCAGACAACAGTTAAATGTTATCCATTTATTATTATGGACTAGGAGTTACCCGCGGCACCGTCTGCATGTATATCCTAACACTTCAGTGCTACCATGCTTCCATTACCTGCAAATGGAGTCTGCGGGAAACTCGCTACCGCTCCTCATGCTGCGTCAACTTTTCGGTAGCCCAGTCGTAAAATTTCCTCATTATTAAATATTCCACAGTCAAATGTTAATTGTAGTCTCAGAGCCGAAAACACCGGCAACAGCTCCAGATGGTTGATGTAAAGCCTGCGTTGTGTGCATGCATGACGCTCGATAACGTGGGACGGAAAACAGCTTATATTGAGCACTGAAATGAGGTTGCTGCCCCCTGGCATTTTGCCAGAGAACAGCCTCATGGATGCCACTGGGTGTTTTTGATTTGCAGTGTTCTGAACAGAATAATTCTTTACTGGTTTTAATAAATGAACATTGACAATTTGCAAAATGCAACTCTAATTGAAAAGTCAAACACTCTGGGCACTTTTCCTCCTGGTCACCGAATCTTTCAGGAAGCCAGGTGTTGGTCCTTTTTCCAGGCAAACTGGCGTGGGGATTGCTCTGGAGGTTACTGTTTCACCAGGAGAGAGCTCGGTGCCGACGGCAGTCTCTTGGGAGGGGGCCACAGGGAGGTAATTTTTAGAGCAATGGGCTGTTTGGGTTTGACCTCTCATTGCGGAATGATGTCACATACTATTGTATGATGCCATACACATACCATAATGATGCCATTGATACCGGGAGCCGCACAACGCGATATGTGCAGAATGTAGACTGTTGAGGTTCTGACCTCTCTGAGCAGTGCACATAATGGGCACCTCTGAGCATTTTTTTTTTAATTTTGTGTCCAAGTGTAGTGACTGTTCTTTGGTAACTGCACTGTACCAAAAAGTTCAAAAGCTGTAGCAGTGTGGGAGATGAATCTGTTTGGAGGAGTGATTCCGGTAGTGCGTGCATAAAGCAGCTTTTTGTGTGTGTGTGTGTGTGTGTGTGTGTGTCCAAGTGTAGTGACAATTCTTTAGTAACTGTACTGTAACGACAGCCGCCGTGAAGAAAAAAGTTTAAAGGCACTTTAACCTTTAACAGTTTAGAGGAGTGACTCCAGTGTGTGTGTGTGTGTGTGTGTGTGTGTGTGTGTGTGTGTGTGTGTGTGTGTGTGTGTGTGTGTGTGTGTGTTCCTGCTCTCGTCCAACACCAATCACAAATCTTTTCAAAAGCTAAGTGCAGGTTAAATTTTTTTTAAGGCTCCAAGCACTATAGGGTGCACAGGACCCTCTTGTTTTCCTACGGATTTTTTTTTTTTTTTTTTAAACACCATTTTGGGCTTTTTGGGTGTCTTAACATGCCCAAAAACCCATGAAAATTGGAAGACAGATTGGAATCTGCTGCCATTAGGATGCTGATAGTCGCATGGCAAGGGGCTCTCAGACGAGATTTTGCTGCATAGCTCATACACACTTGCATATATGCACACAAAACCCGGTACACATTTAGAGCTCATTGAGCTAAACAACTTTCGCACTGCATGTCCTGGGCTCAACTCAACAGGAAGTCAGTTAGCAATTTGATATACTCCACCAAGGGAATTTATACGATCACCACCAAACCAGGCCTATGTGATCTAAAGCCACTGAGAATGCAAAATTGTAGAGGGATTTTTTTTTTGTTGAAAGAGTCAGCCGTGACAATGCCTTAAACTTAAGCTGAAAAGTGGTTAATAACTTTGTGCGACATTATATTGAGTGACATCACTTTTAGTGACATTCTACACACGTGCACATCACAAATGTTAACACTCGCACACAATCATACATCACATACACACACACATGCACAAACACACTCGTACCACATATATATATGCACATCAACAAGTCACATGTCTCACACACATCAATTGTAACACACAGACTCTCACACAAACATGAACAAACAAATTTACTCATCATACACAGACTGACACACCCACACGTTTCTGGGCAGCGATGGCTTTTTGTAGGTCTTAACACGATCAAATAACACATGGGTTGTGCGGTGCGCGCACGCACACACACACACAGTATATACAGGTAGACATGTACTTTGTCACCACAGGTTTGCCTGTCCTTATGGCATGAATAGAGATGTCTTCAGCCAGGATACAAAATGGAATGATATCCCCTACAAATAAAATAAAAATTCAAGATGGGGCAAATACTTTTTCATGGCACTGGATAGAAAAACTCACAACCCTGTTAAAATTGCGTGTTATTGTGATATAAAAGATAAAGCTAGATAAAATATAGTTGCAAGCAACAATGACGGGCCCAAACACCCTGTGCCATCGCCAACCCGGGCGCACCGCACAACCCATGTTATTTGAGTGCGTTAAGACCTCGAAAAAGCCATCGCCCCCACTTGGGCTAATGTCAGTTTGGGCCCTAAATATTTGTTGAGTGCGTTAGAGAGGTGTGCGCGTGTGTGTGCATGTGCGTGCGCATACGTGTCAAAATCTATTGGTGCGTTTTTGCAAATGACCCAAAAATAAACGCGAAAGTTTTTCGGCCCGATGAGCTCTAAATGTTTACAGAGTTTCGTGTGCCTACGTGAAAGTGTACGTGAGCTATGCAAATCTCGTGTGGGGCCACGCGACTCTCAAGAATCCTGCTGGCAGCAGATTCCAACCTGTCTGCCAAGTTTCATGAGTTTTTGAGGATGTTAAGATCCCCAAGATGTCCAAAAGGGTGGGGAAAAAAATTAAATAATAATCCTTAGGAAAACAAGAGGGCCCTGCGCACAGTATAGTGCTTGGGCCCTAATAATGCAAGTTCATTTCTCAAGCCTCCAGTTATAATGCAGCTAAACTTTTGACTATAAACTACAGACAAACGTGCTGTAATTTATAATCCAGTTTCTTTTGCCTATTTTGGAGTTCTACATGTTGTCTAAATTTGGAGAAAAAAAAAGGGGGCAACAAAATAATGAGCAATAACCCCCTTTTTTTCTGACTTCCAAAAAGTGCAACCCAATTTCATGACCTTTATTATTATTTTTTTAACATATAATTTGCGACATATTGTAATTCTTTTCCTCATAAATTCCAGGTTAATAGAAAGTTAGAGTAAGAGCATGATATGGCACACCGAGAGCATATAGGGGTAAAGGTCTTGATTAAGGGCACAACTCAAAGCCTGGTGGTGTGATATCTTGTATAGAATAGCCTGACCATACTTGATGCACTTTCAGCAGATGCCAACGACCCAACGCTGCATTGAATGTGCCAACGCCATAGTGAAACAATGCCAATGAATTCACAGATCTGAGAGTCTGAGAATAATCAGCACTGTAAGTTATTAACAGGATTGTCATTACACCCCATACTAACAAGCCACTGCATGCAGTGCCGGTCCCAAGCCCGAATTAAATGGAAAGGTTGCGTCAGGAAGGGCATTCGGTGTAAAACCTGTGCCAAATTGTGTGCAAATCTGATACCCCTTGACGGGATCAGCCAAAAGAAAGTAATATTTAGGTAAAACTACATTACCAGATATCTTAAGATATAAAATTAATAATTTTCCGACAGATCCTGCTTTTTATGTTATGACTCATTACAAGAATTCTATCTCCTCTATAATTGTTTAGATCTTCACAGGACATGAAATGTAACCATAAAAAGCATGAAGGAGAGATTAAACATCATGTGATTAGGGTAGTTTAGTACCATATCATACAGGGATACTGTAAAGCTATAAATAAGTGAAATGGTGGAGCTAGTCATTCGACAAGGACCTGTGACACAATCAGATGGTGACATTACAGTATGCATCACCTCACAGTCACTAATGGAGCAAAAGGTACAGACTCAACATACAAGCACTGTCTATGACAGAATTGCCATCTCACAGACTACCCTAATCTAGTATAATTACTCTTCTGCTCGATGCAAGAGACAGTCATTTATATTGTGCTGTGATTGTTGTTTGAGTGCGATTTCCATGTATTCACAAAAAATTTAATGATTGTGTTAAGCTTAATTAAATAATTTTATTGTATTTGTTTACATTTTATTTGAATAATATTTATTAGTAGTGATTTAGCTATTATTTATCAGAAGTAGTGATGTACCCTTTTTTTTTTTCATTTATGGTTATCGACCACTTAGTTGAATCAACTTTGAACAATTGTTGTGTAACCTGCAATGCTATCAGACACAATAATTAAAAGTGATACCAGAGTTGATCCTCGTGTCCCCTGTAGTTGGCTAATCGCTTTTTTCGAGTTTGAAGCAGAAGTTGATGTGCAAATTCCCAGATAACTCAACAGATACTATCAGCTGATCTTTTTGAAGGGCTGAACTGATTCAAGATGCTATTATCATCAGACACAAACACACATTAAGATATGAAACAGAAATTCTGTTTAAATGGCATTTGTGTCTGCACATGTACTTCCATCCCAGACGTGTTTTACGTCATTAACTTTTATGTCCTACTATAAGTGTGTCATAGATGTTTTTAAAGCAAGTATAAAAAGTAGGCAGCATCATCTACGGAAAAATGGGCACATCAAGCTGAGGTCATAGCTACTGAAACTCCAAATCAGGCTACACAGCGTCTACATCAACAGCACATATGACAGCACACTCGATTCACAGCTAGTGGTAGCATACTGGATGTGAACACAGGTAAACCTCTAATAAGTAAAAGAAAAATACTACAATTGGCTCCGTTCTGGGAGGACGTTTATAAGTCGGATTCATTTGAAAGTCAGACAAAGTGAGTCTTATACACCCTTGACACAAATATACATTGTAGGGCATAAACTTCTGGTGTTTTGGTTACGCATTACATCATTACAAGACTGCGTTTTTAAAATCAAGAGGGGAGCCCCAGTGACAAAATGGCGTCAGCTGACCCCGTTTAAAGGTAGCCCGGGAAGACATTTGAGGAGATAGGGGGAGACAACGCTTCATGGTGTTTACAGCGCACTTGGACACCATTTTGTTTCAGAGCTGTTTCAGACTGTGAAATCTATCTTGTTGAGGATTTTGCTTATCGTGCTCCCAGACTAATGCATTGAAACCAGTGATGCAGACTCATTTCTCCCCCCGCCCCCCCATGCATACACCACAATTCACTTACACCCTGAAAATATTGTATACTGTTGTAAAAATTGGTATCTGGTGCACTGCAGTGTCCTGTCTTTGTACAATACATGTGAAGTACTTCTGCAGTTTGTTCACATTTATGAATCCTCGCAGTTCCGTGATCTGTCTATATCTACAAAAATTCTTAACCCAAATGTTTATAAGTTAATAAGAGGATAAACAATTTCTTTGACCTGAAATATAGCAAAAAAGGGCAAAAACAACTGCAAAGAACTGCAGATTTATTCCCGTCTGCATTTTCACTCCCAACCTGCTTGTGTTACTGGAAGTGTATTCCTGTCTGGGAATCTGAAATGTCAACCATAGTACAAACTGGGGTTGTTATTGGTTAATCATTAAGCAATTAATTGCCCTTAAAATCTTACCAAATACAATTTTAAATGCACTAACCAACAATGTTTGTTTAGGTCTAGTTATTGTCAATAAATAATAGACTGTAAATACTGTAAAACTGGATACTAGACCTTTCTGAGGATGGCTGCATTCACATTTGGAAGAGGTACAGGATCATCATCCCCTTCATCATCCATGCCTAAATCTAAAAGACAAAAGCAAAAGTATCAGACAACCATCCTTTAATATATTTCAAATAATGAGACAACAAAAAATTAAAACAGCAAGTAGTGGCATGACTACCACAACAATTTGAATAACTTACCTTCCAACATTGTCTTTATAGTCACAGATTGCTTGGCAATTTCAACATCCACTTCAAACATATCTCCATCTGAACTTTGTAGCTTAATTGTTGGCATCTATGAAATTATCCCAAGTTAATAAATAAAGTACAATGGTAGAAATTACTTAGGATAGACTGACAAGATAGCAAATAATCCTTGCATGAACTAGATGGACTTTTTAAAAACAAAAATGGAATCATACACATTTTATTCTTTAACATAATAGTAATAAAACATTTTAGATTAATTAGCTCAAACTGAGCTTTGCTATGTCAATTACCGCTAACTTACAAATGGTTGGTTGTTGGTGCTGTTGCCAATATTTTAAAAACATAATTGTTCAGAGAATGCTGTAACAGAGTGGTGGCGGAACGAGAACGTCAAACGCTCTCGAACGAGCTGCACTTGTTTGCTAGCACGGTGCCGGCGAGGAAAATACTTTGTCACAACAGTAACGTTTATCGACCCACAAACTAACAATACAATGCGTGTGTGTATACATATTTACTAATAGCATAACTGGAATTGGTCCGAACTAACAATTTCAACAAGCTAGCAGTTAGCTCGGAGCTGATATTTGTCTGTATTGAGGCCTAGCAACCGTTCACTAACATTTGAGCAAAATTTGGCAAAACTAAAAGATAGGTTACCATTGCGACTTATCGCAAGCAAACGTTTTTTGTTCAATAATACACTATATACTTACAATGAACGAATTCTTAAAAGATTCGAGGACAAAATGCAAACGTCGTAACGAGCCGTCACAACTGCTGAACTACTACTGCTGCTGCTGTCTTCTTCGTCCTTTTTCCCCCTCTTCTTAGTTCACCTAACAGAGGTTGGCAAATAAGATTTCGTGTATTACCGCCCCAACTGGTCTGGAGCCTAAAGTCGCTTACTCTTCTTGTTTTACGGTAGGTAGCATACAGTAAGTATATATTACAGCCGTCGGAGTTCTTTGAAAGTTGTATTAAAAAAATAAATAAAACAAGGAAGCCTTATTACGCATTATTATCCAAAAGAAGCGCTAAGGTCGTTGAACGCTTTCTTTGTGTGTATATGCGTAGTAGGGCTTTTATGACGTAGAATCAGATTCATAAAAAAAAAATTAGTTTAGCCAATTTAGGGATCAACACATTTGCACCATAAACGTTCTGTTATGTATTTAATTATTTAATTCGAATTAATCACCTAATTTAATTTGTTCAGCTTACACTACAGATGTAATTTTTATTGTGCTATGCTTGGCGTAACGCTGTTAATAATACTCAGGACTAGTCTTTTTTATGACTGAGTTCCATTCCGAAGTGTATCTCCAAACCGCAGGGAACGAAAATGTACAGTTCAAAGGTAACTGCGACCGGTGGAGGAAACGAGTGAACAACAGGACTTCACTTCACCGGAAAAGGGGAAAATTCCCATAAGTCATTGCGTCATATTTATTATCGTCATTATTGAGAGACAGGATATTAAAAGGACACAATAATTTAAAATTAAAGGTAATCGAGAAATCCTTGTTTTTATATAGGCTAGTAATTTGTAATATATATAAATATATATAAATTTAATCGGTTATAATTTTTTTAGAATGGTATCAGTTTTTGTTTCAATAAATATTCAATATTTAATGTCCGTTGTGTGAAATTTCCACAGCAGCAGCGACAGGTATACGACGTGCTTATGTAACCATGGTAACGCACGGAGGAAATACGTTCGTAGTTCCCTTTGAACCGAACATTTTCGCTCCCTGCATTTGGAATCACAGGCTGAACACCCTGTGTTGTATACTTCGTAGGGTACTTCAGGCCGACTGGAATGCATCTTTTAGCGTTGGCATCCACTATGTTGCATTACCGCCACCTTCTGGTCTTGACCTTCCATTCAGTTTAAATCCTCTTTTCTAGTACCGTCGCCCTGAAACCCACCAAGTACTGCTTTCTCCCCCCTCCTCCTTTTTGAGCAATCTCAATTACGTTGATTATTTGTTTCATCTTTTTTTTTTCAAATAAATTAAACATGTAATCACACAAACTATTAAAATGATAAAAGGTTACACCCTGTCGAGAACAGAAGAGTATTTAAGATTATCAGAGTTGCAAAAAGTAAAAATCCATTGTTAAATGGAGCCATTTTTTGTATGGAAAATTATATGGAAAATATAACCAGTGTGGAAATTGGCAATAAAAACAAAAATAAGTCATCTTCACCTTGTACTGTATATTGAAACAATATACCTTATCACTCAGATTAACTCAACTACCTCAAAACATTGAAATTTACTGATTAATCAAAACACGCATAAACACACTGATCTACACTACAAAACTATTGTACACAACAACCTGTAAATGCTCTTTTGCACACTATTCATTACTTGTTAATTTGCACTAACTATTTACTCTTGCTGCTACTTAAACGTTTACTGTTTAGTGTTTCTCCTCCCACTACCTCAACTCATCACCTCATTACCACAGAGTATTGTAATGTCATGTTTTGTCGCATTGTCACATTTGTCTCTCTTTATTTGCACATTTACACGTGCACATTTACACGTGCACTGTTGTCTCTTTTGTAAAAAAAATGTAGATAGTTCTCTGTTAACTTAAAATGTCAGTTTGTCTTGTCCCAGCTAGCCGGCTAATTAGGTCTCTAAATTAGCTGGTTTGTTTTTTGTTAATTTATGTTGTACATTTATGTTGCATGTAGCACCACCACACTGAGTACTGGAGCCCCCCCAAGGCTGTGTACTCAGTCCCCTGCTGTTCACACTGCTGACTCACGACTGTGTAGTGACACACAGTTCGAATCGCATTATCAAGTTTGCTGATTAGATTAGATTCAGCTTTATTGTCATTGCACATAGTTACCAGGCAACAACATACAGTTAACATCTAACCAGAAGTGCAAGTTAGCAGTGCAATATAAACATATATACAGATCTATAAAACTTTATATAGGATAAAAGTATGGTCTATGTATAAATTGGATTACAGAAAGAATATATATGTATGTACATGAATATGCAGTGTAAAGTGAGCATAGATGGATAAATTTAATGTACAGAATAATTGTAAATCTACAGATATGTCTAAATATAAATATGTGGAATAGAGATATACAGAAACTATATATAGGTGAATTTACATTATGTGCAATAATATGAACATATGAATAAATATGAGTAATTTAACAGCTGGATGGAAATGCAGAGTATACCTATACACACATATCTACATATATGAATATACATATATTAGTATACAGTCCATGTGCAGACTGTACAAATGAATGAACAGGAAGTATTTAAAGAGGTATTAACCAGGAATGTTGGGTTATCAGTGATGGTGGTACCGTCCATGTAAGGGGGTCAGTGAAGTTGTGTTCAATAAGGTAACCACTGTGGGGTAAAAACTGTTCCTCAGCCTGCTGCTCTTGGCTTTTAGGCATCTGAACCTTTTTCCAGAGGGAAGGAGAGAAAACAGTTCATGTGCGGGGTGAGAGGTGTCCTTCACGAT
Source organism: Clarias macrocephalus (assembly GCA_011419295.1). Taxonomy (NCBI): domain Eukaryota; kingdom Metazoa; phylum Chordata; class Actinopteri; order Siluriformes; family Clariidae; genus Clarias; species Clarias macrocephalus. Next base: position 189,560 of record JAAGKR010000040.1, on the reverse strand, counting down.
GCTTCGAGCTCTACGCATATACCTCCTCTTGTAGACTTCCTCAATGACAGGAAGTGGGGTACCAATGATGCGCTGGGCGGTTTTTACCACCCTTTGGATGGATTTGCGATCCGAGACAGAGCAGTTACCATACCAGACTGTAATACAGCTGGTTAGGATGCTCTCTACTGCACAACGGTAGAAATTGTTCATTATGTCCTTAGAAGGTCATGATGACATGACAGTGGTGGGTCTCATTAGCAAGAACCATGAGTCAGGAGAGGAAGTGCAGAGACTAACGGACTGGTGTAAAGACAACAACCTGTCTCTGAAAGTCCACAAGACAATGGTTGTTGACTTCAGGAGGACATGGAGCGACCACTCTCCGCTAAGCATCAATGGCTCCCCTGTGGAGATCGTCGACAGCACCAAATTCCTTGGTGTCCACCTGGAGAAGAACCTCACCTGGTCCCTCAAGGAAGGCCCAGCTCCCACAACCAATCCTGACCACCTTCTATAGAGGGACCATCGAGAGCATTGGGGTCTCTCTTCCCTCTATCGAAGACATTTACTCCAAACGCTGCATCCACAAAGCCACCAGCATTGTGGCTGATCGGACACATCCCTCACACACACTCTTCACCCTCCTGCCATCTGGAAAAGGTATTGAAGCATTCGGGCACACACATCCAGACTGTGTACCAGCTTTTTTCCATAAGCCATCCGTCTCCTCAACAAAAAGGGACTGGACTGATAAAACACACACACACACACACACACACACACACACACACACACACACACAGACACACAGACACACACACACACACACACACACACACACACACACACACACACACACACACACACACAATCACTCAGATTAATTCAACTACCACAAAACATTGAGTCTAGACTGATTAATCAACCTGCGCAAACACACTGATCTATACTACCAAACCACTGTACACAACAACCTGTAAATGCTCTTTTGCACAATATTCATTACTTGTTAATTTGCACTAACTTTTTATTCTTGCTGCTACTTATGGAACGTTTAATGTTTACTGTTTCTCCTCCCACTACCTCAACTCATCACCTCATTACCACAGAGTATTGTAATGTCATTGCATTGTCACTTTGGCGCTCTTGTTTGCACATTTGCACATGCACTCTCTTTTGTTGTCTCTTTTGTATAAAAACATAGATAGCTCCCTATTAACTTAAATTTCAATTTGCTTTGTCCCAGCTTAGCCAGCTAATTAGTTCTCTAAGTTATAGTTAGTTTTTTTTTTGTTGTTAATTTACATTGTCATGTCAATCTGTCTTGTCTCAGCTAGCCAGCTAAATAGGCTTCTTAGTTAGCTAGTTAGTTTTCTGTTAATTTATGTTGTGATTTTATGTTGCATGTAGCACCTTGGTCCTGGAGAAACGTTTCACTGTGTACTATGGTCTATAGTTGTATATGGTTGTATATGGTTGAAGTGACAATAAAGCCTACTTGACTTGACTTGAACTTGTAATATAGTATATAGTTGTATATGGTTGAAGTGACAATAAAGCCTACTTGACTTAACCTTGGTCCTGGAGGAACGTTGTTTCGTTTCACTGTGTACTAACTGTATATGGTTGAAATGACAATAAAAGGCTACTTGACTTGACTTGATATGCTGATATCCAAATGCCATCTTTTTCAGAGACATCCCTATATTATCCAGCAGCACAATACTTTCAACCAAGAATTAAATGAACACTGTAAATGATCAAATAATGAGTTGTCACAAAGAGACATAACTGAGACACAAAGTGAGACATACTTGAAAAACATTTGAGAAATCTGAAATGTACATGAGGAACAGAACTGCATTTGAAGGAGAAGCAAATGAGCCATATAAGACCATAATGAGATTAAAGTCAGATATAAATGAGATGCATGAAACACAAATGAGAAATATTATAGATTTATTGAACATATAAAAAATCCTCAATTAACAGCACACCGTGTAATAAATCTATAATTCACAAAATATAACACACCAGCAAAATCTGGCAAACCATGACAAAATGATACAAAATGTTATAAAACCTGACAAAGATATTAAATGTTACACTGCTCAACTCATAGTATTATTTATACAGGAGTTACACAAAGTCCACAGCATTGTGACAATCTTCCAGTGAAAAAATCAGTCAAAAAGGAGATGAAAATTTTTAAAGGAAAATTGGTTGCTTGCTGTATGTAAAGGCTACAAGAACGGGTCAATGCCAGGGAAAGTTCTTTCTCTCTGGCTACATCAGTCTTCTCTTGTGGTGGATATCCAACAAGTTTGTCCAAAGTCTGAAACTCCTGGAGTTGCTTAGTATCTATTGGAACAAAAATATATATTAAAACATTTAAGATTTACCTAAACACCATTCACCTACTGCATTCCCAAGTTTCTAAAGGTTGAGAGGTGAGCTTGAGCTTGCTCATGGGCTGGTGCTTACCTGAATGATGATGTGCTCATGGAGACTCCGGAACATAGTCCTGCATTCTTGGTCTCCTGAGGTGGCATGCTGCTGAAAAGAACCCAGTTAAAGTAAAATGTATATAATTACCAAGATAACCTTTTCACAAACAAGCGTATTGTTCTTTATAGAATATAATTAACTGATGTCTCTAAAGTTACATGTTCTGGTAACTACTGTTAAACACTGAACACTCTATAATAAAACTACAGGTTTGCAAAAACCGCTTATACAGTAACATTAACGTATTATTAAAAACAAAGGTAAAGGGTAACTTAATATGTCAAACCACACTGGTTAACCTAGGACATGCCTGATAATAATACTGTATCCAGCTGACTGATTTTTACCATTAAAAAAAGTGTCAAAGTGTTAGTTACCTAAATATGCTGATCCACATGCTAAACCACCCACGGGTAGCATTTGAATTTCTTTAGCAATTTAAGAACAAACGTAAGCTGTGTAAATTTCAGCTAAATACACCACAGTTTTTTTTTTGTTTGTTTTTTGTTTTTTTAACACAGACCTTACATTTTGACTCCTTGTCAATAATAATACATTTTATATTCGGAGCGAAAAAGTAAATCCCGCCTTCACCGTCCGCTTGGTCTTCATTTGATCTGCGGCAGGCAAAGTAGGTGGTGCGCTACCGCCCCTAAAGGTCTGGATGAATGATGGAGAAAGTGGTGTTTGCTGACTTGACACAGGCCTGGCGATGCGCTGCACATTTCTCTAACGCACTGGTCACTTAAACATTTGCAGGCTTGGAGCATGTGTGGGAGAAATTGTGGAAAATTATGTCTTTATTAAAATCTATATGTACTGTAGTCTTAATTGGTTTGGCCATGAAAAAATATTGAACATTGTCATAAATGTATAATCAAAAATAGGTTTGGCCTCAAATGATAAGTGTATACAGAAGTCATTGAACACAAACTTTATCACAACAAACTTATAACACAAAGTTGAAATAAATAATTTAATTGCTTCACTTCTCGATAAAAATATTATGTATATCGTATTTTAGTTCTTTATTGGTAATGACATTTGTACAGAATGTAAAATAAGTTTGCCATTTGCCAATTTCATTTCAATAAATTAATTATGGTGTACACATTTGTAAAAGGTTAGCCATGTTGATTAACTAGGGACACCTGCATGTACTGTACATTAATATAACTGGTGGTTTTATTATTTTTTTAAATAAACAAGCTAGATTTTTAAATACAACATTGATCTATTACATAGCAATTTTGTAATTGACTTTAGTTGTTACCAACCTACATATCTACATATCTTAATTTTACAGATCCAACCTACTAACCCTTCCCTCCATCTACCCGTATGTGAAGAGTTAGAAGAAGTATATAAAAAAAGTACTAAACAGATGGCACTGTTTGTCAGAGAACCCTAGCCCTTAAACCCCAAAGCATTTTTAGCCATTCTTTGCATTATGTTTTAATGAATATACTGCATATTTGTGCACGATTAGCGGAATATATTCATCAATATAAAGAACTCAATTTTATTTCATTTTGACTAACTATACACACATGACTAAGCAATTTTTATTTATTTTTTATTTTTTAAGGGTCATATCAGAACATATCAGAAAACCCAAATGCACAGTTTACAAGTACTGTATACTTTATGTGTGAGGAAACACTGCTTTGGGGAAACAAAAAATATGTGAGTCGCACACAAGACAAATATGAACTATCTCTGAGATTTAGAGGTAATGAGCCACATTTGAGACACCTTTGAGAAGATGAAGAAAACGTCTAAATCTTATTCAAGTCTCAAAGATGGCTCATTTCTTTGTAGGAGACAAAGAAGAGATTAACATGAGATCTCATCTTGGAGTTTCTTTGCTATGGGAAGTGTTAACACTTTTATTGACAATTGCGTTGGGTTTATGCAAAGAGTCAATATTTGTTGACCCTTCTTTTTCAAGACCTGTGCAAGGTGCCCTGGCATGCTGTCAATCAACTTCTGGTCCACATCCTGACTGATGGCAGCAATACTTCTTGCATAATCAATACTTGGAGTTTGTCAGAATTTGTAGGTTTTTGTTTGTCCACCCGTCTTTTGAGGATTGACCACAAATTCATTGACCACAAATGGGATTAAGGTCTGGGAGTTTCCTGGCTATGGATCCAAAATTATGATGTTTTATTTTCTGAGAAATTTTGTTATCACTTTTGCCTCATGGCAAGGTGCGCCATCTTGCTGAGAAAATCACTGGCAGCAATCTGTTCAGATACACCTGACATCATTCTTTCTTTGAAGTTCCTGCTGGAACTGGTTTCCATTTAGGATACAATATCTATAGCCTTAATAGGTGATCTCATGTGTCTGTCCTCCTTCTGTTTGGTTTCCATGGGGGTCGGGATGTTTTTTCCCCCCTATTGTTTAGGGCAGAAAACATCCCCACCTCCAACCAGCCCCACTGGCTACTTCAGACCTGCTTTAAAACTAAGCCATTTCATCTAGCAATCTGAATGGTTGTCTGAGTGCTTACACAACAGGGATTGCAGGTTGTGGTTGGCATTAAGATGTAATGTACATCTTAAGTATTGTGACCCTCTCTGTGAGTCTTTGTCTATGCTGAAATTTAAGTTATTGTCATGGCACAAATTTTGGTTTTAATTTTCTGGCGCCATCTTGTTGCAGTTTTGTGTAACAACAAAGGACATTGGTAATTGAAGCTATTTTCTTAGTTGTTGATTTAGACCATGTGACTCTTGGGTTAAAGGTTAACCAGGAAATAATTGCAGTGTTCCAGATTCGTTCCATGCGGTTGCCCAAGTAGTCTCTTCATTCTGTTTCTTTTGTGTTTTGTGCCTTGGACATGCTTTGCCTGTAGGTTTGTTACCTTTCTTCAGAGTTTGTACAAATATATATGTACATTTGAGTTTCATAAGTAAGAATTTAAAGCAAACTACAGTATTCTACAGTGATATCTGTACTAAGCAGAGCTGAATATAGTCTTTGAGTGTTCATAGAACATTGTAAACTATGCAGATTCATTTGCATTGTTTGTGAATATTCTGTAACAGGACATTTGTAATCATTGTGTGTGTTTCAGTTTTACAATAAAAATAATAAGATGAATAAAAAAACATAAGAGGAAAGATTATAACATTAAAGCTTTAAACTTTGCTCTTGTGTCTGCCTCCGGCTGTTTGTATCTGTCAGTTCTGTATAGACAGAATAGTTATGTTACTGTATATCTTATGCTATGCTATGCTATGCTATGCTATGCTATGCTATGCTATGCACTGCCTTGCCAAAAAACAAGTCACCATACTAAGCACACTAAGCACACAGGCTTCCACTGGATAATAACTGCAGTGATTAAAATGTTTCAGCTGGAAACAGATTATCAAATCAAATCATAAAAGAATAACAGTAGAACTTACAGCTAGGTTTAATAGTGGAAGTAAGAGCATTTGCACATGCTGATGAGGAGAAGAGAATTAAGAGCAATTGAAATTAAACAGCTGTGTAGCTTTAAGAAAACCACTTATCTGTGAGGCTAGTCAGAGACAAAAAAAAAAAGGATTCAGTGTCCTAGAGAATATAAAGAATGGACTGTGGAGCATTGGAAAAAGAGTTTGTGGTCTGATGAGTCCAGATTTACCCTGTACGAGAGTGATGGGTGCATCTGGGTAAGCATCATATTTACACATGGATTGCCCACCAGAGTCTAGAGCCCATATTTACTAAACATTTCAGAGTAGGAAATTGCACCTAAGTGGGCAAAAATTCTCACTGTGATGCCAATTTGATCCAACTTTTAGGAGTAAGAGCAATTTATCATTTTTTAAATAGTAAATCTCTCCTACCTTCAAGAAAGTGTAGGGGAATTGTTTAGGAGCAGTGATGGGAGATGTTACTTTTTAAAGTAACTAATTTACATTACAAATTACATTACAAAATTACTGTCTTCAAAAAGTAATCAGTTACATTACTGTAAGTAACTAAGTAACTTAATTACATTACAAATTACATTACAAAATTACTGTCTTCAAAAAGTATTTTCTTTATGTTTCCTTATGCATGTTGTTTTAGTCAGGACCTTTATAATTATTCTACCATCATCACTCAGCAAGTTTGGCCCATAATCTGTTAACTACTAATACTCCTATTTTACCTACACAGTTGTGTGCAGTGGCTGTAAGCACAGTTCATCATGATTCACCGCAAGTTTCGGCGCTGTGATTAGGTTTCCATCATCCACGCGTCGGTCCTCGCATAGTCAAACCGCATAGGTGAGATAGGGGTATGACATTGAGTAACCCAGAGCTCAAAAAAGATTTTGACAAAAAAAACTTAACACAATGCAGGCGGTATACAACTATTACATTAACGATAATTTCGTCTCTGTAGGTGACTGCTCTATGTTTTAGTACCAGTGAAGAAGAAGTGAACAGCTTTGAAACAGTGATCTGAGTTTGTCACAAATAATAACTCAAACTTTACTCTTACAGCACAGATTATGCACAGACTCATACATTCCCCCATTGCGAAGCTTGAAATTAACCATAGACAAGCTGCGTTCTTGGAATTGTGGCCATCATCCATGGTACTTCCATTAAAATAATATACATATATATTTTATTTATATAAAATTGACTGTACACTACTGTTTAAAATTTTTTTTTTGGGCGGGGGGGATCTCTCTTATGAGCATCACTTTATTAACACAACGTACCCCATTCACTAGTGATGGGAAGTTTGGATCATTTTAGTCACTCGGTTCTTTGAATCTCGTTCATCAAAATTAATGAATCTTTTTTTTTTTTTTAGTAATATAGTTGATTTCGTTATTTTGATCAGAGATAAGATAAAATGTTAATTTCTCAATAAATAGACCCCCCCTCCCCCCCCCCCACACACACACATCTAGGGTTAGACATCTACATACACAAATTTTGGCCATACTGTAGTTCCAATAATGAAAATACTACAGTGCAGCTAAGGACATATTATGATAAACAGAAAGAGCAGCTCACCTCTTCTGGTCCGAATCATTAATTCTTTTGTCACGTGACACTCAAAGATGCTATGCAGTGCATTACACAGGAAACAGAATTGAACAGTTCTTCTCATGAGTCTTCTAGTCATTCTTTTGAATCTATTGCACTGCATAGCGTCTATGAGAGTCACGTGACAAAAGAACTAAAGATTCGGACTAGAAGGCTCAAAGGTGACTACTCATTTCTCTTTCCTGTACATAACCTACAGAGGTTTTGCGATGCTTTGCGCATGCAAGCCCAGTAAAAAATGAACGAATCACTCTCTAAGATTACTTGTTAAAGACTTGTTTAAAAAGAATGATTCATTCATGAACGACCCATAACTAACATCCACTCAGTTTTTATCTTTAGAGACAAGAGTTGGTAAGAATTTTATTTTAATTACTTCTTTACATCTTCCTACCTGTGCCACAAGCAAAACGGTTTCATTTTCTCTCCAGTTGGGTTTTGAACATTTTGATCAGATTATGACAGTCCTATACAGCTCTATTATTGGACTTTTATTATTAAACAGTTGTGATTGGAGTTGTCTAATTAGGATACATACATCCGAGTCATGCAGCTATAAGTTTTGTTTATGTGCAAAAAGCTTTCACACAACTGGTGTTGATTTCACCACTTCAATTTTCCACCATCTAAAACTACAAAAACCTGTCAAAACTACAACATCCACTATAATCATACTTGACGTCCTCATTAAGAGTAGAAAGCTTCATAGACAACTTTTATGTCCTTCTCTGAGCTAGAAATATTTTCAGTCCTAAATTAACTTTGAGCACTATTCCTATTCCTATGAGTGATACTGAGACACAGGCCCAGACAATTTGTGTTTTAATTTTTACACATCCCCTCATATTAGATGCCTAGGTTTTTACTACATTATAAATGTAGCAAGGTTGTGATGGCATCCAATGTCAAGACAACATTGTTTTTACAGTTAAAATGATGAGAATGGTAAAACAATGTTAAGATTACATTGGATGGATGACACAAACACAGTGTTGCAAATACAACCTCAAAACAACAAAATTTGAATCTTTATTTGAACATTTACTGTATGCCAATTGACATCCATTTGTTCAAAGTCCAACCACATCCATGGTGCCATTGGGGGAACAATGATGCAAAATTCACTTTTGGCTCATTTCTGACAGTCACATAGGTCTCTATTGTGGGTGTACATAAAAAAAAACATTCATTCTGATTTCTCCATGAAATAACTGCATTTTTATGTTTTAAAAATGCTTTGAAATCCCTATGGTTCATGAGGTTTACAGGGGGGAAAAGGATGGTAATTTCTTAAAGACCTAATTTGGTTAATTAAACCTGATGTGTTCATTTACACAGAGACTCTGGGAACATGGCAAAAGCTAGAATTTCAGCTGTACTTCTGAACAGTTGAGCAGTAAAACTACTGTACATGTATTTAACTACTAACAAACACCCTGAAATTTACCTTATGTTGCTGAAAATAATAATAATAATAATAATAATAATAATGCAATACAGTTCTTGCAATCACAAGAACCACAAACAATGAATTCCTGTATAAATTTACCCCGCTCTGAGACTCTGAGAGTTGTCTGTTGAGAAACAAACAGTTCGATAGTATTGATTTTTATCAGGCTACAAACTGTTCTTTATAACACTCAGTGACAGCGCATTGGCAGATTCATGACATCAGTCAAGATTTAATGTTAAACTATCATTTAGTAAAATCAAAACATTATTTAAGAAGAATATCAGCATAGCTTAATTCTCGTATTAAAAGTGTCAGGTTTTTACTTATTTTTCTTCATACCTTTCCATCCACCACTCACTCTGTTATCTGTGCTGTCTGACATCCACAAATCATTTAAAATATCCCAGAAATTATTTTTAAAGGCTTTACATTTGACTGATACCTCTGTCTCTCTCTCTCTCTCTCTCTCTCTCTCTCTCTCTCTCTTACTCTGCCTGTCTTTCTCAAGTAAACCTATCACTTTTCTCAATGGACGGGAATTTACTTTCAACATTTCTCTCTCCATCAGTCCAGTCTTTAAAAAAGTGTAAATCAAAATACAGCCTAATAGCAGTGAAAATAATGGCAGTTTAGTTCAAAACACTTTTGTCACATACTATACGTACATACACAGTCATACACAGTACGATATGCAATGAAATGCTCATAGGAGCGCTCGTGACCTTAAAGTAAAAAAAAATAAAAATACACACAATAAATATACAAATTATGTACACTGAGGGAAAATGCAAATGTGCATAATGTGCAAAGTGCAAAAATGAAGTGAAATAGAATGTCCAGGGTGTGTGAGAAGGTGCCTGAATGTGCTGATGTCCAGAAATGTCCAGAGTGAGTGTCAAGGTACATGAATGTGCTGATGTGCAGTGTTCGTAAATGTCCATAAATATGCAATGTGCAAAAGATGGAAAAATGGTTAGTCTTATGTCCTTATGCAAAAAAAGGTTGGTCATATGTGGTGTTCTGATTGAGAGACACCAATCTTCTCCTCAGTCTTTCTGTGTTGGCGGAAGCGCTTTTCTGACCGCAACCGAGAGAACTGTTAATTGTTGGGGTGGCTGAGGTCCTTCGCTACACTGTTTTTGCAGTAACAATTTTTCTGCTGCCCATGGTGGATTTAATGGTTGTAAACAACATGTTGAGGTAAGGTTAACATCCTCATTCATTCTTTCGTATTTAATAGCTAATGTTATTTGAATTAGGTGGCACTGTGGTGTAGTGGTTAACACTGTCGCCTTGTCCAGGGTCCGGGTTCGAGTCGCGTCTCTGTGTGCATGGAGTTTGCATGTTCTCAAATTGCCTGTAGTGTGTTTGTGTGTGTGTGTGCAGCTAAGGACATATTATGATAAACAGTATGTGTGTGCCCTGTGATGGATTGGCACCCTGTCCAGGGTGTACACTGCCTTCGTGCTAAGTCTCATGGGATAGGCTCCAGGCCCCACACAACCCTAAATACAGGATAAAGCGGTATAGACGATGAGTGAGTGAGTGTTATTTGAAGTAGCTGGCTAGATGCTGCTCTGTGAGTTACAATTTTCTGTATACCTGGTTAAACGTTTAATAGAACATAGAAATTACCCTGATGCTAACAATGTAATGAAATGCAATATAATGTAATGTTATGCCCAGCCAAAATATTTATAAATAAATAAATCACATATTTAATTGGAACGCCTTGCTTTGATTAAGGCATGCATTTGCTGTGGCATTTTTTCGGTAAGCTTTTGCAACTTATTTCTGACCAGAGTCATGTTAAGTTCTCTCCAAGATCTTATATTAATGTTGTGAGAGTTGAACCACTGTGCCACATACTGTAACACTCCAGCACATCCCAAAGGTTCTCAGTGGGGTTAAGGTCTGGGCCCGTGTTTACTAATCATCTCAGAATCACTCGTAGGAATCATCCTCAAAGTTAATTTAGGACTGAAGATATTCCTACCTCAGCATATGACATAAAAGTTATTTATAAAGCTTCCTATTCTTACATTCGCGAGGAGTAGGACTGCACCAAGGAAAGCGTGTGACGTCACGTTTTACGACACAGAGAGCCGCAAAGTAGCCTGCACATTATACAGTTATATGAAAGCTTTATGCATGAGATTATCCTAATCAGATTGCTCCAATCACAACTCTTTAAAGCCCCTATAACAGAGATGTGTAGGTCTGTTAATCTGATCAACATGATTTCGAAAAGAAAGTGGATGAGAGCATTTTTCTTATGGAGAAGGAAGTAAACTATAAAGCAATAATTAAAGCTAAATTATGAAATTATATTATAATATGAAATTATATTTAATTTTTGTACAATTATATATACAGACCAAAAGTTTGGACACACCTTCTCATTCAAAGAGTTTTTTTTATCGTGTTCTTTATTGTGTTCTTTAGCCCAAACAAATCTCTTCTGCTTGTTGCCTGTCCTTAGCAGTGGTTTCCTAGCAGATATTCTACCATGAAGGCCTGATTCACACAGACTCCTCTTAACAGTTGTTCTAGAGATGTGTCTGCTGCTAGAACTCTGTGTGGCATTGACCTGCTCTCTGATCTGAGCTGCTGTTAACCTGCGGGGTTCTGAGGCTGGTGACTCGGATGAACTTATCCTCTGCAGCAGAGGTGACTCTTGGTCTTCCTTTCCTGGGGCGGTCCGCATGTGAGCCAGTTTTTTTGTAGCGCTTGATGGTTTTTGTGACTGCACTTGGGGACACTTTCAAAGTTTTCCCAATTTTTCGGACTGACTGACCTTCATTTCTTAAAGTAATGATGGCCACTCATGTTTCTTTACTTTACGTTTTTCTTGCCATGATACAAATTCAAACTCTTTGAGTGAGAAGGTGTCTCCAAACTATATATATATACACAGTACAGACCAAAAGTTTGGACACACCTTCTCACTCAAAGAGTTTGAATTTGTATATAATTGTACAAAAATGTAATATTTATTAAGCGTCTCAGAGTAGGAAATCGTTCCCAAGTGGCCAAAAATTCAGAGGGAAGAGTAGGGCATAATTTTACTTTAATTATTGCTTTACAGTTTACTCCCTTCTCAATAAGAAAAATGCTCTCATCCAAGTTTCACTTTCCTTTTGAAATCATGTTAATCAGATTGACAGACCTACACAGCTCTATTATAGGGGCTTTAAACAGTTGTGATTGGAGCAATCTGAGTGACAGATCGCAACGATGACCAGTACGCAACCGACTCCATCGCTTTGGCTTGAATTGCAGGACCATTGCAGGTGACTCCACTGACACCAAGACACCGCTGTGAACGTTTACAGTGGGCACAAGACCATGTGACCTGGACAATGCAGCAGTGGTTTACCGTCCTGTTCACTGATGAGTGTCGGGTGACCTTGCACACAAATGATGGTCGTTACCGTTGCTGGAGAAGGCGAGGTGAGCGATAAGCTGAGGCCAACATAGTCCCCAGGGTTTGCTTTGGTGGAGGAGGTGCAACAGTCTGGGCATGCATCACCAGTCAGCAAAACAGATTTAGTTATTGTAGATCGCTCAGTCACTGCATTTTCTTACCTCAGAGACATCATAGAACCCATCATCATCCCCCAATTCCGCCAGCACACCCCCAACTTTCTCTTCATGGATGATAATACTCCACCACATCGTGGCAGAATTGTCACAGCTCGACTTGAGGTAGTTGTAGTGACTCATATGGTTGGCCATCAATGTCCCCTGGCCTGAAGCCCATAAAGCACTGGTACCAGTTGAAGCAGAGACTGGATGATCGTACCTCAACCCACGTGACCTGGCAGAACTGCGTGTAGCACTTGTGGAAGAGTGGACTGTTATTGTGGCAAATGGAGGGATCACCCGCTACTGACATTGTCAGTTTTTGTTATAGGGGGCTATCCTTGTTATTGTCTAAATTTTTGGGGTAATAAATATTAAACTAATGAAAATGGTGTTTCTTCCCATACATTATTAGTAATATCAGCTTTTACTTATTTCATTCAAATTTAGAGCAAATAGGAAAAGCACTCATGTAAATAACAATATCCCTAACTTATTGTGAGTAGTGTATATATAGTGATTGCAAGGCTATCAAAAAAATAAGCAATGCACAATTTCCATAGCATTTTAGTAATATTTACCGTCAGTTTTCACTAACTACATTAAATATGTGGAAAGCCTTGAAGGCCTTGTTGTTGCCAAACAACCTTTAAAATTAACATATAAAATGAATAATAAAAATAACAGATAGCTAATCGCAACCACATTTCTATTAAAATATTTTTTTTACAAAATAATGACAGAAGTACACAACACTTTGAATATCCCCTTGCTTTTTACTTTTATTATTATTTATTTATTTATTTATACATTGTTCTGCTTCACCACTATCTTTTTTGTACATTTATTTTAAACAAATAGACCATTTTTATTCTACCAAAACCTACTTTCCCATGTCAAATGGGAAATAAATCCTTCTTTTTTCTCTTCAGTTTGTCAGTGGCTTGATAAATGTCCTGTCCTCTTTTATACTTTATAACAGGTCATCAAAGTTTTTTGTTTCTAAATAGCTGAATCAAGTTGTCAGTAGCATTTCTCATTTCTCCTTGCTGCTAAAACTGGCATTAAGAATTGATTGATTTCTTTCTACACATTTGTCTTTTTGTTTACCATTAAGTAAAGACTCAGTGTTCAAACATTTCTTCACAACTGACCCATCAGTATTTTTACTTTTTTGAATACTTAATTTATTTTATTGTGTGTTTTGCTACTATAAATGAACATTAACTTGCATGGTACTGAACAATAAATGCATGAATGAAAGGACCCTGGTAGCTTTATCTGATTGTTTCTCTTTTGTCAGACCCAATATATTGTTTATATGCATGTTTGTTCCATGCGAAGCTAACATTAGGTCACATAAGTTTCTGGGAGTGTATTTTTGCTTCGATTCCTGATTGGTAAATTCAGTGAGAAGGACACTCTCCTTCTCTTCTTCTTAAAATTATCATCTTAAAGGTTACCATTTCTATTCCCAGGATTGTTGGAGAATTTTCCCCAAAATAACACCAGCAGTCAATCTTACAATCTTACATCTTTTTTTTTCATTCCACCACTTCATTCCACCTTATGAAAATGTTTTTAGGTTTTATATTTTCTGGTTAATATAAATGAGTAAGCAAGTTAACTGTGTTCCAAAACATTAGCTTTCCCAAATCCCCAAACTGTTATTCAGGCTATAGTTGAGCCAACTAATAACAAATTATCACATTTACTAGGAACTAGGTATTAATTTCAATGCTCAAAGCTAAATATAGATTTGAGTTTTTAATAAAAGCTGACAAATCAAGAAAAACAATATCAATTAAAGGTTACTAAGATTAGAGCTTTATTGGTGTTTGGTGGACACAATCATTGAAAGGTAAAAAGTTGGGCTACCACTTGCCACAGCTTCATTGAATACAAATCTAAAGCACTGAAGACAGGTATTCAGAAAAGCTTTTGGAGGTTTATAATTCAAAATGTTTGTAGTACACCCATATCAGCTGTGCACTAAATTTTATACCTTCTGTATTGCTTAGAGGAAACAATGAACAAAATAAAATGATTAAATTCATATTCTTTTATTTTTTCCCCATCCATACCATGGTTCTAAAGCAATTTCTTTACACAGAAAAAAAAATTTAATCATCAAAATAAATCTGTTTGCAGCTAATTTATAACATTACTTACATTAACTTTATTTTCTTTAAATTGTGGCATGAAATGCGCAAGAAATGCAATTGAAAATACTACCAAGTCCAAATATGTAGGTTGATGGCATGCTCAATTTGCAAAAAGCATGCAGATTTAGAATGTATATATTGAATATTGCTGCATTTCATATCCCATGATTAGGCCATATGTATGTGTGTAGGTTTGTGTGTGTTTTGACATGTAAACCTCCAATTAATCAAGAAAAAGCTTTTCTACCACATCATGTATTGTTCTTTGTTTTAAAAAAATGTTTATAGTTGGCCCCATAATCAAATACAATTAATAGACCAATGTCAAGCCATGTTGCTTAAGTAGTCACTTATCAAGAAGAAAGAATGCATGCATGCTTGTGTTTTTTTTAAGGAGACAAAATTGGTGGTAACTACTCCACCTTTTCCAGAGGCACACCAACTGTTTACAATCATGGCCAAGGGATCATTACTTTCCTTTGAGTCTAAGTATATTCACTTATAGACTCACAATAAACTCCATCTTCCCATCATGCATGCTTTGTAAGCTTTTTGTAGTTTGATTAGAATTTAATGACAAAATATTAAAAAGAAAAACCATAAATGCACAAAAATTCCCATTTAGTTAATTCCCATGTCTTTAATTCCCATTTAGTAACAGGATTTTTGTTACATTGTGATATTGTCATACAGATGTTGTATCTGCTGTTTGAAATATTCTTTAAGCTCTGGCCTTTTGGCTTTTAAGGTTGGGGTCAGCAATCCATTTTCTATAGAGAACATCTCATTATGAATGTGGATGTCCTTTACCTGGAGAGGAAGAATTATGAGGTTTTGAAATAAATCACAGATCATGTCATTTACAATATAGCAAACTTTAAACTATGCACTAACTTGCTCAAATGAATGGAGGCCACCAACTTTGCCCAAACCCACAAGGTCATCCAAGATGGCTTTTTTTAGTTCCTTAAAAATAACAGGGGAAAGTCAGTAATAATGTGACTGGTAGGGGTACATTTCAACATTTCATGTCCAAATCATATACAGTGGAACCTCTGATTGCGAGTAATATGGTTTGCGAGTGTTTCGCAAGACATGCAAAGATTTTTAAGAAATTTTGTCTTGAAAAACGATAAAGCCTTATTTAATGAATAGCGAGTATCATGTAACATGCATGCACTTCTTGTTTTGACGCTGAGTGTCACGTGATCACAACTGAGCCAATGGTTTTTCTCTCTCTTGAGCTGCTGAATTGTGGGTAATCGTCTCTCCTGCTTGGTCTTAGTGCATGTCTCTCACTGGTATAATCAACATCTGTGCACGCGTGTTCTGTTTATTATAACACTGTGTGTTTGTACATACACAGACACCAACAGACGTCTGGATTTATTTTTACTTTTTTTAAAGGGAAACTGCAGGTTAATTTGTTTTATTTTTACTTTATATTTTGTATTAATTATTTATACGTATTTATTTTTTTGGGCTGTGGAACGAATAATTTGAGTTTCCATTATTTCTTATGGGAAAATTCATTTTGATATACGAGCCCACTTCCGAAGCTAATTATGTTTGTAATCCAAGGTTCCCCTGTACAGTATATACATACATAAAGTATATAAACATATATTTATTTGCATGGAACTAACCACATTTTTACACAGCTCATCATAGCATCCATCAATGCCCTTTTTCTGGGCCCATGAAGGCATCATTTCAGGGTCTGGAACAACAATCCCAACTAGACAAGCCTGTAAAGGAATGAAATGGGTAACTTGCACTGGCAAAATAAAGATGAATCTTGCTTATATTATTTATATTAAGGCCAATTATTCTGGCCTGACTGGGCACCAACCTGCAAGCTGTCTCCATGAACATAGAGCTGAGACACAGGCTCACTGCGAATATAGATGTTCTCAATCTTCTCTGGTGAAATATATTCACCCTGTGCAAGCTTGAATATGTGCTTTTTTCTGTCTATGATCCTTAATGTGCCATTCTGAAAAATAAGAACAGCTGTTTATATATGCTTCCAGTATAATACCATACTATACCTTAAGCGAGAATGCTTTCAGTTGACTTTTTATGTACACATCAGACATAAAATAGTTCTGTACAGTACAGAACTAAAGTTTGGACACACCTTCTCATTCAAAGAGTTTGAATTTGTATCATGGCAAGAAAAAAGCAGAAAACCGATGGCAAGAAAAACGAGTGGCCATCATTACTTTAAGAAATGAAGGTCAGTCAGTCCGAAAAATTGGGAAAACTTTGAAAGTGTCCCCAAGTGCAGTCACAAAAACCATCAAGCGCTTCAAAAAAAACTGGCTCACATGCGGACCGCCCCAGGAAAGGAAGACCAAGAGTCACCTCTGCTGCGGAGGAGAAGTTCATCCGAGTCACCAGCCTCAGAAATCGCAGGTTAACAGAAGCTCAGATCAGAGAGCAGGTCAATGCCACACAGAGTTCTAGCAGCAGACACATCTCTAGAACAACTGTTAAGAGGAGACTGTGTGAATCAGGCCTTCATGGTAGAATATCTGCTAGGAAACCAATGCTAAGGACAGGCAACAAGCAGAAGAGACTTGTTTGGGCTAAAGAACACAATAAAGAACACAATAAAGAAAACTCTTTGAATGAGAAGGTGTGTCCAAACTTTTGGTCTGTTCTGCATATGAAATTAATTTATATCAAAGTACATTTGGCCTAAACTGACAAACAACCAAAAAGAAAAGTTTTAAAAAGTACTTAATATTTTGATCAAGATATCCTTAAGGAAAGTATTATTGTAATGTAAATAATGTTCAAGTATACATGTCTTGTAGTTTGGTGTGAAACAGAACCTGATTTTTTTATGCACACAGTGTTATAAGCCCACATAGAAACAGATAAACATATGACTAATTTTACTCACAATTCTTTTGGTGAAGGTGGTACAGTATCTTAACTTCATAGTTGTTGATATTACAAGCCATTAAGCCATTATATTAAAGCACCCATAGATTAACATATTATTACATACTGTTTTTGGATATTTATATCCTTCACATTTCTACTGTAGTGCAGTGTGACAAATTAACCTGCATTCAGCAAGAGCGGATGATAAGCTGCTGTCCGAGGTTCACACACTGTTTCTCTTTTAGCATCGAAGCTAACATTTTTGTTAGCTTGGATGCTAATATGCCTTATGAGTAACAGGAAGGAGGATTGTTTACTCGCCTAGTTTATGCCCGTAGGACCTAAAACCAATTTGGAGTGAACAGTTTTAGCAAAATATATATATATATATTTGAAGCCACTGTATGTGTAACATTAAACTTTCAGAGTAGATAATCTATTATATAAACCTCTGTTTAGATGAAAAGAAAACAATGTAGTCAGTTTCATGGGGAACTCCCCTAATGTTTCTGAAATAACTAAACATTGTCAGTGTAATGAATAATATATTATAGATCAATTTTGATTTTCACTCAGGTAGTAATATGATGAAAAGTTAAAAATGAAAAAAAAAATGAAATGCATGAAAATGAAAATATGCTGAAACATTTAAGATATACTGTTTGGTATTAACAATTATTTTCCCACAATGGATCAAATGATATGAATGTTGTAAGCACACCGGTAACCACTGTCCAATGTCTCCTGTGTGAAGCCATCCCTCTGAATCCAATGTTTCTGCTGTCAAAACTGGATCCTTCAGATATCCCTTAAAGACATTTGGACCTTTGACACACACCTGTAATTTAATAAGAATATTAAATTTGGCCTCAAAAACAATCAAGATACATAATGGAATATTAATTGGTAGTGTTGGTAGTTGCTGTTGTCCAATAGTGCAAATTCTTAATATAATATTGTTTTACCTCTCCCTTTCCATTTGAGGTAAAGTAGTTCTTCTCTGGAACATCCACAAGCTTAATGAGGTTGCATGGTAATGGTGCACCCACATGTCCTTCAAACAGTAGAGGAGAAAATTATAATGCATGAGAACATCTGGGAACTATTATTGATTAAAACTGAACATAATATCGAACACTGATTGGTGCTTCACAGATATAAACTTATAGAACTAAAGAGAGTGACTAGATAGAGAGGTAGAATCTATTTCTTAAATTATAAAAAA
This sequence comes from Clarias macrocephalus, assembly GCA_011419295.1. Lineage (NCBI taxonomy): Eukaryota > Metazoa > Chordata > Actinopteri > Siluriformes > Clariidae > Clarias > Clarias macrocephalus. Next base: position 170,699 of record JAAGKR010000040.1, on the reverse strand, counting down.
ACAGCAAAAAAAAACTTGCCAAAGATATCTAATAATGTTATTTCCCTCATTAGTTACAAGAAATGTGATGCATCGATGTACTGAGAATATGGGTGATTGTATAACTGAAAATGGTGTGATACAAGGCTAAAAGCTTCACCTGACGTCCAGTCTCCAGGGGTGGTAAAGGTGCAGCCGGCTGTGCACTCCGTCTGTCCATATGCTTCATAAACCTTTAAACACACATGTATGCACAATATTTGAATGTATAAATGTTAACTGTGATAATCAGTGATAATCAGGGGCAGATAATGACAGATAATCTTTTGTCTGTATCAAAGAAGGAATAAGTAGCAAAACAAATTTTCATTTTAGGACTTATGGTACTCTCTGTATGAAAACATAAAACATGAGTAACAGGAAGGAGGATTGTTTACTAGCCTAGTTTATGTAGGACCAAAAATCAGTTTGGAGTGAAGAGGCCAGCCCCCAGCTTACGAATTTCCCCAGAACAAACGGCCCATATGAACATTTATAGGTGCAAGCAAATCACAGAGGTACCTCAACGAATAATGTACATAAAATAGACACTGCAGTGCACCAGATACCAATATTTACAATTATATTTCAGTGTGTAAGTGAATGTATAAAATGTCCTATACAGTACAGACCAAAAGTTTGGACACACCTTCTCATTCAAAGAGTTTTCTTTATTGTGTTCTTTATTGTGTTCTTTAGCCCAAACAAGTCTCTTCTGCTTGTTGCCTGTCCTTAGCAGTGGTTTCCTAGCAGATATTCTACCATGAAGGCCTGATTCACACAGTCTCCTCTTAACAGTTGTTCTAGAGATGTGTCTGCTGCTAGAACTCTGTGTGGCATTGACCTGCTCTCTGATCTGAGGTGCTGTTAACCTGCGATTTCTGAGGCTGGTGACTCGGATGAACTTGCATGTGTTTGTGTTTGTGAGTGTGTGTTTGTGTGTTAAAGTCGTCCTACCCCAGATAGCACACTGCTGAAGGGCCAACGTTCAGCAACCCATTGGTGAGGCCAAAGATACAGTAGATTGGCCCAACGTTGGCACAACATTGGTTCAGTAGATAATGGAAGGGTTGCAAATTGGAAATTAAATTAGATTCTTTTGATAAAAAATAAGAAAGCACTTAATAACTCCAGAAATGTATTTGCAAATGTGATAAAATTAATACAAACTAAGAAAATATACAGTATGTAACCATTATGATGATGAACTACAAAATAAACACTTAGTACAACCACTTTTTCTCTCAGCAAGGTGGATGAAAATAAATGCATACTAACAAAGTGCCCATTGTATCAGACTGTTTTTTTTTATATCAGTTGGCTCTGCATCTTCCTCATTATCATTATCTCAGTACTTTCACCATCAGATTGATCACTGTAGATTAGCTGTTCTTTATCATCTTTATCATCAACATTACAACAACTCTGACTCGAGTCTGTGTAAAAATAGTAATAATTTGAGCATTGTACATTAGAACGTACTTCGAAATATGTTCTTTGAAATATTCCTTTTCAGCCAGTAAAATTATGAGAAAATTTTTTTTTCTACATTTGGCTCAACTCAGTTCAGCAATTCCAATATAACACCACACATATTTTTCTCCAGATGAAACAAAGTAAACACAATTCAAACAATAAATAACCTAGCAAAGTTGTCAAATGATATGTTTCACATGCCGACTACCTTAGACAAAATGCAGTGCCCTAAAGCATGTGTACTTTATATTAGCCCTCTAACATTTCTGGCGTTTACTATGGCAAAAATCCCTATGGTTCTAACCTCGCTATGTGATCTAAAGACACATAGGATGCAAAAATCTCAAACGAGTCAGTCGTGATAATGTCTTAAACTTACACTGAAAAATTATTAACAATTTTCTGTGTTGCATTATATTGAGCGGCATTATATTGAGTGACATTATATTTAATGAAACCTTCTGTGACATCACATTCAGTGACATCACATTCAGGAACATCAGAGTTGATGCTTTTCTTCCACCATCTGCAGCCTATTGTACACACATACACATCACAAATGTTAACACTCACACACACACACACACACACACACACACACACACACACACACACACACACACACACACACGTACTAACACACACACACACACACACGTACTAACACACACAGACTCACACACCATACACACAAACACAAGCACATTTACTTGTCACACACAGACTGACACATCCACACGTCACATACCTCTCTCCCTCACTCTCACACACACTAACCCTCACACACTAACATGCGCACACACACACACACACACACACACACACACACACACACACACACACACACACACACACACACACACACACACACACACACATGCATGCATACACACAAACACACTAATACTGTACATCACACACATACATACACCCATATTACAAATGTTTACACTCATGCACACACACACGCACGCATGCACGCACACACTAACGCACTCAACAAATATTTAGAGCCCAAGCTGACATTAGCCCTGTATAGTGTGTGATGTGTGCAGATTATGCGGTGCAACCAAGTGGTGATGGCTTTTTTGAGGTCTTAACACACTCAAATAACACACAGGTTGTGTGGTGCGCACGGGGAGGAAATGGCACAGGGTGCTTGGGCCCGTCATTGTTGCTTGCAACTATATTTAGTGCCCAAGCACTATGACATCAGCCCTATGTCGTCATAGTGTGTGAAGGGCCCTCTTGTTTTCCTTAGGATTATTAGGGCCCAAGCACTATGACATCAGCCCTATGTCGTCATAGTGTGTGAAGGGACCTCTTGTTTTCCTAAGGATTTTATTTTCCCCACCCTTTTGGACTTTTTTCGGGGGTCTTAGCATGCTCAAAAACTCATGAAACTTGGCAGAAAGGTTGGAATCTGCTGCCATCAGGATGCCTGAGAGTCTCGTGGCCCAGGGCCCCCAGGGGCCCCCACATGAGATTTTGCTGCCTAGCTCATACACACTTTCAGGTAGGCACACGAAACTCAGTTTACAGTTACAGATGCTTAAAATATGAAATTCATTCAGCTAATTTGAAAGAGTCATTTCTACAAACTTCTAAATACCAAAACGTTCTACATACTCATAAACAGTAATATGTTTAATTTCTTTGAGCAGTGTTACAGTGTACAGTACTTACTTCTCTTCAATACAGAAAGATGTCCAGCAGTGACATTAGAAAAGAACTGGTAAAAATCAGTGAGAGTCAGGTATACCCATCTACTTTCCAGGAAAGTCTGGACAGAAATTGTCTTCATGGATGTAGTGTAGTCCAAAATCTAACCTCTAATGAGGAAACAATGCTACTATGCTACTACTAATACTAACTATGCATGAAAATATTGAAACTGGGGAAAAATGGCAGTAGGTGCTCTGGACTGATGAGTCAAAATGACAAATATTTGTCTGCAGCAGGAGGCAGGTTGATTGCTGAAGGGCTGAACAGTAGTATAATAATATATTGTATCTACAGGCAACAGTGAGTTGAAGGTTCCTTGCAAGTTTGGGGATGCAGTTCTTCTTGGTGACCTTATTGCTGAGAAATACAGGCAGATACTTATCCATCATGAGTACCATCAGGCATCTGTTTGGCCCCCAATTTATTTTGTAGCAACAACATACAGGTAATGTCATGAAAGACTATCTTCAGCTGGGAGAAGAACAAGTCCTGTATTACATGAAGAAACATAAGGATTTGAGGCAGCCGACAGCCACAGAAAATATGTGCTTAGTTCAGCTAAAAGCTGTGTGCAGGTGTACAGAGAAGACTTCGTGGTGTTTTGCAAGTGTTTTGGATAGCTCTTATATTGATTTAATTTGGATTTCTCTCACTCTCTCATTTACATATACATTGTGTGTGACCATGTATAGGTGTTCTTACCTGGCAGCCCAGAGCTGCTCTCAAGAAGCTGAGCACTGTAGGAGAGGTGGGAGCAGCACCTGTTATAACCATGCGAAGCCTTCCACCTACATTGGCCTGTGGAGCAAGTAAACTCTGATTAGTCCCAATATCACACATACAAGTATCTACTCAATCTCTTATGCCTGACTGTCCAAACATGCATACTTAATTGAAGTTGTGGGATGAACAAAAGCTCCGGATATCAGAAAGCCAGCTTTAGCCTCATGACAACACATACCTGAATTTTGCTGAAGAAGATCTTATCCCAAATACTGTCATTGCGAATGATCCCGCTGCTGACCTCTTTTGATTTTTTCTTTGCAGCAAAATTCAGAAGCCAACGCTTCACAGGTGTATTGGCCTGAGAGAAGATCTGAACAACAATAACCAAGAAGCTATCTTAGTTGATATGCTGCATATGTATAGATAAAATTTTAATGCAGTTAATAAATACAAATATTTCAGAAGAGCAGTTCCTGGTGGGGAACACAAAAGATGCCAAAAGTATTGAGAAAACCCATGCTGATTTGTTAGCATATGGAGCAGTGAAGGCCCAAGTTTGCTTTTGAAACATGAGTGGAGGAAAGATTATAAGATTATACCTGATTGCTATTCCTTTGACTGAAATATCTGTTCTCAATTAACAATTTAAATTAATTCCTAGAGGGCTACATACTCACAAAAATATTTAATATTGGATAATTAATACTAATTAAATGCAAAACATATCATGTTTTGTAGCATTTCTTTAACAGTATCTTTTGTTACCTACAGAAATCATGTGCACATTTTTTTTCCCCCCAAATGTAAGGCAATATGCCAGGGCACCTTAATATAAACAGATAGTTTATTCAGAGATTGTTCAGAGGAAGTATGTCAATCACATTACCTGCCCTTTACCTGCCCCTGAACAAGCCCATCAGAAAACACCCTTACTAATTCTAGGCTTACACCTTACACACACACACACACACACACACACACACACACACACACACACACACACACACACACACACACACACACACCTTTCTCTCAATATTATACACTCACACACATATTGTTCCCTCATCGCCTCTTCCCCCTCAGTTTTGGAGGCTCTCTCTGTCTCTCACTCTCTCTCTCTCACACACACACACACACATTTATTACACATGCACATTCATTCACTCACTCCCTTACACACACATACACACACTCTTATCTCAGCATTATACATGTTCTTTGCACTTTTTCATACACACACCAACATGAATTTTCTCTCACACTGGAACACTTCTAACACAATTTCATTCTTACTTTTACTCCGTCTTTCAGTGACACTTTTTTTCCTGCCCTACACAATATTTTGCATGACTGTCAAAGTTTTGTTTTTGTACTCTTACTAAAAACTAAAAAAATTACAATTTTAATGTGTGTGCCATGGATCATGCTCACAACTCCATGAATGCAGCTGGTCTTTTGTTGATTTCATGCTGCGTGGTGGGAAATGTATGAATCTGCGCATGATCTGCGGTGCTGTAGGAACAACATTTAATTTATTACTTCCGACACTGTCCACTGTATCTCTGTTTCAAAGCTGCATCTTCACTTTTACTTAAAACATACAGTAGCAATCACCTGCAGAGACAGCATACGGTGTGTTTATTAATGGATCAGTTACACACCGCACGTGATAAAAAAAAAAATTTTATGTACTTTAAAAAAATTTTGTAGAATAAGTAATTTCAAATATTCTTAGCTGTTTTCTGTCTTTGGCAAGCATTTTTTGGCCAGCCAGTGGATTTCTTAGTTCAGACTGTATTTACTTTTCGTTGATTTTTTACTTTTTCTTCTCTTGACACTTTCGCTTTACATAAGCTCTACAGAACATATCTGTTCCAGTTTTGGCTCACTGTGCAAAATTAAGCTGGGCCAAATCCGTTTGCCAGGTTTGTTGGAGATTTTAGGAAAAGTCTGGGCCAGATCAAGACCAGTGTAGTTTTGCTTCTGTGTCTGATCTTGGCCAAATGAACACAAACACAAACACACACACACACACACACACACACACACACACACACACACACACACACACACACACACACACGAAGCAATATTGCTGAACCTTGGTTCTAGCTCCCCTGAAGGATTAACATCCTCCCTCCGCATCATCATCTTCCACTTCTTTGCTCTCTCAGCCAGTTGATTGCCTGCTTTTAAAACAATCTCAGTTCTTGCCCCAGACTTGGTTGAGGAAGTCAAACAAAATGCATAACAGTGGAAGAAGACACTAAAAATACAGTGGTGTAGCTGCATTGATGAACTGCCTGATTCATAAGACATGGCTAACTTTTATTTGACAATAGACTTATCCAATTAGCCAATTTCCTTGACTTAATGATGCATATACATATACATATATAAAGACAACAACATCTTTTCGTTTCAATTTCTACTGTGCTTGCTGATTATTGTGTTGTGTGTGTTGATTTGTTTCAGTATTTCTCACCTTATCGTACATGCGGTTGAGGAGCCGAGGCACCACAGGAAAGACAGTGGGGCGCAAAGCCTTCATGTCATCAGAAAGAAGACGGATATCACCCTGAAAAAAGCCAATCCTTCCTCCATGACAGTAAACCACTGCCTGAAGACAAACACGTATTAATATAATTTGTAAGTGTCTTCCATTGTCAATTAATAACGTATTTAATGAAAAGTATACATCAATATAAACATAACATTAATATTAACCATATATGTAAAATTAAATCGTCTGGATTCTTTTAAAAAAGTTACAGTTTTTGTAAAAAGAAGAAAAAAAAAAGTCCCTCGGGGTAGAAAGACTGTCAGATATCCATATCCTTTTGGCGACCAGGAGAAAAAAAAATTGTGAGTGAGAATTATGTGTTGAAATCTGTAGCTGAATGTCTGCATAGACAGTCATATTTAAAGGCTTTATTATTTATTATCAGTTACTGCTCATTCAGGTGTGAAATGTTAATCAGTTGTGAATAGTCAGAAGGGGCTGGTATATACTGTAAATGGACTAGCAGGTTTAAACTCATGTGTCCTTTAAAGATAAATATGAGTACTAATTTTTAGCTTCTTCATTAGACAATTTCTTTTTTTTTTTTTAAAGGCTTTAAGGCATACTGTTTTGGATTCATGTCCTTCAATTAGGTACAGACACCCACTACTGTTCAGGTTTCAAAATCCCAAAGCCAACAGAAAACAGTAGCACACTGGCCACATGGCACCCAACTGTTACTAAGGCCTAAAACAAAGTTGAGACATAAGTCATGGAATCATGCACCTATGGCCTAACGAACGGACAGGTTTCCCTGGTCCATGCCATAGTTCTGACTGTAATCCACAGATATCACAATGCATGCATGATGCCAGAAAAAAATTTTTTGCCCCTACTGAGAAGGATTGGATTATTAGGATAGAACTGCAGCCTAATTGTTTGTCAAAGATAGTTCACCAGCCAGTGGCTGAATTGCCTATTTAATCAACAGACAGAACTAGACAAAAGGGAGACAAACCCTCACTCACTGGAGGCATAAAGACCTTCCCATAAAAGGGTTATTCATGAGAGCAGTTTCTCATTTACACTGTACATAAATCTTAGCAAGTGACAATATCTTGCATTTAAAGCAATATGAAAATAATAGTGGGAATAATGTTGCCACATATGCCTCCCACTGGTTGGAGAGCAACAAAGAATTACAATTGGGGTCTGTTTGGTTGGGCCTCTGGTTCTCCCTACCTTTTCTAAAAATAAAAAAAAAATCTATATATATTATAGATATATAATCTGTTTTTGCAATAAGATTAATGGTCAGGTACATGCATAATTCCCTATGCCACCGAATCCACCCTTTGTCTGACATGGAAGTTTCTCAACTTACCTACTTGGTCAACACATGTGCTCTCCAGGAAGTGTAAATGCTCAGGAAAGTGCTTACACCCACAGATAATTGGGCAAATTTAGATGGTTTAACTGGTTCAGGAAACACAAGCTTCTGCACCTATTGTATGCACAGTGGAACCTCAGATTGCGAGTAACACAGTTTTTGAGTGTTCGGCAAGACAAGCAAAGATTTTTAATAAATTTTGACTTGAAAAATGAGCAAGTCTTGGTTTTATGAGTCCCGAGTATCATGTATCACGCATGCGCTTCTTGTTTTGCGCACGGTGTCAAATTATGCTCGCGCACACACACATAACGGCTGACACAGAGAAGGAGAAAACAGATCTTTCGGCTTCACACACACAGTGCCTGCGCGCATAAATGGAAACACTTATCTGTCGGGATTTATTTTTACTTTTTTTTAAAGGTAAAGTGCAGGTTAATTTGCTTTATTTTTACTTCATATATTGTATTAATTATTTTTATGTATTTATTTTTTTGGGCTGTGGAACGAATAATTGGAGTTTCCATTATTTCTTATTGGAAAATTTGCTTTGGTTTATGAGTGTTTTGGAATATGAGCCCACTTCCATTACTAATTATGCTTGTAATCCAAGGTTCCACTGTATTCCTCTTTCCTTCACTGATTCATTTTTATTAGGGCCCAAGCACTATGACATCAGCCCTATGTCGTCATAGTGTGTGAAGGGCCCTCTGGTTTTCCTAAGGATTATTAGGGCCCAAGCACTATGACATCAGCCCTATGTCGTCATAGTGTATGAAGGGCCCTCTTGTTTTCCTAAGGATTATTTTTAGGGCCCAACCACTATGACATCAGCCCTATATCGTCATAGTGTGTGAAGGGCCCTCTTGTTTTCCTAAGAATTATTAGGGCCCAAGCACTATGACGTCAGCCCTATGTCGTCATAGTGTGTGAAGGGCCCTCTTGTTTTCCTTAGGATTATTAGGGCCCAAGCACTATGACATCAGCCTCATGTCATCATAGTGTGTGAAGGGCCCTCTTGTTTTCCTTAGGATTATTTTTTTTTTCTCACACTTTTGGAATTTCGGTGGTCTTAACATGCTCAAAAACTCATGAAACTTGGCAGACAGGTTGGAATCTGCTGCCATCAGGATGCTTGAGAGTCTCGTGGCCCGGGGCCCAAAGGGGCCCCCACACGAGATTTTGACGCCTAGCTCATACACACTTTCACGTAGACACACGAAACTCGGTACACATTAAGAGCTCATCGAGCCGAACAACTTGTCCTGGGCTAAACTCAACAGGAGGCCAGTTATTTTGGGTCGTTCGCAAAAACACACCCGATGGATTTTGATATACTCCTCCTAGGGAAATTAAACAATCGCTATCAAACTGGGCCAAAGAGATCCAAAGACATTGAGGATGCAAAATTGGGATTTTCGATATCTCAAACAGGTCAGCCGTGATAATGTCTTACGCAGAAAAATGATTAATAACTTTCTGTGTGGCATTATATTGAGTGACATTATATTCAGTGACACTTTCTAGGACATCACGTTCAGTGACATCACATTCAGGAACATCATAGTGTGAGGCCTTTCTTCCAGCATCTGCGGCCTATTGTACACACATACACATGACAAATGTTAACACACACAAACACATCTCACACACTAACACACACATCACTAATGTTAATACACACAGACTCAAACCATACACACAAACAAGCACAAACACAAGCACATTTACTCGTCACACACAGACTAACACATCTACACGTCACACACCTCTCTCCCTCACTCTCACACACACTAACCCTTACACACTAATGCGCACGCACACACACACACACACACACACACACACACACACACACACGCACACATACATACACCCATATTACAAATGTTTACACTCACGCACACACACACACACACCTCTCACAATGCACACACACACACCACACACACACATACACACACATACACACACCCCTCTCTCACGACGCACACACACACACACACACACACACACACACACACACACACACACACACACACACACACACACACACACACACACTAATGCACTCTAGTTCATTTAGTTCTCAAACTGACCTTAGCCCTGTATAGTGTGTGATGTGTGCAGGTTGTGAGGTACAACCAAGTGGCGATGGCTTTTTCGAGGTCTTAACACACTCGAATAACACAGGTTGTGCGGTGCGCCCGGGGTGGGAATGGCACAGGGTGCTTGGGCCCGTCATCGTTGCTTAATTGAGATCTGCACTGTTAAGCTTGGATGACTGTTAACTAGTCGTGTGCTTGTTTTTTGCCTGTCAGATTAGTTATTTTAGTTTTGCATTATTTGCAATGATTGTGGATCTCATAATTAATTTTTAACTAATGATGTTGAAGATTATAGTAGAAGGGTGTGACACACAGTGCTAGAGCCATTGGACAGTGGCAAGTCCCTATCCCTACTTCTGTTGTATGAGTCAGCCAGGTAAATACTGGAGACTTATATGATAAACTGGGATTTTGAAAATAGCTTGTCTGAGAGCAGTTTTGTAATGTGCATATCCATATCATGCACAGTAGCAAAAGCAAAAGTGAGCAAGTGATTACACCCATTTAGTGTGAGCAGTACTGAAGTGATTTTGTGCTTTTTAAAGTTAGGTAGTGTACTCAGCATAGCAATTATATGACATGGTAAATAATGTTTAGTTATGAAAAGATATTTAAATAAATCTGTGAACATGAGCATCGTGACAGAATTGGTCGTTTTATTATTTCTTTGGACTGGGCATTTTCTGGGGCAGAAGGGTTAGACAACATGCATCATTAATAGAAGAAAACTTTAATTTTACTACTAAGTTTACTACATTTAATTTACTTGGGGGTTTCTTATATCTACACAGGATCAAAAGTATACATACAAGTATATATATAGGGTCAAAAATATACACAACTACTTTGGTTATTAATTCAGTGGTGCTGTATGTCCCAAACATTTCCCTAATTTTCTTTTTGATTCCGTAAAGCTGCTTTGTGGTAATAAATAAATAAAATCTAATTTAACTGAATTTAGTCAAAGCCAATCAATTTCCTGTTAATGATTATTGACAGCCGGTAGTTTCTCTGTGCCAACATGAAAACGTTTTACAGTGAATGAATGTGTGTGTGAATCTAAAAAACAAACCATAGTCAGTTGGTCTCCTATTTATCCTGCTCTCCAATGTCTGCTCCCTGGATGACAATCTAAACCATGTTCTGTGTCTATGTTTTGACAAAGACATGCCTCCAGAATAGAGTTTTGAATGGCAAAATTGAGTTAGATGGGCACACTTTGTTTCAGACCACTAGAACTGCAGCTGTGTGCATTGGGATGGGGGAGCTTTTAGGGTGTTTACATCAACAAGAAATGATGCAAAAACTCAGTGCCAATTCTAGTTACTGTTTATTGCTGGGAAAGTTTTTGACACTGCAGACTATATGATTTATAATGGGAATTCACCACAATTTTCGTGGTCACAGTGTATGTTCTCACACCATATCTATGTTATGCTCTGTTATAAGTCAGGCATTTTGTAGGAACAGAGTCAAATGTAAATTAGCCAATGATACCAAGGTGCTAATAATGATCAATTTCATATGTAGGTTGAAATATAGTCATTAACCTAAACAGCTGTGTAGGAGGCTTAAAACTGGGTGAGGAACAGTCAAACTCTGCTAATAAGGAGAGGTTGTGGAAGATGGTTTAATGTCACTAAACTATGAAAAAACTGAGCACAACACAAGGTAGTTATACTGCATCAGCAAGGTCCCTCCCATGCATATTTGGCTGTAGCAAGAGGCAGGCTATTTGCCTTGTGTTGGAGAGGGGTACAATAACAAGTGTCTGCAGGCAACAGTGAAGCATGGTGGAGGTCCCATGCAATTATGAGCCTGCATTTCAATACATGTTTTTAGAACATTCAATACAATTTAAAACACAAATAAATTTAAATCATTCACAAACACAAGCACAAACAAACACACATGCATGTTTGTAGTGTTACCTCAATAAGTCGCTCAAACATGTGTGCAAGGGGCAAGAAAGAAATGAGAACGTCGTCTTGATTTGGAGATATGACTTTCTGTGTGATAGACAATTATGGCAGTTAAACAGAGTATAAAAATTGAAAAAGGGTTTATGTAGAGTCCGTTCCATAAGTATTAGGACAAGGATGCAATTTTTCTGTTTTTGCTTACTGTAAAACACCAAATGGATTTAAAATGTAGTAGTAAATATGTAATTGAAATGTAGACTTTAAACTTAATACAATATTTGTGATAAATACCTTAAATTAAAGCTGTAAGTTTAAACTAAAATCACTGCTTGCTTAATTTAAAACCTATTGTGGTGCTGTACAGAAACAAATACACTAATAATGATGTCACTGTTTATGGACCAAAATGACTAAGGTCAACCACAATATTTAGAATTCGTACAGACTTTCATGACGATATCTACCAGACCAGTGTTTTACCAATACTTACATCTGTTGCTTTCAGAAATCCAGAGAAATCCGCAACAATGTTACCATGTGTAAGCATCACACCCTTTGGATTTCCTAAAGAAAAACACACAGACATAAACAAATCACTTTATGATATTGCCAGTGGGCCAGTGTGAAAATTCCAGTTTTTGTTTTAGTTCATGTAAAGGCTTATTTCTATTCGTTTTCCAAATTCATATGAACAATTGAAAATTTGGGCTTTTATTTAAAATTATTTTTCTAATTCTGTCTTGTTTGCCCAAGTAAAAAAAAGTATGCTAAGTATATTAAATCCTAGCATGCCAAATCATACTTTAGTGTACTTGCTCCAGACTAATGACTACTATATTTGAAGTTTGCTATTTTGGAACAACTAATTTTGTACTAAGTGTATTTAACTTGTAATTAATTTGTACAAAAGAACAATTTTAAGTGTATTAAGTATACTTTTGTGTGCTAACGTGGAACAACTTTAAGTATACTTAGTACACTTAAAGTATATGGCTGTGTGTGTACTAATGTACTGATTGTAATTAATGAAATCTAAGTATATATTTAATGTGATATAAGTACATTACAGCAATTCTTACTGTGTTACAAATACATGATTAAAATACTATGAGTATATTATTATTGTGGCAGTAGCAATCTGTTTTTACCTCTGGCCAATTACAAATACTAAAAAAGTACACTTTGTGGTAAATACAAATATACTTTATTATATCATACAGTACACACAGTCTTCCATAATACTGTATTGCAAATGTGTTACCAGTACACTAAAGGTGTTAGGATAATTTACACATGCTGAATGCATTTTCTACACTATAACATGTTTTGAAACACATTACAGTTAATATGAGGGAGATTATACAGAATTCAACAGATTTAATTTGCACAAGGTTACAAAAAAATAAATATAAGTACTATAGTTTATTTGTGCTCAACAAAACATTAGGTTGTCTTACAAACACACAAACTAAAATATAAACTGTTGTCTATACCAAGACAGACATTAGTATTAGAATATACAGGTACAGTATTAGTTCAAATCCGGTATGTTGATTCTAGCTGTTACACAGAGAGAGACTGAAAACAGGTCCAGAGCTACGGAGCTTAGTTCCAGAAGCAAAGTACATGAGATTTAGCAACAACACATTAGACAATACATTCTATAGTTTAAATTATTTACTTAATTTTAAACTACCTAACAAAAACCTTGAAATTTACCTTATGCCGATGGAAATAAAATAATAACGATACGAACGTACGCAATGACGCAGCTTCCAGCCATGAATTCAACTAGGAGCGGAAGGACTGGGGAGCCAATTAGAAAACAGACAGTCCGAATCTTCAAGGTGTTGGCTGGTGTTTATGCAATAAAATCACTGTCAAAAATAATCATGCGTAAAAAAAAAAGATTTGTGTGTAATTCTGTGTTTTGTCTGAGTTGGATTCCAAAATCTACGGCCACGATAGCTTACAGATATGATATTTAGTGTGTTTGTTACAGTACAACTCTGAAATAACTCCTAAAATCTTAACTGCTATAGGGCCGGTTCTAGACAGGCACATTTGGGGGGGCAGTCAGAAATGTGAAGGGGGCATCATGTGTACACATCATGTTCGAGCACTGTTTTTTTCCCTGTGCTTATAGTAACAGTATTGTCCTTGCTAAATTGTGTTGTTAGCTGCGTCCAAAGCCTGGAGAAGTGGATTGCACTTTGTCAGGCCTCTACCTTCAGACCTGTCCAACTTGGGTGTCCCACTTGAAAACTAAGCTCCTGCTGGTATAGCTCTTAAGGTCACTGAGGCACGCAAACCCCCTGACCACAATTAGGTGGCAATCCCTCAGGGGGAAACAGAAAAATTAAAATTAAATAAGTAAAACAAATATCCTTAATCCAGATTTTATCAATCAAGGACATAACATTTATCTTAGCTGGATAGTCTAATTCTCAAAAACGTTTAACCTAAAGTAAGACTTAACACACTATAACTAGAATATTTACAAAACTGAAAGGTTGTCTTATGAATAATAAAAAAAAACTCAGTTAAAGCAGATGGGCTATAGAACAGATCATATTATGTTTTTGTTTTTTTTGTTGTTAGGCTAGGTCTTGACTCATTTGCATACGGACGGTGATTGGATGTTTACCGAGAGCTCAGGGAAGGAGTATGTGCGCGTGTGTGCGTGCGCTGCAGCCTGTGAATGAACACACACAGCGGAGGGACAGAGACATGAAGGAAATCTAATACCGTTATGTGTAGTGTCCCTTTTTCGGCTACCGCAGATCATTTCATCAACTTGTAATATATTCATTTTGTGAGTATATTAACATGTGTTTCTCAACATTTAAAAATTTTGATTTGAGCGTTTTCTTGCCCCTGCGTAGAACCAGCCTCGACTGCTATAGTTAAAACATCTCTGTAATTTTACTTAAAAGAAAACTTACCTGAGACGATGAGAGAGCGCTTGGCTGCTGATATGCCATTTTGGCGCCGGTGATTTAAAATGGTGCGATTCCTCTTCCCTCGGATATTAATGCCTGTGCATGTGGCCTTGATGACGTATTTTTGACAGTGGTTTAACACACTACATTCATAGACGTAATTTCGCAATTCGTCCGTGTAACAGAGGAGTTGTAAAAACGAGTTTTGTGTCTGTAAGCGGACAGAGTCCGAGTTGTGGCCGTAGATTTTGGAATCCAACTCGGACAAAACACAGAATTACACACAAATGTTTTTTTTTTACGCACGATTATTTTTGACAGTGATTTTATTCCATAGGTGTTGCCCTGATTCTAGTCTCTGGTTGCCTGGAATAGTTGCAGAGTTCTAACGCTACTGCAGTTCGTGTAAGTGTAGCTTTATGATAGTGAGCGCACAGAAGAGACAGAGTTCAAACACAAATTATCTTGAAGCGCAAAAGTGATTTTTATCGCGCAAAAATGAGGTTGAGAGCACGAGCGAGAGAGAGATTCAGCGCGCAAAAACGAGTCTGAAAGCGTGCGCACACGAGAGAGTAGTGCACTAAATATAAGCATAAATAAGTATATGTGAATAAGTACATTTAAATTTAACTGAAATATATTATGGAATATATATTAAAACTTGTATTATAATGTATACCTTTTTTCATTTGTACAATGATTATTTCGAGCATATTAATAGTGCAGAATCTTAAATATAAAAGACCACTACTGACACATGCATACCAGAGACTGAACTAATTTCCTCAACAAAATCATCAACTTATGTACTAGATCCCATATATAACTGAACCTATTTTTAAAATACTAAATTTGTCCCAAAGCAATGACTATGTATCTAAATATTTTAAACTAACTGTAGCAGTTATAAACCCCTAATTAAGAAATCTGACCCCTGTCGTTTATGCAACTATAGGCCAATATCAAATCACCCCCTATTCTTCAAGATCCTAGAATAGATTGTAGCATTGCAGTCCCTACATACATTAAGAATAACATAAATACAGTAAGGATTTAGTTGTCATTGTCAAACATGTCATTAGTTTCCACTGTGATGCTGATTACACACAGTTGTATATTTCAGCAAAGCCAGATGAGAGACACCAGTTTAATAAAGTTGAAGAATATGTAAACAGCTTTGGAAAAAGAGACATTGCATGCTTACTTAATTCTTCTTACTTACTTCTGACAAGTTAGAAATACCGGTAGTAGAATTACTTGCAACATGCAGACTTTTTTCTTACACAATAAGACCCACAGTTATGGAACAGCCTTCCAACGAACATAGGTGATACGAAATGATACGGTACATATAGTTCTAGCCCATATGGTTACAAAGATATGAGCCTGTATACTGCCTGTGATTTCAGGGAGTTCAATATGTGAGACAAAGGGGCACTCATAGGCAAAGAGAATGTCATGAGCTTTAACTTCAAAGCCAGTGGGCCACCTATGATTCTTAAGCAATATAAGAGTGCTGTTATACTGAAGATACTGAAGATTCTTAATCAGTTTGTATGCTATATTATAATGAATTTTATTATTATAATGATTTAGATTTTTTTGTTCATCAGGGCAGATGGAAGTGAAAAATGTGCTTTCAAACAAATCTTGAGTCAAATTTATGGTCAAAACACAGGCAATGGCCATGTAAAACAAGTATTTAAAAAACAAAACACAGGCTCAAAACAAGACAATCAAGAGAAACAATGCAAGGCTTAGTACTGGAAGCAAGGACACAGAGTGAAAACATCCCACTAAGCTGTGGGATAAATATGGCTGTTTGGATTTCCATGTGTATGAAACGTCATGTTACTGTAGGTGCAGGGGCCAGTGTATTCAAAACTATTCAACCATTATGACATGTATTTTAGAAACTAAGAGATTTTACAGAGCTGACAACTATAATTATTTTTGATTCCTCAATAAAACAAAACATGAACACAGTGGCAATATTTGATTGTAGAACAACATAGTGAGTCTACAGTAGGTCATTAAATATTAAGCCTCATTTCTTTGAAGCTGAGTTTCAATGACACATTTATGTGACTCCCTAAAGCCTAAACCAAATCCCTATTTAAATACGCCACACAGAATTAAGTTTAATACCCTACATTGTCGAATTATTTTACTACATAAATTAATTCCTATTTAAAAAATTAGTTTGTATGAGTTTTTGTTCTTTAAATATTATATTCTATTGACACAAAATATACTTTTCTCACACTTACATGCATTACTTATACTGCTTAACGTTTGTACTGCTTTCTCACACTTACATACATTATTTGTACTGCTTTTCTGGAGGGTCATGGAGGGTCTGGAGCCTACTGTATCAGAGGGAAATCAGGGCATAGGGCTGGGTACTCCCAGGGCAGGGCACGGCACAAGTACACACATTCACTACTGGAAGTTTTAAAATCCCAGTCAACCTAGCCCACCTTAACCAACCATAACTCATCAAGCGCAGAAAGAACTTGCAATCTCCACACTCCACACACAAACAAGATTAAAATAAAAAATAAAGCAAGTTTAGAATCCCCAGTCCTTGATGGTCACAATTACTCACAATTATTTTAAAACAAAACATTTTAATAAAAGCCTAAACATTTTAATAACAATGCCTAAATCTGTTTTGTATATTTTCTAACCATAACTGAAGATTGTAGTCAGACAATCCTGTAACCAAATTAAATTACTTAAAAACATAATCTGCTTTATTACTGTAAATCAAACATTTTTGGTTCAGGGATGAATAAGTTATCCATGTATTATCTTACTATTTATTTTTTCAAGCCAATTATTATAAAAATATAATTATTAATTAACAAGTAAAATATTTAGAATAAATATAATACAAGTAAGATATGTAGAACCACAAGTCAATTAAATTATAAGATTAATAATTACATTCAGTAACTATAAAAGACACTTGCGTTGAAATAGTAACATTCAGTCCAATACAATCTAAAGCATGTTGTTCAATATAACATATATGAACACTGTAGTTTTTTACACTGTATCTTCACTAGTGTGAACTTACCTGTTGTTCCACTGGTGAAGCAGATTATTGAAAGGTCTTCTGAACAAGGTGGCTGTGTGAACAAATACAAATGTATAAATAATTATTCATTTAGCATGCCAGTTAAGATCTCTTAAACATGTCCATGACTGTTCTATATATCCCTATACTAACCAGGCATGCTACATTATAAAGTCCTACATGTAACAAAGTGATATCAGTGGTGATGCATTCTGTTTTTGCAGGAGCAATTTTGTACAAATATGGCTAATTTAAAACTTCAGAAAGTCATGATTAATTGTGGGGCTCTTTTGTGTAATAAATTCAATTTGATTCTAGATCACAAATTGGTCCAATCTACAGTTGGTCCAATCTAAAAGAGCCATATGTTTTGGGAAAATTTAAATATTTGGAATATGCGGGAATAGGGAATTATATATTTATAATACATATTTTATGTGCGTGGCACCTGAACATTAGGTAGCACTAGGTATAAGACAGAATATTCTATCTTATATCTATATTAGAGGTAAAAAAAAAAATAAGGCTCTCTGTGGTTTCTAAATTTATTTGGGTGCATAGGATGCAGGATAGAATAAGTTGGTGTAGGATTTCCTGGCCTGAAATTGTGTCCCAGTCTGGGTGAGAGGGATGTCAGTGATGCCAGTTATGGCTAAACGGTTTAATAGAATAGCATGTGAGATAGTGTCAAAGACTGGACTCAATTCTAGCAGGACAAGGATTGTTAATAGTCCAGCATCAGCATTCACTAAGACTTCATTAGTAACCTTCACCAGAGCAGTTTCCATACTATGATCAGTATTTAATCCGGACTGAAATGATTCAAAAAGGTTACTGTCACTGAGGTGAGTATGAAGCTGTATTGCAACTTTTTACCAGTATTTTAGCAATTAAAGGAAGATTTGACATCAGACAGAAATTGTTGAGATTATTAGGGTTAACGTCCATTTTTTTTTAAAGTTATGGCAGTTTTAGGAATGATGGGACAATGCCGGAAACAAGAGAGGAGTGAATAGTATGTATAGTATAGTATATGATACTATACGATAGTATACAATACGATATGATACTACACCATACTATACATACCATATACAAATAGTAATATGATTTATAGTTTTCTGATTATAAGAGAGTTTCCTCTCTAAGAGAGGAGAGTAAGGGTGTACAGGCTTTAACCAGCAGAGTTGGCACAGGATCAAGCTGATGTGGAAAATTTAGACTTATTAATGAAAATTAAATTTCAGATTCAGTGGAGAGTAAAAAAAGGAGAAAAAAGTGAGAGGATAGTCAGCAAATAAGCAGTGAGGCAAGCTTTTTTTTGCCATTAAAGAAGGCCATAAAAGTATTACACAGGTTGGGTGGAAGGGTGTCAGGAGGTTTCAGGATACTGTTTACAGTGGAAAACAAGACTTTTGTGTTCCCTTTACCAGATGCAAGCAGCTTATTGTAATGAGCAGATTTAGCTGCAGTCAGAGCGTTTTTTCATAGAGGAGCACTTGCTCGCTATACCTTCCTCTGTGTACAGTAAGTCCAGTTCTTTTGTAAAAGCATTCCAGGTGACGGATGGATTTAAACTGACAAAGCTCAGAAGTTAACCAGGGTGCAGACTAAGCAAAAGACACAGTTCGTGTTTTTCGAGGTGCAAGAGCATCCAGGAGGATCTGTAGTTCAGAGTAATAGTAAGATATCAAGTCAAAAGGGGTAGATAGATCGTCACTGCATAGGAGATTGTTGATTGCAGTGGACAAAGTGGAGGGCTTGATGTTTTTAAGTTCCTGAAGGACATTGAGTGATGTTGAAGAGATTTGTATAATGGAACATAAACAGTGAATGAGTTAAATTTATGGTCAGATATAGGCAGCTCAAATGCTACACAGTCAAATGGTGTTACACTTGAGCAACAAACGAGATCCAGTGTGTGGCCTTTTTAGTGGATCATAGATTACATTAGGAGAAAATTCGCTTTGATATATGAGTGCTTTGATAGACAAGCATGCTTCCAGGTCGAACTGATCACACACTGGAAAATCTTTTAACTCTCTAAACAGTTAGAAACAATATAAATGCAACGTTTAACTACAATATTAATCACATATACCACTATCACTTTCAGTAATAATAAACCAGGAAAGTACATCTCAAGAAGAGCCATGGTTTGAAAACATCATACAGTAAATGATTCAAAACATGCAATCATGCAAAAACTAATAATCTCAGACGGATGTAAATGTGTAGCAAATAGATGGCAAGGTTACTCACCATTGGTTTTCTGTAATGTTCTTGCCCTAAAGCCTGCAGGTAACAAAATCAACACATGAACACAGAACATTAAACATATATTTTCTTTGTTTTAAATATTTAAAATTATAACACATTTATTTATTTTGCATTTAGATGCTATCTATGATAGATAGATAGATAGATAGATAGATAGATAGATAGATAGATAGATAGATAGATAGATAGATAAAAAATCACATCTTTTCAATGTGCTCCCAGTCTTTAGGGATTGTGTATTTGTGTGTTTATGTCTATATTTCTATATACTATAGATGTTTATTAAATAACATTTTGCATTTTCAAACATTAAATTAAAAAAAGGTCATTTTCAGACAAAGTCTGTCAGGGTTTACTGCAAAAAACGAAAGTCCGACAGTCACAAACTTTGGCCAATTCTTAAAAATGCTTGAATGAATAAATAAATACAATGTGTACCTGAGACTACTGGTGTTTATTTTAAAAGGTTTTGTCACTCCAAACATTGAATTTGTTTACTGCTTATTTCTTCTTTTTATAATTACATTTTTATTAATCTTAAATTCATCTGTAAATGTATTTGCATGTCCCTGAGAATTTTTTGCCCAGTTTTTTTTTTTTTTTTTTTTTGCACAGCACAAATATTTATAGGTCTGAAAAATAGATTACGACTAACCCTAGGACACTTCCCACACAACACATATAAACATGATATCACAATTATGAAATAAGTGATGAATTATTTTTAGTACTTTCAAACTTTAAACATATTTTGGACATGGATGATGTGCAATCATTGAACATTTAATCACAAACATGTTTACACCTACGCATTCATGCAATTATCTCTTGACTCAATCATATGTCAGTAATGGAATGCATAAAATCATGTAGAAATGGGCCAGCAGCTTTGACCATCAGAATGGGGAAATATCTGAATTCAGCTATTTTGATTGTACCATGACTGTTGTGAGGTTAGTCTTAGTATTTCTATATCTGCATATCCCTTGGTATTTTCATGCACAATTGTCTCTACAGCTTACTTAGAATAGTTCAAAAAAGGGGAGAAGAAAGACCATCAATTCTGCAGACAGACATTTCTCCGAATAAGGTCAGTGGATAGTGGCCTGATAATGACTGTTTTGTGCTGACAGTAAACCAGATAACCAGATTACCAGATGTACAATTGTAGAGTGGAAAGCGTCTGTGGAAAGAATGCAAATCACATCGAGCCATGAATCAGAAAGACAGGGCATAACTTTAAAAATGGTTTGTAAAGATAAAATACGATATTTGCAATATTAACAAATAATTATGTAAGAAATCCAACAGTTTGACCAGTCTAGAGTTTTATGGGATTTCTGTCTAAAAGATGTGTGCTCAATGTTTGCAAAATCGGATGCTTAAATCCATTTTAAATTATTTCATTTAGTAAATATGTTTAGGAAAAGCCACACAGTAAATATGTTTAGGAAAAGACACTCACATGATTATGTATTAAGATTATTCAAAGCTTACACCAACACATTAACCGATGATGATGTGTTACACTACTGGAAGCTGAGAACAGAAAGCTGAGGCTGCAGTGGGCACAGACCAACCATAAACTAGACATAATTATTGAAAAAAAATGATCATAATGAATATCAGTTTGTATTAGATACTAAATCATCATTTACAGACAACCAGGGCTGTACTCTGAATTCCTCTGTGTAAGCATTAGGCAAAAAATTCAGTGATCTGCAACAATTTAATTGATGCAGATCATAAACTAACTACATCACATCACAACCTAGAATATTTTAGAATTTCAGAATATATCTTATGCAAAATCATCAACTTGTGAGGGGCGCTAGCGTGCAATGGTTCAATAGGTCTCACTCTCCGACAGCTCCCACAAAAATAAAAATAAATTGACATTTTGAAGGATTATGTCCGCATAATAATTTTCATTATAAATTTCATTATAACTCTAATTAGCCTAGGAGTCTCAAATATTTACTGGTGAAAATATGAAAGGGAGTTGTAAGCTACAGACCTTGAGAGGTAAAAAGCAGTCTGAAGCAGGCCCCACCGCATCGAGCTCTCCTGAAACCGCTGGGCAAAACGACCGACCGACGTTACTATCCTGGAAGCCATTAACTGGTTATGTTCCGAGCTACGAACTACAAAGGCAGAAATTTGTCAGACGATCGACAATCGGATTGAAAAATTTACCTCTACCATCAGAGGGGAAATATCCACTCTTAAATCGGAAACCCAGGCAGCTATTCAGGCCCTGCAAACCACGACAGCGCAACATGGCTCTACTCTTGCTGATCTAGAGCAGTCGGCCATACATTCATCGGATGCCGTATACAAGCTTCAATCAGAGGTCAAACGCCTAAGTTCAGAAGTGAATGCGCTGACCAATAAATGCATGGATCTGGAGGGAAGATTTTACTCCAGAAGTTGAAATGCAGAGCAGTGTTCAACAGAGCAAGAGAGTGCGGTACGGAACATTATTCCCAGCAAAGTTGAGAGTAACTTTCAATGGCACAGAGACGGTGCTCACTGATGCGAGAAAAGCCGAAGAGTTCGCCGAGCTACATTTTGGTGCTGGCCGAAAAGATGCTGGCGGTAATGGTTGATACTAGTGGCGTCGCTCTGGGCAACATATAAGAGGGCATTGATTTAAAGTACAGGTTCAATCTTTTTTTTCTCTCATTTTAGGATATGTGCTTCTTCGTAAATAAATAAATAAATAAATACCTCCTAGGTTGTTTAAAAGTCTATAGTGGCTGTTCACACAACTGTTTTTTTTTTTTTGGCCACTGATATTCAACACATTTTATAATAAGTCTTAAGTTTTCAAAATGTTAATTTTGGATTTCAGAACATGTTATTCGTGGGGCTGTTTTAGACTTCTATTGTTAGAAGTGTTCAATAAGGGAAGTAGTATTTATTTTTAGGTCTGTTGACAGGTTTGTTTTTTGTTTTGTTTTTCCTTAATACTTCCTTAGTGGGGTCGCGCCTTACTCCAAAGGGTTCTCAGTATAGGCAAGACATTGGGGATGTTAAGGGGTGGGTACTTCTGGGACATCTATATTCGCCCTGTGCTTTTTCATGTCACACAGTGGTGTATTCAGCAGTTCGAACCTGCATTATAAGGAATAACATAATGCAATCAGAAAAGGGGAGACAATCCCCTGAATCAACCAGTTAAAAGGGGTAAGTTGCTAGCACATTTAAAATCATTATCAAGTGACATAATCTTTCTTCAAGAAACGCACTTAAATAAAAATTAATATATTAAGTTAAAGTATAGGTTAATATATTAAGTTAAAGTATATGCTACATGTGCAGTTAGGTCAAGAGGAGTGGCCATTCTCTTCAGAAAAGGCACACCATTTATTCATAAATCAACTATTGCGGATAAAGAAGGCAGGTATTTAATAATAGTTGGAGAAGTGTACTCCTTACCTATAACTTTGGTAAATATTTATGGGCCCAACACAGATTCCCCCTCATTTTATAAGCATGTTTTAGCTTAGATCCCAGATATTCTGCACACTAACTTAATTGTTGGGGGTGATTTGAATCTAGTTTTGGATCCATGTTTAGACCGTTCATCTCCTCGCAGAGCTCCCTCTTCAAATTCTAGTAACTTTCTGAAGAAATACTGTAAAAATTCTAATCTGTTCGATATTTGGAGAATTTTTAATCCACAGGACAGAGCATACTCTTTTCACTCTAACGTTTACAATGTATATACCCGAATAGATTATTTCCTAGTAGATGCTAAATTGACGCCCCTCACCAGTAAAGTCTTGTATCATGACATAGTGATCTCAGATCATGCTCCCCTTTCATCTTCTTTAAACTTTTCCAGCATGCTTCAGTGTGATAGGATATGGAGACTTGACTCACAGCTCCTAAAGCAACAAAAATTTTGTGATTTTATAAGAGAAGAAATTTCCTTCTTTTTTGAGATGAATGATCTTCCTGAAACTTCCCCCTCAATACTTTGGGAAACTATGAAAGCTTATATCAGGGGTTGTATTATTTCCTTCCAGGCCGCAGCAAAGAAAAAGAAAAAGTGTCACGCTCTCAGCGCTTTCGCGCTGATCAAAGACCGCCTCCGCCTCCCAACATTTCCTTTCCCACGCTGTCATGTTTTTTTCCCCACGCTGTCATCTCTCGTCACACGCCCCCCTTGCCGACACACCGGTTTCTCAACTGGTGCTGATTTCTTCCGGTATATAAGGAAGCGCAGCACGCCATCGCGCTGCTGGATTATTGTGTGTTTTTGCTCCAATATTCTCGCGTTTTGTTTCATAGTTTTCACGTTACCGACTCCACTTTGTTTTCTCGCTTTCACGATTTTCGTCTCACATTTTGGATTAGTCGCCTCGCTGACAGATTTAACGGCACTGAACTCTCACTTTCACTCGTCGACTTCAGCTTTGATTCACGTTTCGGCTCGACGCTCTCGCTGACGGATTTAATGGCTTTGAACTCTCGGTCTTGTTCCTCGACTATGGCTTCGCTTCACGTTTCGGCTCAACGCCCTCGCGGACGGATCAAACGGATTCGAACTTTCGCTTCTCGACTACGGCTCCGCTTCTTGTCTGTCCATGGCACACAGCTTCAGGTCACCCAGCCCAAGCATCTCGAGATCGTCTCTGCTCCTCTGCATCTGGCTCCATCTCATCGCCCTGTCGTCTCGTCATGTGACATAATAATCCGGCCACACGTGATTGACTCAGCAGAGTATGACAGGATGAGGCTGGCCCTTGAGAGCAAGGGCGCCCTTCTTGGGAAACAACAGCAAGAATTCCTTACCACTAGGCAGACCCTCGCTGACATCACCACTCAGATGCAACAGCTTCAGTTATCCTCAACGCGCAAAACAAGCCTAGAGACCACACGTGAGCCATGCTTACCAGTGCCGCCCACCTATGGAGGAGAGCCAGGTACATGCAGATCATTCCTCTCGCAGTGTTCACTCATTTTTGAGCTCCAAGCCTCCACCTTCTCCTCGGAGCGATCGCGAGTGGCCTATGTCATCACCCTCCTCACCGGCAGAGCCCAGGAGTGGAGCACGGCTCTCTAGGAAGCCCGCGACCCATGCTGTAACAACTTTGAGGCATTCTCCAGGGAGATGAGGAGGGTTTTTGATTGCTCTCATGTCGGCAGGGAGGCCGAGAGCAGGTTATTGAGACTTCGCCAAGGAGCATGCTCAGCTTATGACTACGCAATTAAATTTCGGACCCTCGGCGTCACCAGTAGATGGAACGACAGAGTCCTATCGGACGTCTTCCTTGAAGGTTTATCAGAGGCGGCCAAAGATGAACTCGTTTCTCAGGAGCTACCTGCCGACCTTAACGGACTCATGGGTCTCGCTGGTCGGGTCGACGCGCACCTTCGCTTAAGGCGGACCTCCAGGAGATCGCCTCCCGCTAGCAGGCTAGCGACTCTGGTTCGGACTGCAACCTGATCAGCACCTCTACAGCTAGGTTGTTGAAGATCCCATGCATTCCAGTAGAACCTCCGCTCGCAGTTATGGCCCTAGACGGAAGCCCTCTGCCAGCCATCATGCGGCGAACCTGCCCTCTCACCCTACAAATTTCCGGAAACCACTCAAAGGAGATCTGCCTGTTGGTTTTTGAGAAATCACATGCTGCTGTAGTTCTCGGTCTTCCTTGGTTAGCGCTTCATGGCCCGCACATCGACTGGACTAAGCACACTATCACGGGCTGGAGCCCGTTGTGTTCCAGGTCTTGTCTTCCTCTACCTTCCACCCCAGCCAAGCCTGACGATCTCCCTAACATTTCCAATGTTCCTGCCGAGTACCACGACCTCAAGCTGGTCTTCAACAAGACTCGAGCCACATCGCTTCCTCCTCATCGGCCTTATGATTGTCCCATTGACCTCCTTCCTGGCATCGGTCCTCCAAAGGGTCGTCTCTACTCTCTGACACGCCAAGAGCAAGAAGCCATGAATGAGTACATCACAGGGGCTCTCGCTGCGGGTATCACCTGTCCCTCCTCCTCACCCGCTGGAGCGAAAAGATTCGTCCCTTCGTCCATTCATAGATTACAGAGGGCTCAATGCCATAACCGTCAAGAACCGCTATCCCTTACAGCTCATGTCTACCGCCTTCGAACTTCTCCAGGGAGCCACCATCTTCACCAAGTTAGATTTGCGCAATGCATATCATCTCGTCCGTATAAGGGAAGGCGACGAGTGGAAGACCGCCTTCAACACCCCGACCGGGCATTAAGAATACCTGGTAGTGCCGTTCAGACTCACCAATGCCCCCGCTGTCTTCCAGAGCCTAATAAACGACGTACTCCGTGACTTCCTGAACCTCTACGTATTCGTCTATCTGGACGATATTTAGAATTTTTCCCGCAACCTGAAGGAGCATCGACGTCACGTTCGCCAAGTGCTACAGAGACTTTTAGAGAACAATTTATATGTCAAGGCAGAGAAATGTGAATTTCGCACAACATCGACCACCTTTCTAGGCTTCGTCATCTCTCCCTCACGATTAGAGATGGAACCGGCCTCGCGGCAAGACCTCCAACGATTTCTGGGCTTCGCCAACTTCTACCGCCGGTTCATTCGAGGGTACAGCTCCGTCGCCTCTCCTTTATCGGCGCTGACTTCTTCCAAGACGCACTTCTGCTGGAACAAGGAGGTGGAGAGAGCTTTTTCCGACCTCAAGAGAAGGTTCACTTCAGCCCCGATTCTGGTCATCCCCGATCTGTCCCACCAGTTCATGATGGAGGTAGATGCATTCAACACCGGCGCTGGAGGGATCTTGTCCCAGAGATCGCCACTGGATAACAAACTGCACCCTTGTTCATTTTTCTCCCGTCGCCTGTCCCCGGCCGAGAAGAACTACAACGTGGGCGATCGGGAACTACTTGCCATCAAGCTAGTGCTAGAGGAGTGGAGACACTGGATGGAGGGGACAAAGCTCCAGTTTCTAGTGTGGACCGATCACAGGAACCTCAAGTACTTACATAGGGCCAAGAGACTCAATTCCCGACAGGCCCGTTGGTCGCTTTTTTTTTCCAGATTCAACTTTGTCCTATCCTACTGGCCAGGTTCCAAGAACACCCAGCCGGACGCCCTCTCACACCCGTTCTCTGTTCCTTATGACTCCATGCCATGTGACACGATCCTGCCCTCTTGTTGTTTAGTAGCAGCCGTGGAACTGGAGATCGAAGCTAAAGTTAAGCAGGCACTGACCCAGGAGCCCGGTCCAAGCAACGTCCCCCCCAGATCGCCTCTTTGTCCCTCTCTGTCTATGCTCACAAGTCCTCGAATGGGGCCACGGCTTCAGATTGGCTTGTCACCCAGGCTCAGCCCGAACGTGTTTTATCATTCAGCAGCGCTTCTGGTGGCCCACGTTGGGAAAGGATGTTTCCAGCTTCGTGGCGGCCTGCGACATCTGCACCCGCTGTAAGCACGACAACCGTCCTCCGGCTGGTCTCCTCAGAACCTTACCCATACCGCATCGCCCCTGGTCTCATATTTCGCTGGACTTCATAACTGGAACACATGTATCATGACCATTTTTGACCGTTTCTCCAAGTCAGTGCATCTCGTTCCACTTCCCAAGCTGCCATTAGCCAAGGAAACCGCAGAGCTACTCATCCTCCACGTGTTTCGGCTCCATGGCATTCCCACAGACATCGTGTCGGACCAAGGCCCACAGTTCACCTCTCGGTTTGGGGCCTCTTCTGCAAGCTCATTGGAGCCACTCCCAGCCTTTCGTCAGGTTTTCATCCCCAATCCAACGGCCTAACAGAGCGAAAGAACCAAGCTATGGAAGTCGCTCTCCGGTGCATGACCACGCACGATGCTACCAGCTGGAGTAAGTTCCTCCCGTGGGTCAAATATGCTCACAACTCCCTGCCTTCCGCTTCTACCGGGCTCTCTCCATTCCAGTGCTGTCTAGGTTACCAGCCACCACTGTTTCCAACTCAAGAGGAGGAGGTAGAGGTCCCCTCGGTCCAACATTTCGTTCGTCGATGCAAACGGACATGGCTACAAGCTAGACGAAACCTGCTGCAGGCATCCAGGTTGTACAAGCGACAGACGGACCGCCACCGTACCAAGGCGCCCAGGTACCGTGTAGGTGAGAGGTTCATGCTCGCTACAAAGGACATCCCGCTAAGAACATTCTCACGTAAACTCTCACCTCGCTTCATCGGCCCCTTCACTATAACCAGAATAGTCATGGTTACAGCACAAAGAATACATTAAGCAAAATATCATCATATGCTGATGATATTCTGTTATATATCACTAAACCCAAATTACTATTTCAACAATCTTAGAAACAATCTGTCATTACGGTACATTTTCGGATTAAAGGGTCAACTGGTCTAAGAGTGAACTAATGCCAATAAAGGTCAGAGATATTTCTGTTCTCCAATCCTTTCCTTACAAAACAACACAACATAAACTTAAATACCTGGGAATCGAGGTCACAAAAGATTTTCAGTTATTGTTTAAAGCCAATTTTCTCCCTTTAGTGGCTAAATTGCAAGATAATATTCAGTTCTGGAGATCCCTGCTTATTTCTTTAGTAGGAAGGGTCAATATTATTAAAATGATCTTTCTTCCCCAAATTCTATATCTTTTTCAAAACATCCCAATATTTTTACCAAAGACGTTTTTCAAACAACTAGGTTCCATTATTATACCATTATGGGATTACAAAGCCTATAGAATAAGTAAAGCACACCTTTGTAAACCTAAAGCTGTAGGTGGAATGTCCCTTCCAGATTTTGCCCTTTATTACTATGCTTGTGCTCTTCGCACTATTATAATATGGCTAGATCATACGGTAGCACACTCAACTTGGATCAAATTGGAATGCAAGCCCTTATGATATTGGTGCAGTCATATTGTCTCCTGTAAAGATAGACAAGGCAATATATAACTACAACTGTATAATTCATAGTGCAGTTCGCATTTGGAAGCAGATCAAATCACAATTTGATATTAAGCCACTGTCTTTCCTTTTACCAATTAGTGGGAACCCATCATTTATCCCTTCTATTATGGACTCTGCTTTTACACGATGGAAGGAGTTAAGTGTTCATAATGTTGGAAACCTATTCATAAATGGCACGTTTGCATCCTTTAGGCAGTTGCAGGATCAATATGGTCTGCATGCAAATAAGTTTTTTTTAGATATTTGCAAATCAGGGACTATGTGAGAAAGTATATACCTTGCTTTATTGAGGCTAATCCTGCCAGGTTGGATGATCTTTTGGGGCTTGGAGGTGAGGTCAGTCATCTGATATCACTATTATATAACTCACTATTGTCAAAGAATTTACCTTCTACAGAGTGTTTAAGACTGCAATGGGAACAAGAATTGGGGGAGGAGATATGTTCAGAACTGTGGACTGATGCACTAGAGAATATTCATACATGTTCTGTCAATTCTAGGCATCGCCTTATTCAATTTAAGATTATCCATCGACTCCACTATACTAAAATAAAATTACAGATTTTTTCCAGATATCTCCCCATTCTGTGACAAATGCCAGAAAGATTTAGCCACTCCCTTACATATTTATGTTCTTTGTTCTAAATTAATCTCATTCTGGACTGAAGTATTTAAAACTCTGTCTGATATTTTACATAGCGACTTAAAGCATGATCCACTTCTTGTGATATTTGGAATCTCTGACAAAATCATGTCACTCCAAGAACCTCAAAAACAACTGTTGTCCTATGGACTTATTGTGGCAAAGAAACTTATTCTAAGGTTTTGGAAAACGACAGAAACCCCATCAGCTAAATTATGGTTGGAAGAATTGATTAAGGTACTACGTTTGGAAAAAATTAGATTCTTTATGGTAAAGAAATTGGACAAATTTGATAAGATTTGGTCTCCTCTTCTCCTTTATCTTGAAAATGCAGGCTGAGTAACTATGTGGTGTTGACCGCACCATTAGTATGGCATGTCTTTTAGTCCCTAGGGTGGGAAGGGAGGTAAGGGGTTGTTTTATTTTGTTCCTTATGTTTGTGGTGTATGTATGTTCATTATTATTTTGCGGTTTGTTATTCAGTATGTTTGTAACTAAATCTTAGTATGTAACAATATCTGTTGGATTATTTACCTTAATAAAAATATTTAAACACAAAATCATCAACTTGTGTACCAGCAATAACATTATATTAAGGAGTATTAGGGCCAATATGAGATAAAAAAAAATAAAATAAAAAGTTTGAAGGGGAGGCGCAGGGAATTTCCAAGTTTAAAACTCAGAAGTTTCAAGTTGTAAGTCGAAATAAAAAAAAAAATCTTAAAAGTTTGGTTTAAAACTTAAAAATCTGTTTTTTTTTTTTTTTTTTTTATCAAGGAAGGAAACCACATATACACTGCAAGGTTGGGCAGACATCACTTATTTTGCATTATGCCTGCAGTGGAAGATCTAATCAAACTTTTCCCTTGGATTTAGCAACAACACACACACACACACACACACACACACACACACTCTCTCTCTCTCTCTCTAACGGAGACCCATGCTCTGTGGCGATTCTTTTCAAAGGTAAAGTGCAGGTTAATTTGTTTTATTTTTACTTTACAGCAGTGATTCTGTTAGTGTGCTCTCACTCGAGTGTCATTGGGGAGATTTCTTGTTTATTTTCCCGATAAAACAGTGTTTACGTTAGTTTGCGTGTTATGTGAACTCTGATCTTACTTTAGCTTCACACACTTCAAACACACACAGCGCCTGCATGGATAAACGGAAACACCAATCTGTCAGGATTTATTTTCCCTTTTTTTAAATGTAAAGTGCAGGTTAATTTGTTTCATTTTTACTTTATATTTTGTATTAATTATATTCATGTATTTTTTTTGGGGGGGGGGGGGGGCTGTGGACTAAATAATTTGAGTATTTTGTTGTGATTGCCTTTTTTTAGCAGTTATTAACTAATTAAGAAACCTGACCTCGTTCCCTGTCAGCTGTCCAATTACAGGTGGATATCATACCTCCCCTCTATCTCTAAGATTCTGGAAAAGATAGTAGCACAGCAGCTATGTGCATATCCACATAGAAATAGCATATACTAACGGTATCACTCAGGATTTAGGCCTCATCACAGCACAGAGACAACACTTAAAGTAATAAATGACCTCCTATTGGCCTCTGATTAGGGTTGCTTGTGTTACTCGACCTCAGTGCAGCTTTTGACACCATTGATTATAGTGTTCTCCTTCACAGGTTTGTGGATTTAAATAGTGACTATTCTGCATGTCCTCAAGTGGACTGTGGTGTTCCACAGGGTTCAGTTTTAGGCCCAATGCTTTTTTCTCTTTACATGCTTCCTCTGGGCAACATAATTTGTAAGCATCGTACAAGTGAACCTCATATTGCAAGTAATCCGGTTCCGCAAGACGAGCAAAAAATGTTAATAAATTCTGCCTTGATAAATGAGCGTGTCTTGATTTGTGACTAAATATCATCAACCTTCCTCCTTTCCTCTCTCTGGTCTCAATCAATGCAGCTAGTGAACTAATCACACACATGCTCTCTGCACCCGCTTGTTCTTCGCTCTTTTTGAACATGCCAATCCTTATCATCACCAACTTTACTGTTTTATTGTATGTATAGATTATCATTATCAAGGATGGCATAATATTGACAAAATAAGAATTTGTAATTAATGTAATATTTTAATTAATAATAAAATAAAATAAAAATATTTAAATTAAAAAATCCGTCCTATTAGATAGGCTAATATGCTGAAAAATGCGTGCTAAAGTTTGGTGGCAGTTGGGTCATGCAACTTTATAATGATCTAAAAAACACAAGCAAATCTACATCAGAACAGCTGACATATAAAAGAATCAAAGTTTTGGAATGGCCTAGTCCAGACCTCAATCCAACTGAAATGCTGAAGTGGGACAATAAGTGAGTTGTGTATATACAAATTCCCAAACCTTAATTTTTCAATGCTTCATTCTCAAAATGAACTTTGATGAAGTCTAGTTCAGGTGTGCCACATAAAGAAGCAACAAATGTTAGTTCTAACTCTGATATTGAGCTGCACATAACTTGAACACAGTTAGCCACCAGTCAACGAGCAGATTCTTCTTTAGCACACTGTTTTAACTCCGTTGTGGAAAAGTCTGATTTGATCAACCATCAATTGCTTATTTTATAGGAAATGATGTTAATGAGGAACTCCAGGTTGTGGTCCCTTGCTCTCTCAGAAACCAAGTTTTTTTTTTTTACCTTAGCCTATGCTTTGGCCATTTAGGTGTCTGTAAAACGTGCATTCATTGCATGCAATAAAATATGTCACATGTCACATCTTCTGCATACTACCCATATACCATACCATATTCTGATGTATCCCAAAGCAGACTCATCCTTCCATTTCTGCATTGATTATAGAAAAGTTAATTGAGTCGCTAAATCTGATTCATTCCCTCTTCTAAAAACTGTGTTAATTGTGTTTACGCAGGCATGTTTACTAGTAAGTTAGACATTAACCTTTTGCCACACCTGACACCTTCCTCTAATATACGGTCATGCCTTTAGGGCTTCAAAATGCACTCTCCAACTCAAAGGCTCATGAACCAAATTCTGCTGCTTATAGTACTTAGATGATGATATGGTGGCTCAGGGGTAGGTTCCTCGTCTGCCATGCATTAGGCCGCGGTTCAATTCCCCGGTATTATCCAAACCCCAGCCACTGGATGCAGTGCTGGTCCCAAGCCAGGATAAAATGAGAGGAATGTCACGAAGAGCATCCAGTGTAAAACCTGTGCCAAACTTGCAAGCTTGCACCATTTGCCAGGAGCCTGCCCAAAGACCAACAATAACCTAGATGATGTTATGGTTCTGATACTTGGGAATCTGGCACCTAGAATTTCAGAGGCTAGTATTCATACATATGTCAAAAGCTTGCTTAGTTGTGAATTTGAAAAGGGAATTGTCTCTTATCTATTAAACATTGTTGGGCAATGTATGGTAAATCCATTGAATGCTGAAATACAATCCATAAGCAGATTTCTAGTCCCCAGACTAGTCACACAAAATGACTCCAACATTTTTCCAGTATGGCTGTTTATTATCGTTGCTTTTGGAAACTTTTTTCTGATGTTGTTTTACCCCTCACTAACCCACTAAGTCAGAAGGTTGTGTTGAGGTGGTGTCCGGAGTGACAGTGTACCTTTAACTCAGTAAAACTATTACTATGCAGCTCCTCAGCTCTTTCTGCAACTGATCTGAATAAGCCCTTTAAGCTGGAGATACCATAGATTCCAGTGGTTCTGGTGCTAGGGCCATGTTAATCCAGGAAGATAACAATCCCTTTGTGCTATTTCTATTTCTCAAAACGTTCCTGAAGCACCATCTCAACTATAGTACCATTAAAAAGGATTCTATGCGCTGCTGGTGCCCTTGCAACAATTTGAAGTGTACCTTGGTGACAGCCCAGTTCAGGTGTACACAGACCATACCCATTATCAGCCTACATCACTGGTGTTATGTCACATATGTAATATCAACCAGAGGCTGATGCGCTGGTCTCTGATTGCCCAAGGTTGCAAACTGGCAATTGCTCACAGGAAAGGTTCACTGAACATCGTTGCTGATACATTTCTTGCTGATAGTTTCTTTGCTGATGTACAGTAATATACTGTAGATTCTGATTTGTGTGGGGGGCAGTTACAACTTGCAGTGATTAATTTGGTATTGTGTGTTTCCCTCTGTCCGGATCACTCCATTCCTGCTTCAATCCAAAGTTGACGTTGTCATTGAGCAAATGCATATTAGCCATGGAAGTTTTCTGTGTTGCTTTGGCCTGTAAACTGTGCTTGTGTTAGACTCTGACTTTGCTCTGCCCTTTGGCTGCTTGTTTGCTGTGAACTGTAAATAGTCATACTGTTAATATTCTGTAAATATTGTATTGCATATATTCAATGTTAAATTGGGGTGTGGGGTTTTTGCTTTTCACAATCATACTTTACATGGCTGAAAAATCTGTGCAGTTCACTTTGCTGGAAACTATTTGTTAATTGGAACACAGCTCAAGATCATACCAATATTCTGTCAATATTGTATTGTACAGTATATAGTCAATGTTAATTTGGGGTGTGGGGTTTTTGGCCACTGTTTTGGGTCAGGGAGATATGCAAGATAAATGTAGTTTATTTTGTCTTTGTTTTTGCTATGGAGGTTAGATTTCTGGGACATCCTCTTTTGTTTGTTGTTTTGGCCTGGGTCCACCATGAAGTCTTCCCCTAGTGTTGTTTGATTCTCCTACTGTACAGTGGCCTTTGTAGAACAATATACCACTGTGAATTTTGAAGTCCCGTGTCTGTGTCTCAGTCCTGCTGCACCCAAGCCACCCAAATACACATTCACCATCACATCACCCAGAACTGTAACTCCCGCTTCGCTGCTCAACCCTAGACTGGGAAGTAACTGGATTGTTTTCCATGTGCAGAATAAATTTGGGGCCAATCAGATGCCTCCCTGAGGGTATTATATGATGGATATCTGCCTGTATTTCTCAGCATTGAGGAAACCATTAATCCTGACCAACTCTTCAACTACATTTCAGAAATGCAGTCTCAAGCTTTCAGGGAACCTCCACATTGCTTCAGTGTTGCCGGCAAACACTCATGGATGTGGATATGGTATTAGTGTACCACATTTCAGCCCTTCAGCAATCAACTTTGCCTCCTGCTACAGCCAAATATTTAAAATTTTGACTCATCAGTCCACAGCACCTACTGCCATTTTTATGTATCCCAGCTCCTAAGTTCCTATGCATATTTGAGACACTTAGCCTTGTTTCCATGTTGGAGGTATGCCTGTTGGTCTGCAATTCTTCAATGATGACTATCTGCCCAGACTTCTCTGGATAGTAAATGGGTATACCTGGTTTCCACTGGTTTCTGCCAGTTCTTTGCTGATGGCATTGTTGGACCTCTTGTGATGTTAAAATGAAGTAAGCACGGTGTGTCTTTAATCTGCTGAATTAAGTTTCCTTGACCAATCACTGCATCTTTGGTCATCAACATTGCCTGTTTACTTGTGCTTCATCAAAACAGCTTGAACAGCACATCTTGAAACCCCAATGTGTTTTGTAACCACCGCATAGGAGAGATCTTGCTGATGCAGTATAACTACCTTGTATTTTGTTTCTGTGCTCAGTCTTGCCATGGTGTATGAGCTGTGACATAAAACTGTCTAGCTTAGTAGCAGAGTTTGGCTGTTTTTCACCCAGTTTTAAGTCTCCTACACAGCTGTTTCAGTTTTAGTTAATGACTGTATTTCAACCTACATATGAAATTCATGATCATAAATTCATGGAATAATTGGTTAATCATACACCTGATGCTGATCCTACAAAATTCCTGACTTTGTGCAAGTGTAAGAATTGATGTTCGTTTGAAAGGTAGTCACACCAAATCTAGATTTTAATAGGATTTTTTTCCTGTTCACTCACTTTGCATTTTGTTCATTGATTTACTTTTCAATTTGTTTCATTTTTTACTTTACAGCACTTCTACTTTGCAATAAAAAGTAACTATGAAAAATCTAAAATAAAATATATTGGGTTAGGTAATTAAATAAAAGCAACAATCAGTAAGATGATCTGGAATAGTTTTTGAAATTACAGTATTGTCAAGTGCATTTGCAAGACCCATAAAGCACAATGATAAAACTGACTCTCATGATTATCATCCAAGAAAAGAAGTTAATTTAGTTAGAGGTACCATCCATGAAAATCACCAATTAACAGCACCTATGATTTGAGCCATTATGAAGGTTTTGGCAAGACCATGGAATTACCATGGAATTGGAAAGCGTGTCCAAAATCTTTAAGTGTTTATACACACACAGGTACAGTACAGACCAAACGTTTGGACACACCTTCTCATTCAACGAGTTTTATTTATTGTGTTCTTTGTTGTGTTCTTTAGCCCAAACAAGTCTCTTCTGCTTGTTGCCTGTCCTTAGCAGTGGTTTCCTAGCAGATATTCTACCATGAAGGCCTGATTCACACAGTCTCCTCTTAACAGTTGTTCTAGAGATGTGTCTGCTGCTAGAACTCTGTGTGGCATTGACCTGCTCTCTGATCTGTTAACCTGCGATTTCTGAGGCTGGAGACTAGGATGAACTTATCCTCCGCAGCAGAGGTGACTCTTGGTCTTCCTTTCCTGGGGCGGTCCGCATGTGAGCCAGTTTCTTTGAAGCGCTTGATGGTTTTTGTGACTGCACTTGGGGACACTTTCAATGTTTTCCAAAATTTTTTCGGACTGACTTACCTTCATTTCTTAAAGTAATGATGGCCACTCGTTTTTTTCTTCACTTAGCTGCTTTTTTTCTTCCCATAATACAAATTCAACTTCTTTGAATGAGAAGGTGTGTCCAAACTTTTGGTCTGTACTGTATATGTATACATACACTGAAATGTAAGATACATAGTATTTACTGTATGAATAGTAATTTACTCAAACTTGAAATTATATTCTATACGATTTTATTGTCATAAGCTGTAAGCCGTAATCAAGTCCTGTAATATGTGAACATAAAGATATTGGACTGTTTACTCCCTCGTCTGATCATAAACTTGATGGATTTAAAGGTTGAAATGTCCATGCAGTCATAGGTTTACAATGAGTACAGCAAGGGGCTTAAGACACAAACCTCTGGTCTCTATCGCTGGGGTGAGACATGCTTACCTATTCATACTGATCTTACTTAACTATATCCACAAACAGCATTTTAATATATGTCAAACCAGGACCTGTGATAAAATTACTTGGCTTAAGAATGATTGCGATTGACAGTCAAGCACAGTACAATTATGAGATTCCTAGTCGTAGTAAAGCATTTGAATTGTGCATATAGTTTTACAGAAAATTGCATGACTAAACAATGATCCTGGCTGAGGTGGCACAGCGGCTGCTATAGTCATTCCCATGTACATTTAGCAAGTGGAATGCCTGATGCTTGAAAATTAATCTTATCAACAATTTTATCCAGTCAGATATTTTTCATCCCTGATGGCAAAGCCATATTCCAGGTATGCGTCCAGTATATGTTATTCTCCGCAATGTCCTCCACCCTTCTGGTCACCGTTCGCCTGGACAGCGGGACTTTCTCAAATGCTTCTTTCTCCGGACATATTAGTGCTGCAGAGTCCACCAAGCACTCTTTGACTCTCCCCCTCCGAAAATGTCTTACAGTTTTTAGCGATTTTGTGGGATATCACAAAGTTGGTCTTGGTTGCTGCATCCTGGGCTGCGTTAGCTTGGTAAAATAGTGTTGTTGTTTTCCTAGCTTCGCTAGCAAATCTTCGGATATCCACGATCTTTCAGCCTCAGTCAAATGTCTGTATTTTTCCGCATGCTTCGTCCTGTAATGCCGACTTACGTTGTACTCCTTAAAAACGGCGACCTAGTCACCACAAACTAAACACACGGGTTTACCCCTGACTTGAAACCACGGCCTTCAGTGTCCAACTTTCTTTTTTAGGCATGTGCAAACATTTTGAAGGGTTACCACTACAATGACTTGTTGCTAATCACATGCACTCAGACTTATACCTGTACGTAAATGACGCACGCACACTGTAAACAAGTTTCAAAGTAAAAGCACTGCTGTTTTAGTCCATGCATTATGCAAAATTTTGAAAGCAGGTTTTATTTTCTTAATTCCAAGCAACCTTTTGCGGGCCAGGCAGAGTCGGGCCGCGGGCCTTAAAATGCCTGGGTCTGACATAGATATTATTGCATGTGATAACACAAAACAAATGCAGCAGATTAACAAACATAGCAAAGAACAGCACTAGGAAACTAAAACCCTTTATTTTTGCCCCACAATCCTAAGACATGCAGTGTAGAATGATTGGCATTCCCAAATTACCCAAAGTATACAGTATGACTGGGTGTGCTAGTGTGTGCTTGTCTTGCAATGGGTTGGCTTCCATACAGGGTTTGTGCCCCAAGAAATAGGGTGCAGGCAGCTCACAATCCTACACCCCTCCTAAGTGGTACAGACAATGGATAGATGTCTAGATGGTGTGATATCTTTGTTTTTGGCAAATCCTTTCATACCTCAACTTCTTTCAGAGCCTGGATGTGAACACCACACTTCTTCCCCTGCTCCACAAGTTCCATGTTGAATGGGTCCATAAGGATAACCCACTTTAAAGTTGGTGTCTTCTGTTTTTCCACATTATCTAGAAGCACCTTGGCCTTTTCAGGTTTATCACAGATCACTGTAGATATCTCTGCTACATGTATAAAAGACAGAAAGTAAAAGATTTAAACTACTTGTATTTAAAATATTTTAAAGGCTGGAGATGATCAAAATAATGATAAAATTACTACATATAGAAGTATATGAAAGTTTGTTTGCCATTATAAAGTATTTTATACTATGTTAATGTAGGGTTTAATATGATGTTGGCCCACCCTTTCCAGCTATAACAGCTTCAACTTTTCTGGGAAGGTTTTCCACAAGGTTTAGGAGTGTGTTTATGGGAATTTTTGACCATTAGCGCATTTGTGAGGTCAGACTTTGATGTTGGATAAGAAGGCCTGACTCATAGTCTCCGCTTTATTTCATCCCAAAGGTGTTCTGTCAGGTTAAGGTGCAGGCCAGTCAAGTTCTGTAGCCATGTTGGAACTGGTATGGGTTGTTTTTTAGGAGTTAGACTCAGCTCCTTAGTTCCAGTGAAAGGAATTCTTAATGCTTCAGCAAACCAAGATATTTTGGACAATTTCATGCTCGCAACTTTGTGGGAACAGTTTGGGGATAAAACAAGTGCACAAAACAAGCTCCATAAAGACCCGGATGAATGAGTTTAGTGTGGAAGAACTTGAGTTCAACCCAAAAGCCTGCCATCTTCTTCCCAGAAAAGTTGAAGCTGTTATAGCTGCAAAGGGTGGGCCAACATCATATTAAACTCTATGAATTAAGAATTGAATGCTATGCAAATTTATATGCATGTGAAGGCAGGCGAGCAAATACTTTTGGCAATATATATACTTTACAGTCGTGGCCAAAAGTTTTGAGAATGACACAAAATATTAGTTTTCACAAAGTTTGCTACTAAACTGCTTTTAGATCTTTGTTTCAGTTGTTTCTGTGATGTACTGAAATATAATTACAAGCACTTCATACGTTTCAAAGGCTTTTATCGACAATTACATGACATTTATGCAAAGAGTCAGTATTTGCAGTGTTGGCCCTTCTTTTTCAGGACCTCTGCAATTCGACTGGGCCGCTCTCAATCAACTTCTGGGCCAAATCCTGACTGATAGCAACCCATTCTTTCATAATCACTTCTTGGAGTTTGTCAGAATTAGTGGGTTTTTGTTTGTCCACCCACCTCTTGAGGATTGACCAAAAGTTCTCAATGGGATTAAGATTCCAGGCCATGGACCCAAAATTTCAACGTTTTGGTTCCCGAGCCACTTAGTTATCACTTTTGCCTTATGGCATGGTGTACCATCGTGCTGGAAAATGCATTGTTCTTCACCAAACTGTTGTTGGATTGTTGGAAGAAGTTGCTGTTGGAGGGTGTTTTGGTACCATTCTTTATTCATGGCTGTGTTTTTGGGCAAAATTGTGAGTGAGCCCACTCCCTTGGATGAGAAGCAACCCCACACATGAATGGTCTCAGGATGCTTTAAGATTGGCATGACACAGGAGTGATGGTAGCGCTCATCTTTTCTTCTCCGGACAAGCCTTTTTCCAGATACCCCAAACAATCGGAAACAGGCTTCATCTGACAATATGACTTTGCCCCAGTCCTCAGCAGTCCATTCGCCATACTTTTTGCAGAAGATCAATCTGTCCCTGATGTTTTTTTTAGAGAGAAGTGGCTTCTTTGCTGCCCTACTTGACACCAGGCCATCTTCCAAAAGTCTTGGCCTCACTGTGCGTGCAGATGCGCTCACACCTGCCTGCTGCCATTGCTGAGCAAGCTCTGCACTGGTGGCACTCCGATCCCGCAGCTGAATCCTCTTTAGGAGACGATCCTGGCGCTTGCTGGACTTTCTCGGATGCCCTGAAGCCTTCTTAACAAGAATTGAACCTCTTTCCTTGAAGTTCTTGATGATCCTATAAATTGTTGATTTAGGTTCAATCTTAGTAGCCACAATATCCTTGCCAGTGAAGCCATTTTTATGCAACGCAATGATGGCTGCACGTGTTTCTTTGCAGGTCACCATGGTTAACAACGAAAGAACAATGATTTCAAGCATCATCCTCCTTTTACCATGTCAAGTCTGCCATTCTAACCCAATCAGCCTGACATAATGATCTCCAGCCTTGTGCTCTTCAACATTCTCACCTGAGTTAACAAGACGATTACTGAAATTATCTCAGCAGGTCCTTTAATGACAGCAATTAAATGCAGTGGAAAGTTTTTTTCGGGATTAAGTTAATTTTCATGGCAAAGAAGGACTATGCAATTCATCTGATCACTCTTCATAACATTCTGGAGTATATGCAAATTGCTATTCAAGTTCAAGTTCAAGTTCAAGTAGGCTTTATTGTCACTTCAACCATATACAGTTAGTACACAGTGAAACGAAACAACGTTCCTCCAGGACCAAGGTGCTACATACAACATAAATTTACAACATAGATTAACAGAAAGACTAAACTAGTTAACTAAGAGACAACATAAATTAACAAAAAACTAACTAGCCAACGAGGCGACTATCTACTGTTTTTTTTATTATACAAATACACATAACAGACAACATAAAGTGCATGTGCAAATGTAAACAAGAGCAACAAGTGACAAATGTAAACAAGAGCAACAAAGTGACAGTGCGACAAACACGACATAACATAATACTCAGTGGTCTTGAGGTAGTGAAGTAGTGAATTGAGGTGGTGGAGAAACAGTAAACGTTCCTTAATGTAGCAACAAGGATGTAAAAAGGTTCTGGTTGGGTCGTGAGATGATGCTCTTGGAGACAGTGACGTCATCTGTGCACTTGTTGAAGTAGCTGGTCACTGATGACGTGTACTCCTCCAAGTCTAGTCGACGTAAGTCGCAGCCTCCCTAAACATGTTCCAGTCAGTGTTCTCAAAACGGTCTTGAAGAGCAGAGATGGCTCCTGCTGGCCAGGTTTTCACCTGCTTCAGAACCGGTTTTGAACGCCTGACGAGTGGTCTGTATGCTGGAATTAGCATAACAGAGATGTGGTCTGAGTAGCCGAGGTGGGGGCGGTGCTCTGCCCGATATGCGCCGGGGATGTTTGTGTAAACAAGATCCAGCGTGTTTTTCCCTCTCGTTGCAAAGTCTACATACTGATGGAATTTAGGAAGCACTGACTTGAGATTTGCTTGGTTGAAATCTCCAGCAACAATAAACAGTCCATCCGGGTGTGTATTTTGCAGTTCACTGATCTTTGCATACAGTTCCCATAGCGCTTCCTTAGCATTAGCGCTAGGTGGAATGTACACTCCGATAATGAAAATAGTGGTGAATTCCCACGGTAAATAAAAAGGTCTGCATCTAACAGTCACAATCTCCACCAGCGATGAGCAAAAGCTAGAAACTAGCAAAGAGTTCTTACACCATTTCGTGTTGATGTAATCACACAAGCCACCGCTGCGAGTCTTACCGCACAGAGCTGTGTTTCTGTCGGCGCGAAACAAGGCTAGCCCGTCTAGTTGAATGGCGGCATCTGGAACTCTGTTGCTGAGCCATGTCTCCGTGAAAACAAAGATGCAGCAGTCTCTAACCTCACGCTGTGTAGCCTGCTGGAGTCGGATGTAGTCCAGGTTATTGTCCAGGGAGCAGACGTTGGATAAGATGATGGATGGAAGAGCCGGCCGGCTAGGGTTTGTTTTTAGCCTAGCACAGACTCCCGCCTGCTTTCCGCGCTTCCGCTTCCTTGCGCACCGCTTCCGATGTCCCCTTCTCCGACCGCCAGCATCAGGTCTCGAGGCTTGGTTCACGCAGCAAGCCGAGGTCGTGTAGCTTTTCCCGCAGCTCATCGCGGAAGTTGTTTGCCGGGTTATTAAAGTACAAAAGTGTCTGGCGGTGATAAGTACGGACACCAGTTGCGCCGATGTCCATACACAGAGTAAAATAAACGCGCTATACACAAAAATAAACAACGTAGCACCATTTTGGCTCCGGAGCGGCCGCTGCGTGCTACTGCTGCGCCGCCATCTTATAAAAACTTATAAAACTTATAAAAACTTAAGCAGCAACTTTTCCAATTTCCAATATTTATGTAATTCTCAAAACTTTTGGCCACGACTGTATATATACCCTGCTTTGTGCTTTGTGAATAATCTTATTAGCTATTCTAATCTTATTATTATTCTAAAAATGATCATATTCCTCTTTCTATTACCTAGATGGCAAAATCATTCATTATGTAAAAACAGATATATCAATAACAGACGATGTCTTACCAGTGTTTATTATGTATCGAATAGCATCAGGACCCAGTGTATCATATAATGGTACCACCACCATGGAGTAGGTGTAACAAGCCAGCTCAGAGATTATCCACTAACAACACAAAGAAAAACACAAGGTGACAAAGACAGCAAGGCAAGGGCATATATTAAATAAATGCCTTACCATTGTTCACTTGTTTCCCTTTGACCTCTCACCTCTGGCCTGTTCTGGGAAAACACTCCAATAAACTGCTTGGTATTGGGCTGACAACCTTGGAACAGTAAGCCTGAGCCCAGGTGCTCTGCCCGAGTTGTGACCTGTGCAAGTAACAAAAACAAAAGCCATTTTATTTAAGAATTTCAAGAAAAAGCAAATACCAAACCTATAATTGTCAGTAGGTCACACACACAAAAAAAAATGTGATTCCAGAGAAATTTCTGGACAACCCTTAACCTACAATTGTTCAGTTCACGGTATGGTTTACTGTATTATGGATAATGTATGTTACTTCAGATGTCACTCTCTCTGCACTCTCGTGTGTTTCAGAACCCGCTTCCTCCCATTTGACATTTCCGTTCCCACGCTGTCATGACATTTCCCACGCCCCCGGACCACCCAACCTGCACACCGGTTTCTCATCCGGCGCTGATTTCCTTGTGGAAATCAGGAATCAGGAAATAAAGAAGCGCAGCACACCATTTCTTCGCCAGATTATTGAGTGCTCTATTCAATTCTCTTGCATTTATTTTGATTGTGATCACGTTACCGAAGTCTTTTTCGTTTCTCTTTTTCCCCTTTTCTCACGATTCGGATTTGTTTGCCTCACTGACGGATTTTCCCGGTTTTCTACTCAACGCACGCTCTCTCTCGACTACAGCTTATCTTTACGTCTCGGCACGGACACCATGCTCACGAATTTAATGGCTCTCAACCCAACGCGCACGTTCTCTCGACTGCGGCTTATCTTCATGTCTCGGCGCTGACACCGCGCTCACGGATTAACGACTCTCGACCCAAGCGCACGCTCTCTCGACTATGACTCTTCTTCATGCTGTTACATCGACACTACGTTAATGGATCTCACGGCTCTGGCTCCACGCTCCTCCTCCTCGACAGCGATTCAACTCCACGCTCTTGGCACGCTTCCAACGGACCTGTGCTCACACACCTGTCCTACAGCCTGAGCGCAGTGTCTGCTCAGCCTCTGCACCTGCATCTGGATCCACCTCAGCAGCTAACGAAAGCCACGTTTCCTGACATCAGATAAATGTGTCAAACAAATGAACATACAGTCCATGCCTGAACACCACTGATATAAATAGTACATCATGACTATGGATACTCTATATAACCATGGTTCTACCATGAGCTAATATGGTAATTCATTTTAACTACACTACATGACAAAAAATTTTTAGACGATTGTACCATTACAATTTTCTTTCACTGGAACCAAGAACAGCCAATAGCATCACTTATGCTCTTGTGGCTGAATTAAACTCAGGTCAATTATATTTATCTAGAACCTTTAACAATGTA
Organism: Clarias macrocephalus; assembly: GCA_011419295.1. Lineage (NCBI taxonomy): Eukaryota > Metazoa > Chordata > Actinopteri > Siluriformes > Clariidae > Clarias > Clarias macrocephalus. The sequence continues at coordinate 126,572 of JAAGKR010000040.1, read as the reverse complement.
TATTGTCACAAAGCAACTTTACAGAAATGCTGTAATAACATATCCCTTATTTTATAATTACTATGGCTATTGTTTATTTTACCAGGATTTTACCATTAGGTATTATGGTGCCTTATGGTATCCATGTTTATTTTGTAGTATTGTCATAGATTTATTATGATAATTTATAGTAAAATTTCTACTTTGTAGTTAAAAATTATACTGACATTAACTACTACTATTGTGCCTAATGATAACTGTTATACATTATAATGTATTTATACATTTGTTATAAGTAAATGTATTTACTTTGGGGGTTTTAGTGCAAGAAGTATGATACTCCAAGACTATAAGATAACTTTGATCCTTAACCCCCTCGAGCAACAAGGAAACCTGTCCAGACTGTGAACCATAGTGCACTAGCCAAGCTACCCAGCTTGCCTAGCTTTGCACAAACTTGCCTCAACATTGGTCTATTCAACACCACATGCTCACCCTCAAAAATGGGACTGGCAGAAACATAATTTAGTGTAGGGTTGGGTAGGTTTGGGGATCTGAGCGACTTAAGGCCAAATGGTGATGGCTAGACAAGAGGGTCAAAGCATCACCAGAAGGGCAAGTCTTGTGGGGGTTCCTACAATGCAATAGTTAGTACCTACCAAAAAAGGTCACACTAACAATGAATTTGCTTGTATTTTTGACTTGTTGAGGTTATGATTTATAACATTATGTCATGCACGGGTACGGAGCGAGATGGATCCAAACGCGGAAGATGACGGCAGACTTGAAGGGGGCGTGGTCTTAATGGACATGGAGCGAGACGGCGTAACTAGGATACGTGATACGTAGGGTTGACTCGCCGCATAGTAGAGGGGAGCAGGAGCTTGACAGCGCATGGATTGACAATCTTGGTAACGGTGAAGGGTCCAATGCATCAGGGGGAGAGTTTGCGAGAGATGGTTTTTAGGTGAATATCTCGGGTGGAGAGCATGGCTCTTTGCCCCACTCTATACTTAGGGGATTGAGAGCGTCTACAGTCAGCTTGTTCCTTGTATCTTTTGCCGACGTGCAATAACGTCTTCCTTGCTTGCCGCCAGGTCTTTTTACAGCGTCGGATGGGTGGACGGGACGTTGACCTCCTCCTCCTGAGATGGGAACAGGGGTGGCTGAAATCCTAAGCAGCACTGGAAGGGGGACAGACCAGTTGATGACGAGGCCTGGGAGTTGTGGGCGTATTCTACCCAGGGCAGAAACTTGCTCCAAGAAGTGGCTCGAGGGACTGGTTCTTCCTTTCGGTCTGACCTTTCGATTGGGGGTGAAACCCTGAGGACAGGCTGGGAGTGGCTCTGATTAACTTACAAAAGGCCTTCCAGAATTGGGATGTGAACTGTGGGCCCCAGTGGGTATGTCTTTCGGGAGGCCATGGAGCTTGAAGACATGGTTAATCATGAGTTCGGGGGTCTCCTTGGCAGAGGACAGTCCTTTCAGAGGAACAAAGTGGGCAGCCTTCGAAAACCGGTCCATCACCGTCATGATGCAGGTGTGGGCACCTTGTAAGCCTGTGACGAAGTCCAAGGCGATGTGCGACCATGGGCGGTGTGGAATAGGCAGAGGCCTGATGAGCTATAGAGCTGTAACCCCGGATGAAGCGGCGTTAGAAGTTGGCAAACCCCAGGAATCTCTGGAGTTCTTGATGTGAGGTGGGAGTGGGCCAGCTGGTGACGGCTTGGAGCTTGGTTGGTTCCATCTTGATGCCTTTGGGGCTTAGGAACATGGTGGTCGTAGTGTAGAACTCGCATTTCTCTGCCTTGACGAACAGATTGTTCCCCAGTAGTCTCTGCAGCACCTGCCAAACAATGGTGATGGTGTTCCTCCAGATCTTGAAAGAAGACCAAGATATTGTCAAGGTAGATTAATTGATGTGGCGATGTGGTGGCAGCTCGTAGGCAGGTCCTGGAACATGATGGGCTCCAGGCCGAAATTGAATTCCTGGCCCAATCTGCGGGTTGTGGTGGATTAGCCAGGGTAGCCCCAGGACAATTGTGGCATGAGACCCCTCCATGATGAACAGCGAGGGCCGCTCTGAGTGGTTGCCGGAGACTCTGAGGCCGATGAGCGGAGTTCTGTGATTGATAGATGGGAGCGGACTCCCGTCGAGGTTGTGGTCTGATCCTGAGTTGATTAGCGCCTGCACCATGTGTGTGTGCTGTTCATGGATGAGGAAGGTAGCAGGCGGTGTTGGTCTGGGAGTCTTCTTGGAGCCACATCCTCTAGTGCTCCCAGCTGTACTAGAGGGCGCCTCCTTTTGCTTGGACAGTCTTTAAGTTGGCGACCTGATTTTCCTCAGTAAAAATAGGCCCTTTCAACTCGACGGCGTCGTCTCTCCTCTGGGGAGATTTGGGAGAGCGTGTTCTGTCCAGCTGCATGGGTTCGTCCTGAGAGTCGGCTCGTGGAGAGGAGGGTCAAGGAAGAAACCTGGGTGGAGAGGGTAGGTCTACGAAAGCGGAGGCGTGAATCCACTCGTCCGGCCAAATCTATCAGTCCCTGGAGAGACGAGGGTAGCACTTGGGTGATGAACTCATCTTTGAGTGCCCCCGTCAGGCCTTCAAGGAACACATAACACAGGGCTCGGTTGTTCCATCCACTGGAGAGCACCAGAGTCTGGAACTCAATGTCATAGTCGTAGGCCGAGCGTGAGCCTTGTCTGAGCTTCAACAGCTTACGTCCAGCCTCCCTGCCATGACATGAACGGTCAAACACCCTCCTCATCTCCTTGGCGAAATCCTGGTAATTGGAGCAGCAGGGATCAAGGGCGTCCCAAAGTGCGGTGCTCCACTCCCGGGCTCTTCCGGTGAGATGCGTGATGACATATGCCACCTTGGAACGTTCAGTGGTGAAGGTGGAAGATTGGAGTTCAAAGATCAGTGAGCACTGGGAGAGGAAGGAGCGCCGGGTACCAGGATCTCCTTTGTAGGTGGGAGGGTCAGGGAGGCGCGGCTCTCGTTGCTGTCTGGAAGCTCCACCTAGCGCCGGAGAGAGTCGGAGTCTTTGGAGCTGGGCTGTGACATCGGCAAGCGACTGCTTAGCAGCTCCTGTTGATGTGCTCCAAGCAGAGCGCCCTGGCTCTCCAGAGCTGATCTCATGCGGTCAAAATCCGCTGGATCCATATCGTGGCTGGATTATTCTGTCACGCACAGGTATGGAGCTAGAGGGACCCAAACGCGGAAGATGACAGCAGACTTGAAGGGGGCGTGATCGAGGTGCGTAAGTGAAGTCGGAACCAAAAATTCAGTTGGCGGAATATCAAAGCCATAGTCAAAAAGAAGAGCGGAGATTCGAAAACCGGGCCTTAAATCCAAAAAGGTAAACGAGAAGCCGAAAAACCAGAAGGGACAGCGCGAGGTCAAAACCGTGAGATTAAAAGAGCGAGGTGAACAAAAATAAACAAAAATGAGGGAAATTTGAGGAGATGGATGCAAAAAAATGCTTGGTTTTGTACAAACACAAATAGTGCCACCCCTTGCCAATTTAAATGATACATTAGATTTCTTACTTACTCATCTTAGCCTCAGCCCATGCATAATCCTGCTGCTAACTTCCATGACCTAAGAATCTTGTCTTTATTTTACTCGCACTAGACCTAGAGGTAATCTGGACCAGTCACAAGGTCTAGAGGGGGGAGGACCTCTGTGCGGAACGACTTTCACACGCACACACTAATGGAAACACTGCCTCGTGGAGAAAATTAACAAGAAACATCTCTGACACTCAAGTGCAGACTCACTGCTATAAAGTAAAAAAAAAAAAATTAACCTGCACTTTACCTTTGAAAAGAATTGCGACAGAGCAGTGTCTCCGAAGGCGAGAAGAGGAGGGGTGTGTGTGAAGGAGAGGAGGAGGGGTGTGTGTGAAGGAGCGAGGAGGAGGGGAGTGTATGAAGGAGCAAGGAGGAGGGAAGGAGCACGCTGTCCAATGACGCACGCACACACACATTAACAGAATCAGTGGAGGCTGAGAGAGAGATCTTTAACCTCTCAAATGAGACTTGTGTCATGTTTACTACACACTACACACAAAACTACACACAAAAAAACGCAAAGAGTCTCTCCATCATGAACTTGAACTTGACCTTGGAACTGATGCTTGTCCCGTGCTGCAGATACGGCTAGGGGAGGAACACACGAATACAAGACCCGTAACGGCACAAAAACACACACAGCAGAGATGTGAACAACAGTGAACAGACAAAGGGCTATGGAACCGGCTGGTATAAATAGGAAGACACATGAGGAAGACACAGGTGAACTTGATTTAGTGCTAATGTGAGACATATACACGTGTAGACACACTAGGGGGAGGCAAAGTGGCGGCTCAGTAATCCGGTGAGCCAGATCTTATTCCCCAAGACTGCGGTGGCACAGGTGTGACAACTTGCTTTTGCTTTACACGCACGCGCACACGTGTGTCATAATAAACAGTACACACACTGTACACACCATGCATGCCACATGATACTCGGCACTCATAAACCGCTTGTTTTTCAAGTAAAAATTTATTACAATTTTTTGCTCGCCTTGAGGAGCACTTGCAAACCGGGTTACTCGCAATCCGAGGTTCCACTGTACATCAATGCAGATACTATTGTATGATGATAATACATTATAAGTTTATTGTTATAGACTCTATATTTTTATAAACTCCATTTTCTGGTGAAAAAGCATAGTTTAGCTTGATGTGCAAGTTGCAGTAAAAATGTTGGTAGTAGTCCTGTTAAAAACAAGAAAAATATGGTTTGTCTTAAAAAAAAAAACACTTCTGTTAAAAACTGTCAGTATGTCATGGGTGCTGTGTGTGGCTTTAGGTGAGGCATAATCACAGAGGTGAGTTCCTTTGAAAGTCTTTAATAGTGAAACAGAAACAAGGTAACAAGTCTTCCAAAATTCAATAGAACAGTGCTTTCATCAAGAAAGGAGCTTAACCAACTAAGAGCCAAACAGAACAGAAACTAAACCAAATAGGAGCTAAACATATCAGAGGAGAGAACAGGAGTTAAGGAAATCAGCATGACACAGAAGATGCACAATAACTCAACCAAAATAGGACAGGAGCAGGACAGGACAGGAGCAGATCAAACACCAAACAGGAAGTGAACAGAACAAGAACTATGGACATGGCTAGAAGCTGCAAAACACGGAATAATCACAACAACCCTATAACGTGACATAACAGAACAGCCATTTAACTTAAAAGAACAGGAGAAACCAGGAAATCAGCATGATACCGAAAACACAGAAAGATTCACCACCACTTAACTGAACAGATGCAAATCCCAGATTAACTGAAAACACAGGACCAGTGGCGGCCGGTCAATACGGGGAGCAGGAGCAGTTAGGCAGAGAAAAATGCTACTTTAACATGTAATTATTAAACATAGTTATTTATTTTAATAATGAAATAAAGTCATTTAGTCACAACATTCCGCTGTATTTCTTAATATAATTTATTTGCAATTAAAAAAAATCTAAACTGTATTACGTTCATTTGTGTTCATATACGCGGGGCGCCGGACAAACGAGTGTCTATGTAGGCATGTAAATTTTTGAAAAGCATGTGATTTGAGGCAGAGCGCTAATTGGATCTTTTGAAATCATCCTTGGGGTGCAGCACTGTGCGCCCTGAACCCTCCCACTTTTGTTCTTAGCGAATCAATATTGTTTTTAAATCTTTGGGCTCATATAATTGGACAATTCTCAACGAGTCTTTTCCAGCACTTCTTATGGCAAGCGGAGCTGCTGACTGTATGCGATGTGAGTCATGCCTTGATTTTATACTAGTAGTAATGATACTTAATCACCTGAAAGGACACTGGACCATTGTTACACTTCAGTTAAGGACGGCTACAAGGCACAATCTCGTTCACCGTTTGGGAAATCTGACCACGCCGCCATCTTCCTCATGCCAAAATATAAACAAAGGCTAAAACAGGAACTTCCGGTTCAAAGGGAGGTCGCGCGCTGGACGGACCAATCGGTGGCCGCGCTTCAGGACGCACTAGATGACGCAGACTGGGACATGTTCCGGAACAGCTCTGATGACGTCAGCGTGTTTACGGAAGCGGTTGTGGGATTCATCGGGAAACTAGCGGATGATACCGTACAGAAAACGACCATCAGAACGTTTCCTAATCAGAAGCCGTGGGTGGATAAAACCATCCGCGACGCTCTGAGATTTCGCACCGCTGCCTACAATGCGGGACTTGCGTCAGGGGACATGGACCAGTACAAGGCTGCATCATATAACGTCCGGAAGGCGGTGAAGGAGGCGAAGCAGCGCTACGGAAGGAAATTAGAGTCACAACTCCAACAGAGTGGAGCCTGTGGCAGGGACTAAGGACAATAACGGATTATAAAGCTCCAACATCCGGTATGACGAACGCGGACATGACTCTGGCAGATGAGCTGAACACTTTTTATGCTCGTTTCGAGGCTGCAGCTAAAGACGCTGGCGTTGCTAATGCTAACGGCTGCAGACAGGAAGTCACTGCCAGTACCGGAAACGCGTTCATCATTTCCGAGCATGACGTGAGGAGAGCCTTCAGAAGAGTGAACACCAGGAAAGCAGCAGGACCAGACGGCATCTCAGGTCGAGTCCTCAGAGCCTGCGCAGACCAGCTAGCACCTGTGTTCACAGAGATATTCAACATCTCCTTATCTCAGTCGGTGATCCCCACATGCTTTAAAGAGTCCATCATTGTTCCTGTTCTGAAGAAACTACATCCTGCTTCCCTCAATGACTATAGACCTGTAGCCCTCACATCAGTAGTGATGAAGTGCTTTGAACGGCTGGTCAGAGACTTCATCATCTCCTCACTGCCAGACACACTGGATCCACTACAGTTTGCCTATCGGTCAAACCGCTCTACGGATGACGCCATCGCTCATCTACTCCATACTGCTCTCACTCATCTGGACACTAGAAGAGGGAATTATGTGAAAATGCTTTTCATCGACTACAGCTCAGCATTTAACACCATAATTCCCTCCACACTCACCACCAAGCTGGAGCACCTGGGACTCAGCTCATCTCTGTGTCAGTGGATTTCCAATTTCCTAACTGGGAGACCACAGGCAGTAAGGATGGGCGGACATGTCTCAGCCTCTATCACTCTCAGCACTGGAGCCCCACAGGGTTGTGTTCTGAGCCCTACTGTACTCTTTGTACACACATGACTGCGTAGCCACTACCAACTCCACCACCATCATCAAGTTTGCTGATGACACCGTCGTGGTGGGCCTGATCACCGACAACGACGAGACGGCCTACCTAAAGGAGATTGGAAATCTGGAGAACTGGTGCCAGACGAACAACCTCCTTCTAAACGTCAGCAAAGGAGTTGATAGTGGACTTCAGCACAAAGCACAAGAGGAACTACCAGACCCCCGTCATAAACGAGAGCCCAGTGGAGAGAGTGCACAGCTTCAAGTACCTCGGTGTTCACATCACGCAGGACCTATCATGGTCCTGCCACACCAACACCGTGGTGAAGAAGGCCCGACAGCGTCTCTACCACCTCAGACGCCTGAGAGACTTTAGACTGCCCTCCAAGGTGCTTAGGAACTTCTACTCTTGCACCATAGAGAGCATCCTGACGGGAAACATAACGACCTGGTTCGGGAACAGCACCATGCAGGACAGGCGAACTCTTCAGAGGGTGGTACGATCAGCTGAGCGCATCATCCACACCGAGCTCCCTAACCTGCACTAGATCTACTGCAAGCGGTGCTGGACCAAGGCCAGGAAGATCATGAAGGACCTCAGCCACCCCAGCAATGGACTGTTCTCTCTGTTGAGGTCAGGAAAGCGCTTCCGCTCCCTGAAGGCCAACACAGAGAGACTGAGGAGGAGCTTCCTCCCGCAGGCGATACGGTCTCTTAATCAGTACACCACACAGTACTGATCCACATCCACACATGCTTCTGAACTCTGAACATTCAGGTCATTTGCTCACTAGTCCTCACTACACACCTGCTCTCATGGACATTATGCACATAAGTCACTTTAAATATGCACACAAGTCACTTTAACCATGTCACTTTACTGCATATTTGCACACCGTTGGACATTCCGTTCCTTATGTCCACTCCATTCTACATTTTCTATTTTCTATTGTACAGTTATATCTTCCTTAATGTATATTTGCACCATACAGACATTTTATATTTTATTTTATTCTTCTTAGCAAATTTTTACTTTTATATATATATTTCTCAAATTTACTTTGTTTTAATATTTATTTATTTATTTTTTTGTTTGTTTTTGTTTTGTTTTGTTTCTTTCTTGTTCTATGGTCAGGGCAGTTGCCTAAGCATTTCACTGCATATCGTACTGTGTATGATTGTGTATGTGACAAATAAAATTTTAATTTCATTTGATAAATGGCTATTTACAGGGGAGTATTAAAAGTTAAATTTTAATTTTGTTTGCGCCCCCCCAAAAACTTTTTTGCACCAGCCGCCACTGCACAGGACTATTTATAAAGAAACCAATGAGCTACCTCGGTTCAGGTGAGCGCTCCCATCACCTGACCAAGGTGCATTCTGGGAAATGCAGTTCAACATACAGAAAACACAAAAGGACACAATAAGGAGTCTCTGGGCGCATGGCGCCCTCTAGGGGTTATCCCTGACACAATATAGCAACCAGCTTACTATACTTTACAAGTTTCATGTGAATTCATGTGCCTCATCTGTTTATGTAAATGAGTCTGTTCTGGCATAGCTGAAATTATTGTTATATCGCGTTTAACACAGCTTGCTTAACTCTTCCTCATACTCAAATGTATAACTAACTCAAGTGTTGCATTAGGATAGTTAAATATTAAGAATTGCAAAACTACTAAACACTCAAACAAGTATACAGCATAGTCTAATCATTAATTTGAAGAATATTATATAACTAACTTGGGTTAATATCACTAAGAAACATCTAACATGCTACATATTGCTTCAATTCCTGTAGAGCGTTGCTAATCACTATGCATAAACCAACTTATCTGAAAAGGCAATTACCAAAACTATAAGTTCTATAATAAATGTAAACAAAACTCACTAACAATGCCACTTAGTGGGTTGAAAAGGAGGATACTGGCTACTGATTTTATCATTGTGGACAATGTTTCTTTTATCTTATTGAAATCATTTTGAATTGAGAATAAACTTCCCTGGACATTGATTGGATAAGATGTGCGCTTTCATGCTCAACACCTTTAATCAAAATTTAACTTTTTGTCCCTGTGCAAAGTGGTTTAATCTTAATCTGCCAAAAATATATCAGAACAACATTCCAACTGAAAATCCATTCCAATTAGTCTGAATCAGACAAGTCTCCCCAGATTAAAGTGTTTACATAGGTATTTTTGTTCTGATTGGGCTATGATTCACTGCTTCATCAATGCCATGTGCTAGCCAATAAAAGTTACCTCCTCTTTCTGTCACATGTACTGCAAATACTGTGACAGTATATCAACGTCACAGTCAAACTGGAGACTAAACAATAAAACTAATTTATAGACTGTGACAGAGGTTCATTATGTTTGACCTACGCCTGCTGTCAGGGTGGTCGAACAGTACGGGGCCTCTTTAGGAAGGTCAATTCTTGCAAAGGTAGCACCAGCATGTTACTCTAGTATAGGGCCAAAAAGTCATTTAATGTCAGAAGTGAGTGCAGAGAGAGGGAGAGTGAAAGGGAGAGAGAAAGAGCGCAGCATGCTACCTGTTAAGTGTGTGCTCTCGGTTCAGTTAAAAAAGATACACAAATACAACATAAACCCGTGGGAGGGATAACTCCCCAGAGAGGACGGGAGAGAGTTTATTTTTAGTTTTTAGAGCCCCATCCTATGTTGAGGAAACGGAGGAGATCTATTAATTTCTTTGGTTTCTTTTTAGTTTCTAATTAATTAACCCACATAAAAAAACGACTGACTAAAAAAATTAAAAAGGGAAACACAGTAAATGCAGTTGTCATTTCTCACCTCCCGATAAGAAAGCCATTTGTAAGGTTGATTCGGGAGACGACAACCTAAGCATGGTCCATCACCTGAAGTGAGAGAGCAAAGAAAAATAATTAATCAACACTTCTGCTTTATTATATGTCACGTTTCCATCTCTTAGTTGTTACTGACTTAGAAGACAGATGTGGTTTGAGACCTTGTGACCATTTTTTAAACTTTCAATTCTCACAAACTGTCAAACTTGTTTTTAAAGATGTTTTTAAACATCTTTAAAATGGAATTTTCTTTTCTAAAAGAAATTTAGAAATTTGTTGAAGTAATTAAAGTTCTTTGATGTAATTTAAGTAATATGTTCTATGTACTCTGAAATACCAAATTTCATAATAATCAGGCCTTTACTAACAAATACAGTACTGTAACATATGACATGGAGCTAAAGAAAAGTTATGTTTAAAAACTGTTGATAGCCTAGCCATGCAAAGTGACCAAAGTGATAAAAGCAACTTCCAAAAATTAAAGAACCAGTAAAAAACCATAATAATCATGGCATTCTGCTCAATGTGTTTATTTTTATTAAAAGCTTTGCATTTGTGATTTAACCCAGGAACACAGAAATTAACAGAGCTGATATTCTACAGCTAACTAACTAACAATAAAGCTTTAAATAAAACTTAATTTATTCTCCTCACCTTTTAGCTATATAATACTGGTATTGAAAAATTAAAAATACTCTACACACCAGTTATATGCAGTCCCCTTTGGAAGGCCTCATATAAAGTTTTGGTGTCTTCATAGTAGTGTGTGAACAGCTTGGGACTGTCAACCAACACTGATCTATGGCCACCTCCCTGAAAAAGAAAGCAATTTATACAAAATGTATTTTAAAAACACCTTTCAACACCACATAATGACTGAAACACATTTTGAACAAAGTACACTTAAATAATATACTCCAAAAATATATGTAAATAATTGTTGAATTACAATGGGGCAATATTAAATATATAAAACAACATTTTCAGTTAATAAATTATATGAATTGTATTTATTTGTTCATTTATTTATTATTTGGTGTGTATGGAGGAGATTAAACTTTGTTTTGAAACAGTAGTTCAGTTTATTGATTTTTTCAAATCATTATTATTTGTACAGCCATTTTAATATGATACATGGTCACAGAACAGCTCTGAAAAAAACTATATATATTTTAGTCTAGGTCATTTATGAACAGGCCAACAATCACAGTAGCAAAACAGTAGCAAAGAAAAACTCCTTGAGATAACATAGGGAGGAAAAAAGGGGGGCCCATATAAGACCCCAGTTTACCTATGCCATGTCTATGGAAGCAAATTAGCATCATAATTATTTAAATTATATCAGCCTTTGAAAAACACGTTTTGAAATTTAATCACTGTTAATTTTGAAATTGTTAATTTTTTTTAATTTAAAAACTACTGAATTTAGTAAACTGAAATATTTGACTTTAAAAAGCAACGTCTTTGAATTCAAGTGCTCTGAATGTCAACAAGTCCATTTCAAGCTGTGAAATTCAGATAGGAAAATGCAAGCTTGGAAATTCAAGGACAAATTCAATACAGGAAAAGCAAATCGAACCAGAACGGAATCCGTTCGTCAATCACATGACCCAGGGAAGCAGACGTTTTCAATACCGGTTCCCAGTGAGTCTAGTTAGAAGACAGAACAGACCTGCAGGAGAAAGTCCTTCACCGTGATGGAGGAGGCCAGCGGCTCAGTAAGTGCACCTGCAGTGTGTAACACTAATTATATATTGTCAGATATTTTAGTAATTTTACTGTGATAAAGGAATTTAGTCAAAGCTTAGTTAAAGTTGGGCTAGTGAGCATGAGACCCAGACTGATGTTTGTTAGACAAGAGTCTAAGAGATACTGTACACACAATATTTCAGTTTACTAAATTCAGTAGTATTTAAACTTCAAAATTAACAATTCAACAGTGATTGGCCAAAAGTATTAAGACAGCATGTGCCATGTATTAGTTCTCTCTGTGCACAGAACAGGTGATGTCACCAGTTAGTTCAGGTCTGGGTGAAGAGTTGTGTTAATTAAAATCAGCTGCTTTAGTTAATTGATGGAACAAATAAGTGGCAGGACTTATACTTTCTGAAGCCACGGTGTCCACCATTGTCTTCAGGTTTAGAAGAAAATGATTTCAAACTAAATATTGATAGTTGTATGGCAATTTAGTAGCATAAAATAAGTTATTCCTATTATGAACATATATACATATATACGCACATTCATCATGAAAGATCTTTTGTACAACAAAATAAAATTCATGTTTGCTTCAGCTTTGGAAACAATATTGTTTTAGGCTAACTAATTATGCACAATTCTTCATTGTACTTGGTCGGGCTTTTAGATCTGGCGCATATTCAGTGAAGCACAACACATTTATTTAAATTCCCGTATGTTGCTTGTGAGATTTCGTGGCATGGCACGCAAAGAATTGCCACATATCGTGGGAAAAAGCGCGCATTCTTAATGGCTACATATGTAGGTGCACCGCACAACCTCTGTGTTTTTTGAGCATGTTTGTTATTTGAGCATGTTATTTGTGCGTTGCACAACTTGCACACGTCACACACTATATAGAACTGAAGTCAGTTTGGCTCCTAAATATTTGTTGAGTGCGTTATTGTGTGTGTGCGTGTGAGAGAGATGTGTGGGTGTGTCAGTCTGTGTGTGACGAGTAAATGTGTTTGTGTAAGTTTGTGTGTGTGGTGTGTGAGTCTGTGTGTTAACATCTGTGATTTGTATGTTAGTATGTTTGTGATGTGTGTGTGAGACATGTGACTTGTTAATGTGTGTGTTTCTGAGTGCATGTGCGTGAGAGAGAGATGTGAGTGTTTGTGATCACATCTGTGATCTGTGTGTATGTGTGTGTGAGTGTTAACATTTGTTATATGTACAGTACATGTGTAGAATAGGCCGCAGATCCTGGGGAAAAAAAGACTCGGCTATGATGTCACTGAACATGATGTCACTGAAGGTGATGTCACTCAATGTGATGTCACTCAAAATGTCACACAAAGTTATTAACCACTTTTCAGTGTAAGCTACAGGCATCGCCACAGCTGACCCATTTGAGATTTCTAGAATCCCTCCACAATTTGTTGTCGATCGTATAAATTCCCTAGGAGGAGTATATCAAAATCCATCAGGTGCGATTGTGTGAAGGACCCAAAATAACTGACTTCCTTGAGTTGAGCCCATGACATGAAGTGCGAAAGTTGTTCATCTCAATGAGCTCTAAATGTGTACCGGGTTTCACGTGCATACATTGTAACAATCAGATTTGTTATAACCCTAGTTATACTTCAACGGCGTCTTGAATCTAACTTCTGGTGCGGTATACTGTAGGCCTAGCAGAACAAGAAAAGACAAACAACACAACGGATGGATGAGAATGTGTGTGGATGGAATGAATTGTCCAGAGTCCGGGCTATTTATGAGTGTGTTTCTGAGTGTGTGTAGAGATGGCTCGGTCTCACCGGTATTATTGAATCAGTCCGGGAGCATGTAAACGGAGCAAGAGGGTAGTGAATGAGTCCAGCCAGGATTAATCCAGCAAATGGTAAAATGCCACTCGTCAGGGGCCTCCGAGTGGAGCAGTGGTAAAGTGCTCGCCCTATCATCCACAGATCGCCAGCTCGAATCCCGGGTGGTGCTGTAACCTCTCGCAGCTGGAGGTCTAGAGAGAGCTGATTGGCCGAGCTCTCTCAGAGGGGAGGGATGAGAGGTACTTAGTGCTCACACATTAATCACGGCAATACAGCCAATCAGGGGCGACTGTGAGCTCGCGCAACAGAAGGAGCGGATAGCGCTGTCCTCCGAGTGTGTTACTCCGCCCCCAACGGTGCGTGAGCGAGCAGTTCGTAAAAGATGCGGTCGGCTGGCATCACGTGGTTCGGAGGAAACACGTGATAGTCTTCGGCCCTCTCGGCTGAGTGGTAGTAGGAGCCTTAATGTGTGAGCCCCTTAGTGACGGGGAGGAATTGGACACGACTAAATTAGGGAGAAAAATAGGGGAAAAATCAAAAAAAAAAATTTAAATGCCACTCGTCACAGCCTTTACTCTCTCTCTTGTACATTCATAGCACTGTCTCCTCATCATCTCTCTTCCCCCTCGCTTTTTCGCGGCAGCACTTGAAAGGCAGACCATGTGACCTAATGCGTCACCACCGACCTCTCGTGACCAGGACGCACAGTCTCGCAAGAATACGTTCATTGACCAAAACACAGTTTATGGGGTACAGCTGCCTTTCCTTTATCAGCTAATTAATTATTTCCCCTATAAAAGCCCTTTATCTGGCTGTGCTACATACTTTTGCCAATGGGTCGTGGTTGACAGGAACGGATGGTGTGTGAATCTACCTGCTGTCATCCAACCGTACCTTCCCTGAGCGATCTCAAAGACCGCCCATATTGCGGTCTAAAAGTCGAGCCCAGTTATCAACGGAAAAGCCAGATTATTATCTTTCATGATGTAGGTGTTGATCTGACAAGTTGTATTGTGCCACTTGTAGTGGCTGCTGTTTGTGTCTTTGCCTGGTGGATCTTTCCTTCTGCCATTATGAACCTCTGGGGAGATTGAGTGGTGTCCTCAGGAGCCTTATCTTCCAGCTCTCCTGCATATCATAGGGTCTACTGCATGAGAGTGTAAGTACTCCCCATGTCCAGCACTGCGTTCACCTGCTTTCCATGCCCTTACACTGGTACCAGGAGAACCGTGAGGCTGGATGGAAAATCCAGCTAGGTGTTTCGAGGGAGCTTGTTCTGTAGCTCCATTCCGGTTCTTCTCCCTGCTGTGCTAAGTCTGAGTTTCTGCTAGTAATCTTTAGCGCTCATACAGTCTTTTTTCACGTTTAGCCCACCTTCACCAGATGTTCCACAGTATTGACTGTTCCTTTCAGACAGCCTGCCACTCAGGGGTTGATATTGTTGACATTGTTGATATAGTGTATGACTCACCAGCTCTTCCTCCGAGATATCAGGCTTCCACTTCCGACAGAGGGACCAGTAGTCATAGGCAAAGTTTCTTAGCTTGTCCTCTACTTCAGTCAGGTAGTCATCTGGTAAGAATGCTGTCATGAATGCCTCTTTAAAAGACTCCCAATCCTTTACCTTAGCCTTTTCCGCTTCCCCCCAGCTCAGATCGGGTCCTTGTAATACTGTGCTGGGAAGTGGCCTGATTTCTAGATCATTTTCACACTGCTCGATGAAGTTGAGCACATTTGAGCACAGTTGAGCACACTCTGCTATCTCGGAGACGTTGACAAATTATGGAAACTTTGGCGGTCAAGTGCAAAAGGAGGAAGTAGCAAATGAAACTGTGGAGGTGAGCAGACTAGATGAGTGTGCTGGAACTCAAGGAGGAACATCATGGGTTACATGGCTTACTCTATGTTGTGCATTTCCCCTCGGTGCAGCGACTGGAGTCCTGGGTGAACGCAGTGCAGAAGAGTGTGATGGTGCAGAGGCGCAGGCCTGTAGTCTTTGAAGAGTGGGCGTGCTAGTGAGCCGTAGCTTTCTCATTTGATTTTCCCACATAGCATCTCTTCTCAAGAAACATTCTGTGACCGCTCTCTCCAGATTTTCTAAGGCCTCTTGGAAGTAGCTCTCCAACTCTGCTAAGCTAGCGTCCACGGCCTGCCGAAAACTGATTTCCTGGTTTAAGGTGCTGTTAATGGATGATTTAAAATCGTGCTCTAATGTGCCCTGTCTGCAGTGTTTGTACAACAGCCATATTAGACACATGACCCACAACATCATCATCATCAGAAGGTGTATCAGATATACAGTATACAATGAACTAATTAAGGTTGTCTCTGCTGCAGGATTACAACGAGTCAGATTTGTTATAACCCTACATACACTAAAATGGGGTCTTGAATCTAACTTCCGGTGGTGTATAGGCCTAGCGGAACAAGTAAAGACAAACAACGACAATGTAACCAAACCTGTGTATTAAGTGCCAAAAAACACAGTATATACAAAATAAATACAAATGCACAAAATATGGATGAGCGTGTGTGGATGGAATGAATTGTCCAGAGTCTGGGTTATTTATGAGTGTGTTTGTGAATGAGTGAAGCGGGAGAGATGGCTCGGTCTCACAGGTATTATTGAGTCAGTCCGGGAGCACGAAAATGGAGCAAGAGAGTAGTAAATGTGGCAAGGATTAATCCAGAAATGGTATAATCCAACCCGTCTCTGTCTTCACTCTCTCTCTTGAATAAACACAGCACATTCTCCTCCTCATCTCTCTCCCCTCTTGCTTCTTCGCGGCTGCACTTTAAAGGCAGACCAGGTGACCTCATGCGTCACCGTCGACCTCTTGGGAAGCGTAGTCTCGCGACCAGGAAACGCAGTCTCGTGAGAGTATGATCCAGAACTAAGACCAGTTTATAAGGCAAATAAAACCCAAAAGGACACCTTTATGGGGAACAGCTGCTTTTCCTTCATCGCCTTATTAATTTTTTCCCCCATAAAAAGCCCTTTATGTGGATGTGTGGAAGTGCACATTCACCTTATACATTGTGTGACAGTAACCATAACTAACTGCCATCTCTACTTCTCCTCTGCTCTCTCCTCTTCTCTCTCTTCTCTCTCTCTTCAGTCAGAAAGTAACAGCACACCATTCCCAGCAGGGAACCAAATCACCAATTTTTGCCCTTTGAAAATAACAATAACTAAATAAAACTATTAATTAAAACTAAGAATATCTTTATCAGATCAGCAATAGGAATGTTTCTTTCCTCAACAAACTGATAAACTAAACTGATTTTATTTTAAACATATAATGGCAGAAATAACTTCTTCTTTCATGCTTTTGATGCTAATTCTTTTCCTTAGCACTGGCAATGTACCGAAGTCTTTTAAACTAGCATTTATTGAACCCCTAATTAAAAAACTGACAGTGACCTTTGCAGGCTGTCCAGCTATAAGCCATAATGAAAACTACCATTTAACCTGAAAAAAAAATTGTAGTACAGCATGTCCTTTCCAGAGGTGGAAAGGAACGAATTACATTTACTCACATTACTGTAATTGAGTAGTTTTTTGTGTACTTCTACTTTTTACAGTAGTTTTTAAAATCCGTATTTTTACTTTTACTTAGGTATTTTTTGTTTGGAGTATTGTAATTCGCTACATTTTAAATCATATTCACTACTGAGTAAAACAAATGAATGAAAATGCAAAAAATATTATGCTTTGTATAAATGCTTCGTTGCGCTCGCGTGTGTGTATCGTTTCCTGGTCGCGCGCCGCTCCAGACTCCACTCCAGGTTTTCTGACTGTCCCCACATCGCATCTACCTGACCTTCCACACGGTCGCTTCCGCCCTGAGAGTGACGTCATCAACCAGCGCGATCATATATAAACCGGAGAGAGACGTGGGAAAGAGGAAAGGGATTAAGAGGTTTAATATTTGGTTGTGTATTCTGGTTTTGACTTTTTTCCTCCCATTGACTTTGATTATTGCTTTGCCCCTTTGGTTTGGTTGGTCTTTGTATATATTTGTAGATAATTTCACTGTATGTTTGTGCACTTACCAGTAGTAGGGGCGTGGCTGCCATTTATTTTGGGACGAGGGAATTTATTTACTGTTTTTGGTTTAGGGAATCAGGGAGGGTACCTGTATTTTTGTTAGTGGTTTTTATTTATTTATTTTTATTTATTTATTTATTTTTTTGCAGGTAATCTAGCTACTAAATATAAATACCATTTTGTTTATTATTTTGGCCTGGGTCCACCCTGAAACTGATCCTCCTCCTATTGTGTGTGTGTGTGTGTGTGTTTGTAAAGCAATACAGACCTCATCAGTTAATGACTGGATCTAGTTCTTTCTGCCATATACCACCATTTCCATACAGTTTAAAATACAGTAGAACCCTGAACCATTCTTTTGCTGTACGGCCCAACCCTAGACTGGGACATAACACCATATTTAAGTGACCACTTTGATTTTCAATCACAAGAAAGACAACAGCTTTCTTATGCAAAGGTGTTCCTTCAGTTAAAAACAACTAGTTTGAGATTTATATCTGCTCATCTTTTTTGAACTACACTCGAATGCCTCATCCCACCCCCGCTGTTAAAAAAAATGAGTACCTACATAGGAATTTTCTTCATTAAATGTATCAGTCAGGATTTAGGCATCACCATAGCACAAAGACAGCATTGGTTAAACTGGTAAATGGCCTCTGATCAGGGTTTTGTCTACATGTAGTGCCTCCTCGCTTGCATTGCTTGACCTTAGTGCAGATTTGGCTTTTACAGTAATGCTTTTAGGCCCAATGCTTAGTTGTCTATATAGATTTCCTCTGGGTAATATAATTTTTAAACATTGTATGAGGTTCTACAGTTATATTAATGTCACTATACAATGCAAAGAAACTCTTTATGCATTTGATAACTCTGGGTTGGGTTATTGTAACACTTTACTATATGGATGTTCCACTGTATACACAGATAAAGAGCTAGCTAGTCTTTGGTATGGCTGTCTGCTTGATCTCAGACCATTGTTTGCCCTTTGGATTTAGATTCTGTTTCTGTCTGTCTGACTATAACCCTAGTGGTCATCTACTTACTGTATATTCATATCTGTCATACCTGTGGAAGAAGCTAGCCCGGAACCTGCTATCCCTGGTGCAAATATTTCTGTACTTTCTCCTGGATAGATTTAGGGCAAGCAGAAATAAAAGGGAAGGAATCCCTGATGATGCTTGCTCTGTGTAGACACCTACTGTGATGAAGATATGCAATCACTGGTTGCTGGGTGTCAGTAAGGTGTTGGCTGGTTTTCACCCTGAGCTGCCATAATTTGCATTCACTGGTGCCACAACAAAAGCTTGATAAAGTAAAGAAACTTGTGCTTTCCTAGACAAAAGTAAAGTGTTATGGTGCCAGCACCTATCCTCAGAGATGTGGACATTCATTAACCTGAAGCCAGGAACATGTACCACTTCACTTTAAACTTTACTTTAGATGTAGATGGGACACCTGCATACAGTTATGGGTAAACGGGGACATAGCAGAGGAGTCAGTACACAACCCTCTGGGATGCCAGGGTTCAGAATAAATGTAGAAGAACAAACCTAACTTAGTGAGGTCTTATCAGTTAGGAAATCTAGAATCCAGCTGCTTATGAATGTGCTGATGCCCAGGTGTTTCAGCTTGGTGATCAGATTAGTAAGAGCGACTGTGTTAAATGCAGGCATAAAATAAATTGAACCATACTTACAACTTGTTATTCTTGTTCTATATTATGAGTTGGTGGTGTTGTTCAGATGGGTGAGAGCTGAAAAAAGTGCAGCAGAAATCATTTTTCAGCCCCTTTTCTGTTTGGCCCTAAAGGCCTCTACATCTCTGGATTTAAAAAATCTTCTGTTGTTTTTAGCAGTTGGCATGCCTCAGAGATTGAGAATAAGATTAGATAAGATAAGAATCTGATTAAGAAAGCTTTCACATGTTTGATGGTTAAGACTGTAGTAAACCTCAGCCAGAAAATGAAAAAAAAATTTTTTTAATGATGTTTCCAAAAGTAAATTCGCATGTATTCATGATGCCTGTGCATTCATTTGCTGTATTTGAATATGTTGAGCCTTTCTTTTGTCACTATAAAAAATGGGAGTAAACATGACTTAATCTTTTTAAGGGTCATTTACAAGGGCATTTTTATGCATACATTGATTATGGTCTAAGACAGAAGATGGGCAGGTGTTCAGATTTGTGTAAAAGAAAAGTTGTGTCCATACTTTTGACTGTAATTGCCCCACACACACACAAACACACACACACACAGCACTGTGCAAAAAAGCCACTGTACTATCTATGGTACAAATTGTGTTATATATGCTTATAATGTCTGTAAAAACAATTCACTTTCCAAACATACCTTAAAAATCAATAGTATAACATTACAGATAATATGTGCATGCCTGTAAAGAAAGCAACATATTACATGACCTAGAGAATTCACCATTTATCAGTCAAATAAAACATAAGCCAAGGTTGAAGATCTTCTCCACTCGTTTACGTCCTCGGAACTCGGAAATCGTCTCTAAGAGAACCAGTCATGGCCAATCCAAATGGAAATAAAATCCACAAATAGCCTTAGTTCTTTTGTTCCTCATTTACCTTTGTTCCTATGTAAATTAAACCTGTACAAACAGGGTTTTAGAATCAAGTATAAATACCTCAACCTCTTCAGACTGGTGCTGAAGGTCACATGGGGGCATGAGGGCACGTGGGCGTGTTGCTAGCCAGTAGGCCAACATGGCAGTGAGACCACCAACTCCGAGCAGTGCAGCAGTGGATGTTGAACACATCAGATGAAACAGCTTTTCCAATTCAGAAAGCCACAGGCTATGCATCAGCTCCGGTACCTGCATTCTCTCAAATAGCGTAGTGCTCAACTCTGAGAAGTGAGGGAAAAAACAGAAGTAGAAAAAATTAAATAGACCTGGCTTATTTATATGCATGTTATAGGCAGGTTTGAAGAAAGGCTAATAAATTAAGAATGCTTTTTAAAAAATAGTCTCGAACAGCTTCTGTGCTCCCTTCAAGGCTGCAGCTAATAATGCTAATAGCACTTGTAAGGCTAACAATGCTAGTGATGCTAATGACTGCAAACAGGAGGAGAATGCCAACACCGGAAACGTGTTTATCATCTCAGAGCCTTCGCTGACCATCTAGCACCTGTATTCACAGTAATATTCAACCTCTCCTTATCATAATCAGTAATCCCCACATGCTTCAAAGAGTCCATTATTGTTCCTGTCCCGAAGAAACCCAATCCTGCTTCCCTCAACGACCAATCCCTGACTTCAGTAGTGATGAAGTGCTTTGAACGGCTGGTCAGAGACTTCATCTCTTCACTACCTGACTACATGACCCATTAAAGTTTGCATACCTTCCAAACCAATCGACCAATGATGCCATCTCTCCCCTCAGGACCATAAGCAGCTAGAATCAAGCTTTTTGATCACACTGTAATTTTAAATGGCCTTTCTGTTCCATCAAGTGCAACAGTGAAAGACCTCGGTGTGTTTATAGATTCCAGCCTTTTATTTGAAGCACATGTAGATAATATTACCAGAATAGCATTCTTTCACCTCAGAAATATTGGCAAGATAAGGAATATATTGTCACTAAACGATGCAGAAAAACTAGTTTGCTTTTATCACCTCTAGGTTGGACTATTGTAACGCCTTATTGTCTGGTTGTTCAACTAGGTGCATAAACTAGCTTCAGTTAGTCCAGAATGCAGCAGCAAGAGTCCTTACTAGAACCAGAAAATACGAGCACCCCTATCTTATCTACACTGTATTGGCTCCCTGGGAAATTTTGCATCGATTATAAAATACTACTTTTGACATATAAAGCATTAAATGGTCTCGCATTGCAGTATCTAAGTGAACTACTAGTGTCTTACGATCCACCACGCCTACTTCGATCAAAGGATGCAGGCTGCTTGTCAGTACCACAGGTTATGAAAAACACACTTAGGTTTGTTGACGGTGAAGTGATTGGTCGCTTTACATTTCAGGGTTTCCTACTGGCTCTCCCTTTTAGTTTTGCTGTCATAGTTAGTCCTGCCGAAGTCCCTGTTTGCACTCTGCACTAAATATACATTCACTTTATACATTGTGTGAAAGTGACTATACCTAACTGTCATCTCTCCTCCTCTTCTGCTCTCTCCTCTTCTCTCTCTTCTCCTCTCTCTCTCCCTGTCACTCTTTTCATTTCCCTGTGTCTCTGTCGAGCTATACATGTCGCTCCTGAGCTGCCAGTGATACTGACCCCCTCTGCCCTGTCTGACTTGTCCTGGTGTCCCGCTTCTGGTTGGAGATCTCTTCGCATGGATGCCCCGTGTGGTCTGCCTGGGATGCATGTGGTGACTGGGGATGGTTCAACTTCCCCATGAAGATGGTCCTGGCCTCGGCTGATGCTGACAGCTGTTCTCTGAGGAATCATGACTGCAGTCATTCGATAGTTCAGGACTGGAGTTTTCTACAGCCTGAGCCTCAAATAACAAACTGGATTCCCTATTAACTTAAGTATATCAGGAGATGTGTTTAACCTCCATTCGCACACAGTATGACTGCAGATCAATCCCTGCTATCCATTATCACCCAAATGAGGATGGGTTCCCTGTTGAGTCAGGCTCCTCTAGGTTTCTTCCTACTGCCATCTCATGAAGTTTTTCCTTGCCACTGTTGCCGTCATCCTCGGCTTGCTCATCAGGGACAATCTTATTATTTTGATTCATACATATGAACACAGCTGACCCTATCCAAAGTCCAGAATATGTACGTGTGCATGTGGGGGTACGGGAGAAATTAATCGGCTTCACCGGTTTCAATGAATCAATCTGGGAGCAAGATGATAGAAAATGGCTGTCCTGTAAAGCTGTTCCAATGGTGAGTAATCCCAATTTTGGAAAATCCTCAACGAGTTCACAGTCTAATACAGCTCTGAGACAAAATTGCATCCATTCAAGCATGCAGTAAACACCATGTGTCATTGCCCTCCCCTTGACGTCTTTAAACGTGATCCAGTGGTCCTCAATCATTGTGCTTCTTTGCCTGTCCTAACATATTTCATTTTTCTATGTAACAATGAAATCACACCAGGATAAGACATGGTCGATGACCCTGCTGTGATTTCAGACCAAGGTTACAGTATGCCAGATCAGGTCTTCCACCTAGATTCTTCCTTAATAGTACATTATATTTATGCCAAGATGGCACCGGTGAGGTTGGCTGCCGTCACGACTGCTCCAACCTATTTTACTTTGTTTTCGTCTTTTAAGTTACATTTCAGTAACTTTAAACCGGCATTAAGTACGATATGGAGTTTTTAACTCCGGATCTGAGCTGGCCGAGTGAGATCCTGAGGGAGAACAAAGGACGTGACATGAAGCGGTGGCCCCGAGGGAAACAAACCGGCATCAGGAACAGGCTGAGAGGTCGTGCACACCGCACACCTCTGCCCAGCATCCTGCTCGCCAACGTCCAGACCCTGTAGAACAAGCTCGATGACATCAGGGTCAGGGTAAAGTTTCAGAGAGACATTCGGGACTGCAATCTCCTCTGCTTCACCGAGACATGGCTGAACCCAGCGGTGCCGGACCACGCCATCCAGCCGACCGCGTTCTTCTTGGTTCACTGCATGGACAGGACACGAGACTCGGGGAAGTCAAGGGAAGGCAGTGTGTGCTTAATTGTAAACAACAGCTGGTACAACAGCTGGTGCAACAGCGTGAACATTGTTCCTCTCATACACTTCTGCACACCCAACCTGGAACTACTGTCCATCAAATGTCGTCCTTTTTATCTTCTTCGAGAGTTTACATTGGTCATAATCAGTGCCGTTTATTTTCCACCACAAGCGGACACGGACACTGCCTTATGCGAGCTGCATTAGGCACTCACACAGGACCAGACACAACACCGGTACGCTGCCAAACTTCTATCAGCACATCACCTGCCCGACCGGGGGCGAAAGGACACTGGATCATTGCTACAAAACAGTCAAGAATGGCTACAAGGCACAATCTCGTCCACCATTTGAGAAATCCGACCACATCGCCATCTTCCTCATACCAAAATATGAATAAAATTTTAATTTAAACTGTGTCAGGTTTCTAGCTTCTAGCCCTTCTGGAACAAAAATTATATATTGATTCTTGTCTTTTGGTTCTTTGTATTTTAACAAAGTATAACATCTTTTTTCAAAAAACTGCTTTTACTAAGAGGATAAAAAAAAACATTTATATGAGCCTTAAGGTTATTGGGCAGACCAGTCACTGTGGTTATGTTACAGTAATTTGTGGATGTACTTGCCCATGTCCTGAGTGGAAGCCCAGACACTATTACTTCACCCTGTAAACGCTGCACTCTTTTGAGCCCTGACAATCTCCATAATCTCAGGACCAGAGGTGTGTAGTAATGAGTTACATTTACTCTGTTACATTTACTTGAGTAACTTTTTGAAAGAAATTTATTTCTATGAGTAGCTTTACTGCACCATACTTTGTACTTTTACTTGAGTAGAGCTGTGAAGAAGAAACGCTACTCTTACTCCACTACATTCGGCTACACTCAACCATTTATTCTACACATGCAGCCAGTGGAAGAAACACATGACTCTGTTTCACCAATCAGACGTACAGTAGCAACAATAATCACATGACTCTGTTTGACCAATAAGCCGCAGTAACAATAAACACATGTAGTCACCTGACCACACACAAACATAATGAAAACAAAATTAATAGTGGCATCTGTCTCCCATGCTTCTTCGTATAAACACCCCTGGCCTTATATATATATATAGCATATAGGACTTCTAACCTGAGGAAACATGTTGTGGTAAGTTTAGCTGTTTCATTGAATTTTGCAATGTTTGCATATATAACCATTATCATTATATATAATATATAATATAATTTTATATAATATACTGTATGTGTATATATACTGTGCATGTGTATAATAATATATCATTATTATAATTTCTAAAAAAAAAAAAGAAACATTACAAAAAAATGTACATTACGATTGAAACTGTTACTCAGTACTTGAGTAGTCTTTTCACCGAATACTTTTTTACTCTTACTTGAGTAATATTTTGGATGACTACTTTTTACTTCTACTTAAGTAATATTATTTTGAAGAACAGCTACTCTTACTTGAGTACATTTTTTGGCTACTTTACCCACCTCTGGTCATAAGTCAAAAACATATTTAATAAAATTTTTATTCACATTACTTAACTGTCCTCCTCTTGTGCCTGTGGTACCTGGAACTTCTACTAAAATTTCTCTTTTACCCGCAGAAACCTGTCTCCCCTTCCTCTGTGTCTTTAAGCACCCTATCATCCCTCCCAGACTCCTTTTCCCCTCTACCACTAGAGACTGCGACTGAAACTTTCCTCTCCTCTCTCTGCTCATCCTTGGATCTTCTATGCCCTCTGTCCTCTAAACCAAGGAAGACTTGCAGGTCGAGCAGGATCCTTAGCTATCCGATATAGAGAATTAAGGAAATCAGGAGAGAATTGAGAACTGCAGAGAGAAAATAGAAGAAATCACAGCTTGATGCAGATCTTGTCCCTTTCCAGACTCTTCTCTCCAAATTCTCATGTGATGTGACTTCTGCCAAAACTGCCTTCTACAGGGAAAAGCTAGAAGCCTCTGCACATGATCCTGGCAAACGCCACAATATCTTTTCCTCATTACTCAACTTATCGGCTCCTCCTGCCCCATCCTCTCTGACTGCTGATGACTTTGCCACTTTCTACTACTAAGCTCCATGCTGCTAGCTCAACTAAACTATCATCTGTCCTTATCCTCCTGGACTGTTCAGCTGCAGTTGACACAGTGAACCACAAGATTCTATTATCTATTCTTACAAGCCTTGGAATCTGTGGAAAAGCGTGGCAATGGTTTGCTTCTTACCTAGAAGATAGGTCGTATGAGGTGACATAGAGGGGATCCACATCTGCCCCACGCAGACTCTCTACTGGTGTCCCACAGGGCTTAGTACTTGGTTCTCTTCTGTTCTCCCTCTATACCCGGTCTCTTGGTAAGGTCATGTCATTACATGGATTTTCATACAGTACCATTTTTATGCAGATGACAGCTTTATTTTCTCCTTTCCTCCCTCAGACACTCAGGTTTCCACCCGGATCTCAATATGTCTCGCAGATATCTCATTCTGGATGGCAGCTCATCATCTGAAGCTCATGTGAGTAAAACTGAACTGCTGTTCATCCTTAGCGATTCATCCCCAGGTCAAGACCTTGTGATATTCCTGGACAACAATCAGATCACTCCTTCAGCCACTGCCCGCAATCTTGGCATAACTGTGTACAACCATATTTAATTTTTCCTCACACATTGCTAACCTTATTCACTCTTGTCTCTTTCATCTTTACAACATCAGAAGAATCCACTCATTTCTTTCTTCACAGGCTATTCAGGTGCTTATTCAGTCCGTTGTTATTTCAAGATTGGACTACTGCAACTCATTCCTGGCAGGTCTGCTTCTGTCCACTATTCGTCCTCTGTAGCTGATCCAGAATGCAGCAGCACGCCTTGTTTTCAACCTTCCCAAGTTCTTCCACACCACCCCACTTCTCCGCTCCCTGCACTGGCTTTCTGTAACTGCCTGCCTCAAATTCAAATCCCTGATGCTCGCCTACAAAGCTAAAAATGGCCTAGCACCCACTTTCCTTTCTGCTCTAATCACACCACGCACTGCAACACATTCCCTCAGATCCTCTAGCACTGCTCGCTTTATTCCACCATCTCTCAAGGATTGAGGAAGACATTCATCCAGACTCTTCTCTGTTCTGTCACCTAGGTGGTGGAACAAACTTCCTCTCGATGTCCATACAGGGAGTCTTTGACAATCTTTAAATGACGACTCAAGACATACCTATTTCTTCAGTACTTGGACTAATCCACCTCCACCCCCCTCCCCCAACTGTGTTTGATTGATGGCACTTAGTTAGGTGTCTGGTGTCTCCTAGTAACCCAGTGTAAGTATATATCCAGTGACGGAATATTCAAAGCACTTTTTGTAAGTTGCTCTGGATGATAGCATCTGCCAAATGCCTAAATGTAAATGCTGCTCCTTGGACATTTGGATGAGTTCTTGGTTCTGGCTTTATTTGACACCATTGATCATAGTATTCTCCTTCACAGATTAGAAAATGTAGTAGGAATTAAGGTAACAGCCCTCTCCTGGTCAGATCCTATTTGACTGATCGTTATCAGTATGTAGATTTAAATGGTGATTATTCTGCATGTTCTCTAGTAAAGTTTGGTGTTCCACAGGGTTCAGTTTTATGCCCACTGCTTTTTTCCCTTTACATGCTTCTTCTGGGCAACATAATCTGTAAGCATGGTATTAGTTTTCATTGTTATGCTGTTATGCGACACTCAGTTATATCTCATCAAAACCAAATGAGAAAAACCAGCTTAATAAAGTTGAGCAATGTGTAAACGATATAAGAGACTGGATGCTTAATGGGTCTGTAAGGTCTAGAAAAGTCTGTATATGTTAAAAGAAGCCTGTCTATGTTTAAAGAAGCCTATATGTGTCTAAAGAGACTGGATAAGTGTCTATGCCCAGAGCCCTATGTTTTGTTTGTGTTTGGTTGCTAATTAAAGACGTTATGTTGATACAACCCCTCTGCGCCTATGCTTGCCTTCTCTGCCCACGGCAATAACATCCGCCCGTACTGCCTGTCATACCAGTTCGTGACAATAAGCAAGGTTTTAGATCACACTGTAACTTTAGGTGGCCTTTCTGTTCTTTCAAGTGCAACAGTAAATGACATTGGTGTGCTTTATAGATTCTAATCTTTCATCTGAAGCTCATATAGATAATATCACTAGGATAGCATTCTTTCATCTCAGAAATATTGCCAAGATAACGAATATATTGTCACTAAACGATGCAGAAAAATTAGTTCATGCTTTTATCACGTCTAGGCTGGACTATTGTAACGCCTTACTGCCTAGTTGGTTCAACTAAGTGCATAAACAAGCTTCAGTTAGTTCAGAATACAGCAGCGAGAGTTCTCACTAGAACCAGAAGATACGAGCACATCACCCCTATCTTATCTACACTTGGATTTGGCTCCCTGTGAATTTTCGCATTGATTTTAAAATACTACTTTTGACATATAAAGCATTAAATGGCCATAGTATCTTAGTGAACTGCTAGTGTCTTATGATCCGGCACGCCTACTTCGATCAAAGGATGCAGGCTGGACCTCGTATTATGAAAACTACAGCAGGGGACAGAGCATTTTCTTACCAAGCCCCAAAGTCATGGAATAGCCTTCCAAATAGTGCTCGGGACTCAGAGAAGGTCTCAGTATTTAGGTCTAGGCTAAAAACCTATTTATTTAGCCAAGCATTTTTGTAAATAGATTTGCCTTAGGTAAAGGAGCAGATCTGCGGGACTCATGGACGTAGAGTATTATGGTGAACTGGTATGTTTAGATGCTGTCTTCTCCACTCTCATTGATCACTCAGGTTTGTTGACGGTGAGGTGATTGGTTGCTTTACATCTCAGGGAGCCCTCATGTCTGTGTTTCCTTCTGGCTCTCGCTTTTAGTTATGCTGTCATAGTTAGTCCTGCTGGAGTCCCTGCTTGCACTCTACACTAATTATACATTCACCTTATATATTATGTGACTGTTTCCATACCTAACTGTTATCTCTCCTCTTCTGCTCTTCCTTCTTCTCTCTCTTTCCCTCTCTCTTTTTCCCTCTCCCTGTATCTCTGTTGAGCTACACATGTCGTTCCTGAGCTGCCAGTGATCCAGACTCCCACTGCCACCTGGACTTGTCTGATTCGTCTTGGTGCCCCACCTCTGGTTGGAGATCTCATCGCATGGATGCCCATGTGGTCTCTTTGGGACGCGTGTGGTGTCTGGGGTCAGTTTCACTCTACCATGAAGACGGTTCTGGCCTTGGCTGATGTTGACAGCTGTTTCTCTGAGGACTTGACTTGGCTGCAGTCGCTCGATAGTTCAGGACTGGAATTTCCTACATGTCTACCTTAACCTTCAATAACTAACTGGACTCCATATTAACATCAACTGTTACTCTGAACTGTCTGCCACACAGAGTATGAATGCAGATCAATTTCTGCTTTCTGTCTCACCCAAATGAGGATGGGTTCACTGTTGAGACCGGTTCCTCTCAATGTTTCTTCCTATTCCCATCTCAGGGAGTTTTTCCTTGCCATTGTTACCCTTAGCTTGCCCATCAGGGACAATTTGACCATTTTAAACATTCACATTTCATACAAACTTAATTCTTTTGATTGTGTAAAGCTGCTTTGCGACAATGTCAATTGTTGAAAACGCTATACGAATAAAATTTAATTGAATTAAACATTTGTAATGTGTGTGTGCGTGTGTAGAATAGGGAGAATTTTATGTTAAGACCTCCAAAAAGCTGCTGTGTGTGTGCGTATGTTTGTGTGTGTACATGTGTGACAGTGAGAGATGTGAGTGAAGACCTTTGTGATGTGTGTCTGTATGTGTGTTTTGTATGAGTGTGTTCACGCATGCATGGTGCATGTGTGTGTCTGTGTGTGAGACAGAGAGATGTAAATGTGTTAGTGTTAACATTTGTGATGTGTGTATGTGTGTGATATAGGAGTGTATTTACGCGTTTATTAGTGTGTTTCTGCACGCGTGTGTGGGTGTATGTGTGTCTATGTGTGTGTATAAGTGTGTTTGTGCATGCATGCGTCTTTGAGTGTTAACATTTGTGATGTTTGTGTATATATACATATATATATATATATATATGTGTGTGTGTGTGTGTGTGTGTGTGTGTGTGTGTGTGTACTGTATATGTGTGTGTGTTCGTGTGTGTGTTTGTGTATATATTTGTGTGTGTGTATATATGTGTTTGTGTGTGAGAGATGTGAGTGTATGTGTGAGTGTTAACATTTGTGATGTGTATGTGTGTCGAATAGGGCCGCAGATGCTGTGAGATGTCACTGAACACGTCACTCAATATAATGTTGAATTTCCCTACTCCTAGAAGGAGTATATCAAAATCCATTGGGAGCATTTTTGTGAACGACCCAAAATAACTGATTTCCTGTCGAATTGAGCCCATGACATGCAGTTTCTTGTGCATACGTGCATGTGTGTATGTGCATGTGTGATTGAGCATACGTGCATGTGTGTATGAGCTAATAGGGCCCCTGAGGACACTGTGTCATGCGACTCTCAATGCGTGTGTGTGAGAGATGTGTGTGTGTGAGTGGTAACATTTGTGATGTGTATGTGTGTAGAATAGGCAGCAGATGCTGGAAAAAAGCATCACACTTTGATGTTACTCAATGCGATGTCACTGAAAATGTCACTCAATTTAATGTCACTCAATATAATGTCAAACAGAAAATTATTAACCACTTTTCGGCATAAGTTTAAGCCATCGTCATGGCTGACCCGTTTGAGGAGGAGTATATCAAAATCCATCGGATATGTTTCGCGAACGACCCAAAATAACTGACTTCTTGTTGAGTTGAGCCCATGACATGCAGTGTGAAAGTTGTTCAGCTCAATGAGCTCTAAATGTATATCGGGTTTGTGTGCATACGTGTATGAGCAATGCAGCAAAATCTTGTATGAGGGCCCCTGAGGGCCTGGGGCACAGACTCTCAGGTATCCTAATAGCAGGAGATTCCAGTGAGCTTTTGAGCCTTGTAAGACCCACAAAAAGCCCAAAATGGTGGGCAAAATTAAATAAATAAAACAATCCTTAGCAAAACAAGAGGGTCCTGCGCACCCTATAGTGCTTGGGCCCTAATAATCTTTAAATAAAAAACAATAGGGCCCTTCACACTATGATGACATAGGGCTGATGTCAAAGTGCTTGGGCCCTAATAATCCTTATGAAAACAAAAAGTTCCAGCGCACCCTATAGAGCTTAGGCCCTAACTATATAAAATAACAAGTATGAACAATAATAAGTAAAAACTCAAGACTAAATCATTTCACCTTGCAGACCAATTATATATTATTCTTCACACAAAACAGAAAAATTAAATAAGTCTGCAAAACTATACAGTACAATATATATTTTTAGTATTATGAATGATCTGTGGTTTATTCTGTAGCACTTCATAGTGTGATTGAGTTTACTAGTTGCTGTACAAAGTTCTCACAACACAAACTAGAATCAGGGTACCAACAAAGTTGACCCATATGGTGACATGAAACATGTGACGTGCAATAGAGCAATCAGCAATAGAAAACAATTTTTCTTTTCTTATTTCTTTTTTTTTATATATATTTTTTTTCTTCTTTTTTTGCATACTTAGTGCTGCTCTCAGCAATATGATGCCTGATTGACCACCCATGTCACCCTCATCTAAATCTGCCTTATACAGTATTTAACGGTCAACTTGTAAAACTTCTGCACAGATCATCAAAATTTATTGATGGTGGATGCACCATATAAGAAAAAGTAATGCATTTACGTTACTAGTTACTAAAAAAGTAAAATACTGCTATTACTGCGTTACAATATTAAAAGTCACTAACAAAAGTAATATATACTGCAGTAATTTCCTACTTTTGTAAGGCATTCAAAATGTAGGCTAGCAAACGTACCTCAACACTCAACTACCCTTGTTGCTTTAGAATCAATGTTATGCACAATATTTTCACTCTAGATTGTAATAGTGTTTTATTAAACATCAAACCTCGTCTAAGTGCAGAATGCTGGCATGCTCTTTAAAAATACCTACTGAGGCAGTTTAATAGCTATTTTGTGGGTTCTGTGTGAATTACCACATGCCAGGAAAATCTGCCTATTGAGGGGATCTCCTTAGGACCTTTATAGCTCAATGCCTGTGAAAAAAATTTGTAAGGTTGATGGTGCTGCAATGCATCAGAACATTAACAATGCTTCTGCCATGTGCAACCTTTGTCAGATCTGTCCTCCTGGTTATATTTATTTTTCATGTTAGAAATACAGTATATTCAGTTTGACTATAAGAATCGATAAAGCATTTTCGACTTTCTTTTATTTTAGCCAGTATTTTTTTTTTTTCAGACATACAAGGTTGTCTACAATGTGGAGCGTCAATTAGGTTGTTACACCTGTTTTGCTGTTTTGGGCAACTAGATGAGATCACTAAAGCATTTGAGTAATTTTTCCTATATTCTAACGTTTCTATTCCCCTCTGTTAGAGCATGCAGATTTATCCATTCTATATACATTTACTGACATTACTTGATTTGTTTAAGCAAGATCTTTTTTTGTACAGTCTACCTCAATTCAGACATCTTTTAATAAATATTAAGCAAATGTCTTCCTTATTACTGCATTTTTCTTTCATATTTACACACTAACCTCTGAAAGCAGACACTATTTCTTTAGTCACTGTGGAAACATGTATCATGATGCAAGCAATTATATTTAAAATTTAACAGTATCAGTTACTTACAGAACTGGAGCCAGAAGGCATATGTGTCTTGCATTTAGCAAAGCTGTGGCAACCTCCTACCTTTAAAAGATTAAAGCTGATAAGGAGTGCTGAATGGCAGAAAGAGGGATAACACCAAACGCGAAATTAACCCAGCCTTGCTGGCCACCGTATCACACCATACTCAGCAGATGCAGGTCTCACCCCTCCCCCTCTATAATCTGAGCCTCTCTCTCTATCCTTGGCAATGTGATATACTGGTCTTACCTTACAAAGCACATCAAGTATGCCTTTTTATGAACATACTCAGATACCAGATATGCAAACAAATAGAACTTGAGTTGCACAACTATTGAAGTAAGGTCAATTTATTACTTAAGTCTTAACTAAACTGAAAGTATTTGATGATTCCTTAGTTTGCAGCACTGGGAAAAAACGTAAAAAGTAACAGTTCCTAAAATTTATGACAATCATTATCACAGAAACTATGACAAGGTTGCAACTCAGAATGGAAAATTGACAATAATTCATGGTACTGCATAAACTTATCAGGTGTCTTTGCATGTGTCTACAATCAATGATGGTTGGCCCATGAGCTAAATAAAGAAATGAGCATTGTAACTTTGTGCAAATCACATCTTTTACAGAATACAGTCAACTAGCTATTTAAATTATAACCTATTTATTTGCTATTCTAACACTAAGTAGCTATCTAAAAATATTATTACGGTCATTTCTCATCTTAACAATTTAAACTGAAGTTCAATACCATGCCAGATGAATTACAGCATCTCAACCATGGCAGGGGTCAGGTTCTCTTTCTCTAGTTCTACCTGGCTCGTTGCATAATGGATAGGGTGCAGTTCCTACCATGTGAAAAATGTGAACGAGTGTATTAATGCCTTTCTGCAAGGTCTGAGCGAATGCTATTTAATGCTGCTCGCTAATTCTCAACTAACGATGAATGAAACTGAGTGCCCAAACGGTTATAGCGAAGTGCTTGCATCCCAGTACGGGTTTTCAGCACCGCCATTGCGTGAACAGCTCCCGTCATGCTGACTCAACCTCACAGGCTTGGGACATAACCAGCAGCTCCACAATATTGTCGCTGCAAAACAGCGTATTCTATAATTCACAACGTGAAGCACATTATTTTGTAAATATTCCTATAGACATTGATTCTACCAAACCATAACCTTGCATGATATGAGAATGAATTAATGGTGGCCAGATCTAGCCTACATAAAGTGACTTGTAGGTTATTCTATGCCGCGTTACACTGCTCATTCAAGAAGCCGCACTATATAAAAAACAGCATTAGTGGGTGTCTCGTTCATATCTAGTCTAATTATATATGAGGTGTGAGAATGAAGTTTAATTAATATTGTTTTAATCGATACATTTGTGTAACATTATCATGGAGGCTATTTGTGGCAGCACCGCTTCGTCGCACATCATGTACGCCTCGGCCATTCATAATAACGCAGCTGCCCTGATTATATGTCCATAGTAGCCTACAAAGCTCGCGAAATAACAGAACCGCCGATTTCACGCTCCTAATAATCATTGTCGAATAAATTCTTGCAGTATCCATTATTGTCAGCCATTACTTATGAGCATGGTTTCTAGCCTTATGGTTAACCCACAGTCGTCGTCTAATACACATTACACCCATTTGAAATTTAAATATTTAACTTACTTAATATGATCCAAAGTGATCCTGCCAACAGCGCAAATGCGAACATTGCTGGTGTCATAGACAGCGCAGTCTTAGCAGCATGGCGCCTGTATTACAAGTCGCAGCAGCTACCTGCGAGATTACACGGGGCAATAAAGTAAGCCTGGAGCACTTACCAGTGGCAGTACTGTGTATTCTCATTCCAGGACGTGAATAGAAAGTAGGTGAAAAGAGCAGAATGGGAAATGGGGGGATGAGTGCATGGATTCAAGGGATAGACAGGGTATGGATTTATATATTCGTATATAGTCCTCAAGTGAATTGTGGAATATGCTGTTTTTGTTTGTTTTTGTTTTTTGTCAGGAACGTTATGCACAGTTGCCACTTTCACTGTAGTTCGCAGTATGAATTAAGCAATGTTGTTTTCTGCAATTTAATTGCCATACAACAATCATATTTAGTATTAAGTCCTCTATTCTTTAAAACCTGCTGGATCTTGCTGGGCATAGAGCCAGAAAGACATTTGCAGTACTGTTGTCACTTGCTCAATCCATGCCTGCTTGATTGCTTCATGAAGATTATGTCTTGAAGCCAGAAGTTTCTGTACTGTTACTGTCCAACAGTTTTTATTTAGTTTTTAGCTGAATACCATTGTCACATAATTAGCACATCTCTTCAGGCAGATAGGCTAGTAGTGAAAAGAACATTTAATTTGTCACACATACATTACAGCACAGCTTGGTGGAGCTGGAGCTTGAACCATGAACCTGCTTTTCAGCAGTCCAGAGCCTAATCGCTAATCCAGAGCTAATTATCGAAATCGCGTGTTTTAAACAGAATCACTTTCTCCACACACAATTTGTGTCCTGAAATATCCCTGTGCCATCAGGGAAGAAAAACTTTATTGATATGTTTTCCTCGTCATTCAGTACTTTCAGGGCATTGGCTGACTTCATTTTATTGCTACATACCATTGTTGAGCCTAGACCAGACCAAGTAAATCAACCCCAGATCATAAGCCTACCCTCAGAACCTTATACAGTACCCACTCTGCACGATGGGTGCATCACTTCATGTATTTCCTTCTTACATTCACTCTTAAAATACAACTTTTTTTTAGACTTTTACACTCATTTTCTTTGGTGAAAGATTTTTACCCTTAAAACATTGAGAATGTAAAAGTTGAAAAATCATAGAAATATACTTGAATTGAGTAAAAGGCAGTAACAATTACATATAAAATTGAGTAAATATAATAAAATAAAAAATTTAATGAAATTAAATCACAAGTTAATGCTATGGTTAGCCTAAGTGAACATGAGTAAAAAAACAGGGAGGATATAATTGAAATGCAAGGTAGAAGAAACTGAAAACTAGACTATTATTTAGCAAACAAATGTGCTACATTGACTAAATATTTTAACTGAATTTAATTAATATATTACACATACTTAATTGTTTAAACTATGTTAACCCTTTACTTCAGTGGAATTTCAATCAACATATCTAATGACACCAAATTATAAACAAAGAAACAATACACACATTATCATTTTAATCAAACTTTTATTTGCAAATTTGACAAGACATATGTAACAAGATCATAAAAACAGTGAGCTGCATCGATCCTATTAGTGTCTCATTAGTTTCATATAGTATCATAATATACATATAATCAAACAATACATATACCACAAACATTATACAGTTAATATGTGAAAAGTAGCCTTTGTATTAAAAAAAACACATTTTACATATGAAAGATTACACACCTACACACTCTTGAGTTTCCTGCAAACTCTGGGATTTATACAAATGTGCTTTCAGGCCTCCCCAGGTTTTAAAAGAGCAACGACAGTCTAGGTGAAGACAGGACACTACATATACTTACTTTTCGGACTAATGTATATCATACTGATCTATGAGTGGCGTTCAAGTCTATGTGGTAATTGTGATGAGAATTCCCTGGACGTTAAACCAATTTGATACTGACATTTACAAAAGACTCCAAGCATAGTAAGGTGATGAGACTCTTTCCCACAATAAAATGTTTGAATGGTGCAAACTTTTTAAGAAATCTGTCCATGAATGACGATTCTTGCTAATGTAGCTTTGAGCCCACTGCAGTCATTCAGTGAAAATTCTGGTGGAATGCTCTTAGGAAAAAACAGTCTGGTTTGATCACCAAAGGCATTTTGTTCTTGCAGTACAATGCACAACCTTATTTATAGAGAAATATACTGTATATGGAGAGAAATTGGGGAGATTTTAAGTCTGTTTTGTTATTCTGCACAATCAAAAGTCCCACTTTGACTTGAATGTTTTGTATTAAAAAATATACCCAACTTTATTCAGCCATTAATAGCAACTATATAAATTTTCAACTTTAGCTCAGTACCATGGAAAATTTAGGAAAAATATTAATATCATGAAAAAGTTTATTTTCTTTTGCAATTTATAAAGTGAAACTTTAAGTGAAATATTCTAGATTCATTACTGGAAAAAGTGAAATATTACAAGCCTTGTTTATTTTAATTCCTATGATTACAGCTTACAGCTCATGAAAATCAAAAATACCTCAAAATATTAGAATGTTTAATTTTAAGTTTGATTGCAATTGCTGCATCCCTATAGCAAACAACTCCCAAACCAGAGACAACATGAGAAGCATAGTACCTGAAATAAAAGAACTGGACCATTGCTCATTGGTCCAAAATAAATTCTCATACTGGACTTCAAGGATTAAGTGTCAAAACTACCACTGAATAGTTTGCTGACCATGATGATACTGTACTTGACTGTCCAGCCAAATCACTTTACCTGAACCCTATAGACAATCTATGGGATATTTTCAAGAGGTAGATGAGAAACACCTAACCCAACAATAAAGACAAGCTGAAGGTAGCCATCAAAGCAACCTCTTGGTCTTTAGTAACACTGGTCTTTAGTTCCACAGACTGATTGCCTCCACGCCATTCCACACTGATGCAATAATTTGTGCTAAAGAAGTCCCGAACAAGTACTGAGAGCATGAATTTCTGAAAGATCATTCTTTGATTTATCTTAGAAAATATTCTAATATTGTGAGATGCTGGATTTTTTTTTTCATGAGCTGTAATCAATTAAATTAAAACAAAAAGGAAAGGCTTGAAAACATCACTTTACATGCAATTAATCTAGAATATATAACAGCTTCACTTTTAAAAATAAATTCCAAAAGAAAACTAACTTTTTCCACGATATTCAAATTTTTCTAGAAAAAAAATCTGTATCCAGACCATTGGGTGTTGCTGTATTCACAAATTCAACATTTGGCCAGATTATTATGTAGATGTTTTTGACTAGTCATTGTTTCTGTTTGGAAAAATTTTATACTATGGCATAACTGAAGCCAAAATCTCTCCTTTTACACCAAAATTTATGTATCTGTATTAACTGTGCTATAGCTTAGCAGTTTGGTCGTTGGAACAAACTGTGTTATGGACAAATGTTGTGTTATATAAAACATGCATAAAGTACTACCCATTTGGTAAAACATTTGTTTGAAAGATTTTCTGTCTAACTGATTTGAAAATATGAATTTTAAACCTTCTAATGGACATAATGGACAAATCCACATAATGCTGAATTTAGGGTTAATTATCATGCTTAGGTAAGACTTTCCTCTCCTCTCATCTTTTTTGTTACAGTTTAGCCAACAATTAAAAGATTATAACACAAAACCCACACGTAACACAGTTGACAGGCACATTAACACAGTTGACGAAAGTAACACAGTTGCTGACAAATTAGCAGAACAAGAGAAACCCTTCTTTATGATAAAAACTTTGTTATGCAGTTAAGCTGATTGTAGTAGATTAACTGTAGATTAAAATACATTACAACAACGGTCAACAATTTATTGAACCTCAAACATAGCAAACTTAAAATATTTTAATCCATAGTGTCTGTGGTGGCTCCATAGTGTAGATGTGTGTTTCTGATTGGTGTCTGTGTAGTCCAGATGTATGTCTTATCTGTTTCACCAGTCCAGATATGTCTGTGATGACACACACACTTTACCTGGGGTTGAGTACAGTGGCAATGCAGTAGTTTGTTTTTCTGTGTCAGTAAATTGTCTCTTGACAGATGCACCTAACATTGCTTAAATGTTACTTAATGTTGGTCACAGCAGGAATCACCTCTATGCCAACTTTTTGGGGAGATATTATCAGGGAGACCATATTCACACCCAAAAATTCCCAGAGCCTGATTCTGCTTATTTGGCAAGTGTGTGAACCTCAAAACTGCTTTGAATGGAGAACAACTCTGCAGCATTAAATCCTTACTTTACAGTCAAACTAATGAGAGACATTGGATCGAAACTGCTAGTTCAAATGTCTGTGGTGAAGCTAAATGCTGAAATCTTCTCTAACATGCTGTTGATGTTTGTACAGTTTTGTTATTACACTTTCTAGGAAAAACTAGCAATATCATATCTTGCATGTTTAGAAGAAAACAATATCCAATAATTTCTACAACTAAGAATGGCTGGGCATCATTTGTTATTTTTCTGAAGTATGTGCTGCAACGTTGGTCACTGTTTTCTGCTGCTAGCATTAGCAAACTATTTAAACTCTACTCTATGTTGGCTTTTCAAATTGTTTGTATTAAATGAGTTATTGTATTTTTAACTCCTGCCACTGACACAAAAGTATCAGCCACCATTTTCTTCTGATTTATCTTGGTCTTTCCGGAATTAATTTTAATGCTATTTTTTCTTTCATTGTGGTCCTTCCATCTGGCTGCTGCGTCTAATGGTAAAAGGGGAATGTCTTTATACATTAGAAGGTAGCAGTGGTTTGATGGCTCTACTGGAGTTTAACTGGTAGTTCAGCCAGCTGCATCTTTTTGGGATTCTTTCCACCTTTTGCACAGTTCATTTGACTTTTTTTCCTTCTGGGCAGGAAATTTATACTGATGGTTTCCATTTTCCCATGACACCTTGCATGTAAGAAAAGGACATCAAAATAAATAGATTAATTAATAAAATTAGAAACAGAAAATCCATATTAATTAACAAGAATACAGTAATGCATGGGTTGTCATTCATTACATAATTTTGTCATTACATAATTTTGTTTGCAAAAACACCAGAAAATACTTTAATTAATGTATTTCTATAAAAACCTAAAAGTGGTAAAAAAGTACAAATAAAATCTTATTTAATATGGTTCTTAAAGAGATATTGTTATCTTGTGTATCATCTTTGTATTCTAGAATTACAGGTATAATTGCCAGTATAATTTTTGTCACGTCTTACATTTTCTGCTAGACCAAAGGACTTTTCAGTTTTTTGCGTCAGTTAATCACCATGCTATTCCAAGCGAACCTACCATGAGCAATAAACAAAGCACATATAATTTGGATTATTTTACATAATGATTCAGTTACTAGTTTTAACTAATAATAAGACCGCTACAGAAATCTTCACAACAACATACAGTAGTGAGGACTTCATGAACTTTTTCAATAACATAATCGTGAATATTAAGCAAAAATTCAGGCTTTGAAACCCGGTAATTTAATTGATGCAGATGATAAACTATTTCACTCATGTCATCTGCAAAACACATTTTCTCAAGCACATAGTACCAGCAATAACAGAACCCCTATTGAAAATAATAAATTCTTCACTCAGTGGTGGGTATGTTCCAAATTCTTTTAGATTAGCAGTTATTAAACCACTAATTAACCCCATCAACTGTCCAATTACAGGCTGATATCAAGTCTCTCCTTTTTCTTTAAAATTCTGAAAAAGATAGTAGCACAGCAGTTATGTTCATATTTACATAGAAATAGCATACACAAATGTATCAGTCAGGATTTAGGCCTCATCACAGCACAGAGACAGCACTTGTTAACGTAGTAAATTACTTCCTATTGGCCTCTGATCAGGGTTGCGTCACTATGGTTGTGTTACTCGACCTCAGTGCAGTTTTTGACACCATTGATTATAGTATTCTCCTTCACATATTGGAAAATGTTGTAGGAATGGCCCTCTCCTGGCTCAGATCCTATTTGACTGATCATTATCAGTTTGTAGATTTAAATTGTGACTATTCTGCATGTTCTCAAGTGGAGTTTGGTGTTCGGCCCACTGCTTTTTTCTCTTTACATGCTTCCTCTGGGCAACATAATTTGTAAGCATGGTATTAGATTTCATTGTTACGCTGAAGACACACAGTTCTACATGTCAGAAAAAAACAGTTTAATAAAGTTGAGCAATGTGTAAAGGACATAAGAGACTGGATGTTAATTAACTTCCTTCTGCTAAATCCTGATAAGACAGAAGATCTAGTCATAGGACCACATGCAGCTAGAAGCAAGCTTTTTGATCAGACTGTAACTTTAGATGGCCTTTCTGTTCCATCAAGTCTGTTCCAACAGTAAAAGACCTCTGTGTCAATATATGGCGTTTTCACATTGGGGTCCGAGATTCATTTCCGAGCACACTTGGCCCCGGGACCAGTTTATTTTTGTCTGTGAGAATGCAATCGTTCCAAATCGTTCCGCGCTCGGGAACGAATCCCTGGACAGATTGCAGAGGTGGTCTCGGAAACGATTCATGCGTTCCCGAGCACAGAAGACGCGCTCGTGCTCAAAAGAGGAAGTGACGTAATTCCAGGTCGACTCTGTACACAAACAAACATGGCTGCTGAAGAATCTCTGTGAAGTAATGCCGAATTACAGTATTTGCTAGAAATTTAGAAAGACGAAAATATCCAAACATAATAGGACACTACACATAAAAAACCCGATATTTACCACATAATATCCGTAAGTATTTAGACGCGCGCGCATACAGCAGCACTGAGCAATGCCGTGCAAACAAACTTCGGCTCGAGCACCACACAGCGCGCGGTGCGATACTGAAGTGAAGAAAAGATAAATAATAGGATAAAAACCATCCAGTGTGATCGAGTCGGAACCCCTCTGACCCACCGCAACACCTACCTTCATCATCCGAACCGGACAGCCTGGAGCCCGGTCCAGCATAGAGCTTGTGAATGAGCGGTAAGTTAATATTAAATACTATTAACTCCTGTTATTAAGGCTGTTAAAGAAAGTCCCGTATTATCATGGCATCTCCAGATAATTGTCTGTGGATCTTGTGGTGACCTTTTAAATGCATATAATACGATGTACAGAATGATCCTTTCACATTAGCTCACAACAAAGTTAACTTCGAATACTCCTCATGTCTGCTCACTATTAAGGCCCCAGATCATTTCCCTGTTCTAAAGAGCAGAATGTGATGAACTCAAGTATTGTGCTTATGTAGCTTTTAGAGTTACAGGTACTTTACTCTTTACTCATATTTTATGTATAACCTTCATGTATATTCTCCAACACATCTTAGAGACAGTTATAAAAACTGAGACGCTGATGAGCCACATAAGCTCCACACACAATTTCAGGTTATCTGTGATTGTTGTGAAAAAATGTAAATGTTGGAAAATTTTTATTTGTACAAGCTGTTATGGTTGCAAATTTCAGCTAATTTCCTGTTCTTATACTTTCTTGCAGACAGGTACCAGAGGAAACACAG
The DNA here is from genome assembly GCA_011419295.1 of Clarias macrocephalus. NCBI lineage: Eukaryota > Metazoa > Chordata > Actinopteri > Siluriformes > Clariidae > Clarias > Clarias macrocephalus. Next base: position 85,291 of record JAAGKR010000040.1, on the reverse strand, counting down.
ACTGAGACCTCTGACAGTAGCACAAGATCAGCTAACAACAGAAGAAAGAGACAAAACCTGACGTGCAAGAGCAGGAGACTCATAATGCCCGCATGAAATCTCAAATTAGAAATAGATAGATTTCAGTCTTTCATTTGAAGCACATTTAGATAATATTGCAAGGATAGCATTCTTTTACCTTAGAAATATTGCCAAGATAAGGAATATATTGTCACTAAACGATGCAGAAAAACTAGTTCATGCTTTTATCACCTCTAGACTTTTGTAACACCTCACTGTCTGGTTGTTCAATTAGGTGCATAATCAGTTAATCCAGAATGCAGCAGCAAGAGTCCTCACTAGAACCAGAAGATATGAGTACATCACTTCTCTCTTATCCAACCTACAATGGCTTCCTGTGAAATTTCACATTGATCTTAAAATACTACTTTTGACGTATAAAGCACTAAATGGTCTTGCACTGCAGTATCTAGTGAACTGCTAGTGTTTGATCCGCCATGCCTACTTCGATCAAAGGACGCAGGTTACTTGTCAGTACCACGTATTATGAAAACAACAGCAGGGGGCAGAGCTTTTTCTTACAAAGCCCCAAAGTTATGGAATAGCCTTCCAATTAATGTTCGGGACTCAGACACAGTCTCAGTATTTAAGTCTAGTGTAAAAACCTATTTATTTAGGCAAGCATTTTTGTAAATAGATTAGCCTTAGGTAAAACAGCAGATCTGTGAGACTGTTATGGTGAACTGAGTACAGTGGAACCTCGGATTGCGAGTAACGCGGTTTGCGAGTGTTCCGCAAGACAAGCAAAGATTTGTAATAAATTTTGACTTAAAGTCTTTTTTTAGTAACATGTAGCACACATACGCTTCTTGTTTTGATGCAGAGCGTCACGTGATCACAACTGAGCGTCACGTGATCTCACACATGTGCGAAGCGTAAAGCAAAAGAAAGTCTCATTAGAGAGGTTAAAGATGCATTCCAAAGTGATTCCGTTAGTCTGCGCTCAGTTGAGAGTAATTAGAGAGGTTTCTTCTTTTTTTTCTGTAAAAATGATGTTTCCGTTTTTGTGTGTGTTGTGAAACTTAAAAAGTGGGGGGAGGGTGTAAGATGAGGAGAGGGGAGGGGCTAATTCCACAAACACACATACACAGTGTCTGTGCACACAAACATAAACGCTTATCTGTCGGGATTTATTGTTACTTTTTTTTTTTTTTACTTTATATTTTATATTAGTTATTTTTATGTATTTATTTTTTGGGCTGTGGAATGAATAATTTGAGTTTTCATTATTTCTTATGGGAAAATACAATTTGGTTTACGAGTGTTTTGATATACGAGTCTGCTTCTGGAACGAGTTATGTTCGTAATCCAAAGTTCCACTGTATTATGTTTAGATGTTCTCTTCCCTACTCTCATTGATCACTCAGGTTTGTTGACGGTGAAGTGATTGGTCGCTTTACATCTCAGAGAGCCCTCATGTCTGTGTTTCCTTCTGGCTCTCCCTTTTAGTTATGCTGTCATAGTTAGTCCCTGCTTGCGTACATATACATTCATCTTATACATTGTGTGACTGTGACCATATCTAACTGTTATCTCTCCTTCTCTTCTGCTCTCTCCTCTCTTGTCTCCTCTCTCTCTCTCTCTCTCTCCCTCCTCTTTCTTTAACTCTTCCTGTTTCTCTGTCAAGCTACACATCATTTCTGAGCTGCCAGTGATCCAGACCCCCTCTGCCCTCTGGACCAGTTTGACCCATCCTGATCTTGGTGCCCCGCTTCTGGTTGCCCTGTGTGGTGTGCCTGGGATGTGTGTGGTGTCTGGGAACGCTTCCACTTTACCACGAAGACGGTCCTGGCATCAGTTGATGCCGACATCTGAGGACTTGTGACTGCAGACTGATAGTCCAGGACTGGAATTTCCTAATGTCTACCTGAGCCTTCAATAATGAACTAGACTCCATTTAAACTTAAATTGAATTGAGTTAATATACAGTTTTTTGAAGAGCTAGTATGTAATATTCATGTTTTGATCTCTAATATGTGTGCGCACAAAAAACTCAAGTCATAATAATAAAAAAATGTAAAACATAATATGCTTATGAAATTGTATTGTAAAGTAATTTTTCCCCTAATTTTTTTATCTATTTTTAATAATATAAATATATATTTTTTCTCTATTTTTAATAATATAAACTTAAAGTAGTATAAGTACTTCAGATTTGTCTGTTTCTGCTGACAAATGGGTTTTAATTTGCTAGGGGCAAAATTCTTTGTTGTAAACTACAGCAGCACAGAATTATAGCATTGTAGCCAAAAGCAAGAAACAATAAATCAGTTTCAATAGAGTCCTCACTAGAACCAGAAGATACGGGCATATCTCCCCTATCTTATCTACACTGCATTGGCTCCCTGGCTCCTTTTTCTTACAATAAAACTTATTTATTTAGCCAAGCATTTTTGTAAATAGATTAGCCTTAGGTAAAGGAGCAGATCTGGGGGAGTCATGGACGTAGAGTATTATGGTGAACTGGTATGTTTAGATGCTGTCTTCCCCACTCTCATTGATCACTCAGGTTTGTTGACGGTGAGGTGATTGGTTGCTTTAAATCTCAGGGAGCCCTCATGTCTGTGTTTCTTTCTGGCTTTCCCTTATAGTTATGCTGTCATAGTTAATCCTGCCAGAGTCCCTGCTTGCACTTTGCACTAAATATACATTCACCTTATACATTGTTTGACTGTGACCATACCTAACTTCCATCTCTTCTCCGCTCTCCTCTATCTCTCTGTCGAGCAATACATGTCGCTCCTGAGCTGCCAGTGATCCAGACCCCTCTGCCCTCTGGACCTGTCTAACTCGTCCTGGAGTCCTGCTTCAGATTGGAGATCTCGTCGCATGGATGACCCGTGTGGTCTGCCTGGGATGTGTGTGTTGGCTGGGTGATGGTTCCACTTTTCCACGAAGACGGTTCTGTCCTCGACTAATGCAGACAACTGTTCCCTGGGGACCTGTGACTTCAGTCGCTCGATAGTTCAGGACTGGAATTTCCTACAGTCTACCTGAGCCTCCAGGAACAAACTGGACTCCATTTAATTTAAACACATCTCCTGTTATACTGAACTTCCAGTCTTACACAGTATTATGCAGATCAATCCCTTCTATCTGTTTTTACCCAAATAAGGATGGGTTCCCTGTTGAGTCTGGTTCCTGTCAAAGTTTCTTCCTACTGCCATCTCGGGGAGTTTTTACTTGCCACTGTCGCCCTCGGCTTGCTCATCATGGACAATCTTATCATTTTGATTCATACACATTTACATTTCATACGAACTTAATTCTTTTGATTGTGTAAAGCTGCTTTGCGACAATGTCAATTGTTAAAAGCGCTATACAAATAAAATTGAATTGAATAAATGCTCTAGATTGGTGAGCTAGTTTGCTGGATGTAGGTACATTGTAAGGCTAATGGGACAGTAGATTAATACATTTTCTGGAAATATAATTTTGTATGATTGTATTAGTAACTAGTTGCAAAACAGCTTTTGTGTGTGGATATAAAATGTTAATTCACCTATTAAGTGGATTTTTAAAAAAGTTAAAATATGACTGATATGAAGCTAAATTTTATGATCTGTTTGTTTTACAGTGAATTGCTTCTTAGGGCATTGTAATCTGCAAGTTTTACCTTTATGTAAAATATCTTGTACAGTATTTGCTAAAACAATCTGAAACAATGCTAAGCATTGTATGACACAAACATGCCTAGTGTTAAAGCCACCTAGTAGGTGATTTGATCATTGATTTGAAATGATAAACTATTCACAACCTTCTGTTAAGCATTTTTATGTGCAATTCCACCTGGCAGCCAGACTCCACCTGGTGGCACTCTTCCGAATTGAAATTTATTACAAATTGCTGATATAATCATGGCTTCTCTATAGTTAGCAAAAAATACTGAGGCACATCTTCCTCCACAACACCATTCTCATACAACGAAACATTTAAGGCCAGTTAAAGAGAACTTATGTTTCGGGAAATTGTTGTGTATGTCTTTTAAATAACTCTTATGAATTTAATATTAATTTAAAATTTACTAACTGTTGATATTTTGCTTTATGATTTGTTTCATTGCAGACAGTCTGCAAGTGAGGGGAAAAAAAGCTTTAACAAAATTCAGATTGACTAAATTCAGGGAAAATTTATTCAGCAACCTGGAACTGAGTACAGAAGGAAGAACACCCAAGCAAAAAATCAAAAACACCTTACATTGTTAGATTCATCATCTCTCTTCACCTGTCCCTGTCTTCTGCATCCTCAACACTTGCACCCACTAGCTTCATATCCTCATTTATTACATCCATATACCTCTTCTTTGGCCTTCCTCTTTGGCACCTGGCAGCTCCATGTCCAACATTCTCCTACCAATATACTCACTCTCCCTCCTCCATGTCCAAACCATTTTAATCTGGCCTTCCTAACTTTGTCCCCAAATGTCCAACATGAGCTGTCCCTCTGATGTACTTGTTTCTTATCCTATCCAACCAAGGCACGCCCAAACAGAACCTCAGCACCTTCAGCACTGCTACCTCCAGCTCTGACTCCTGTCTCTTCCTCAGTGTCTCTAAACCATACAGCATGGCCGGTCTCATTACTGTCTTGTACATCTTCCCCTTATTTCTCGCTGATATTTTTCTATCACACAGAACTCCCAACATCTTTTTCCACTAATTCCGACCTGCCTGCACTCATTTTTCTTTAGCTTTTGTATTTTTGAAGCACTGCACAATAAAATTGTTTTGAACTATGTTTTTCTCTGCATCATCTCAGACTAGTATACTTATCATCATTACCGAAATAATTAACCTAATTTCCAAAACCTATATATCATTACCGCAACAGACGTTAATTAGATGTTAATTTTATTAATAGAAAATAATAATAAAACATTTATTTGCTTTTCTAACAGTGTTGATGTTTTCAGAGTGTTGCGGTTATTTTTTGGGACTCCTTTTTTGGAAATGATGTTCAAAAAGGTGTTAAATGGTAAGTAAAAGTTTTTAAATTTTCATGCTTGAAATTTTTGAAACGAAGATTTCATGAGAATCACACAGGAGAATATGTGAATAGACTTCTATGCACTTACTGAAATATGGTAGAAATCATGACCGGCAAGATGGCTCCCAGACAAAAATTACATAGTGGCTAGAGAAACATTTGTAGAAGGATGAAGACATATGTTGGTCAAAGGTTTAGGACCTAAATTATCATAAAGAGATCTGAATTTTTAGATCCAAAATTCACCAATGTAATGTATTTATACCAGTCCCCCTAGTGGACTGGGATAAATTTTGACAGAACATCTGACCTTATACAAAGGATGTTCAAGACAAACGGGACGTGTAGCAAGTGGAATGTCTAGAATTTAAATATCAAGACAATATGGGACTGATGATGTACTTTGATGAAATTCATGGGAGGCTGGCATTTCAGAGGCAAAGCAAACAGTTCGATCATGGCTCCAGTGTACTAAGAAAACCTTTTGCTTTGGGGTGGCTAAATATTTTTCAACTTCTTCATGCATTCTGATTAGTGTTGATATGGTGTTATATTTAAGAGAAATATAGTATTGTTAAGCTAATTGTCAATTAAAATAAAGCTGATGCATTTTTTTAAGTGTTTCAAAATCTCTTGATTGTTTATAAAAAATTATAATAATAAATGGCAATATAGGTCTAATTATGGTTTCAGTTGACTCTCTCTTTCTCTACATAATAAATAAACAAACAAATAAATATATATAAATATCTACCGTATGGGCCCCAAAGTGCATCAGCCCATCTGGAAAATGCCTGTTATTCAAGAATACGAATTAATTTTTTCACCCAAGTTCCTCTGTTTTCATGCATACAGTGCTGTGGAAAAGTATTTGTCACACATAAATGATACAAATCATCAAGCGAATGTTAATATTACATAAAGATAATCTGAGTAAATACAAAATGCAGTTTTAAATGATTTCATTTATTACGGGTAAAAAGCTGTTTAGGCTGAGTTAAATTTTACTTGCTACATCCAGGCTTTATTACTGTCAGATGTGTTGTATCAGGAAATCACTTAAATAAAACGTGTCTGACAAAGTCAATTACGCTTAAGGATCTCAAAAAGCAACACAATATATAGAGATTCAAGGACTCCAGCAAACCTCAGTGAAAGCCATTATCCACAAATGGAGAAAACTTGACAATGACACCTCATCCAGAGGCTCATAAAAGAACCCAGAACAACATGTAAAGAACTGAAGGATTCACTTTCCTTAGTTAAGTCCAGTATTCATGATTCAAAAATAAAAAGAGACTGGGCAAAAATTACATCCATGGAAGAGTTCTAGAAAATTAGAACTAGAAAAAAATAGAAAATGTCAATTTCAAGCGTTTATTCAAGATTTCCACACTTTAGTAGATCTTGACATACATCCTACCTGCAGTTTGTCATTCACCTTTTTCCTCAATCCCCTACAGGCTTTCTTCCATTTTCTTTTTTTTTTTTTCTTGAGTGCCCCTGACAGGTTCTTCATCTCAGCTCATGTTGTGACCAGTTGCCCACAGGATTACCTCAAAGCTTTTATTTACTCTTTTAACACCCCCCTTTATGTAGATGACCTTATGACCTGAATGACTGCTGTGAAGTTGGTTTGAAGTTAGAAAAAAAGTAGGGATGTTAAGACTGTTATAACACTGCTAAAAAAAATAAAGGGAACACTTAAACAACACAATGCAACTCCAAGTCAATTAGGGCTGGAACGATTCCTCGAGTAAATCGAGTAATTCGATTACAAAAAATGATCGAGGCAAAATCTTCTGCCTCGAAGCTTCGTTTAATTAATTTTAAAAGCTTGCGTTTTGTTTTTGCGCAATTATTTGTTGACAGCACACTTTTGACACAGCGCGCTTCCGGGTGCAAGCCGTTAGTAAACACCAACGAAGAAGAAGCGCTTAGGTCACCCACAAAGCGGAAGGAGACGCAAACAGTTAGCTGTGTATTGATTTGAGGGAGCGTTCTGTTGCGGGCTGCAAAATAGAAAGGAGCGATAAAATTATCAGCGAGCCGAGAGAAGAAGAAAGCCGCAAGAGAAAACGACAGAAATTGTCAGCAAAGGCTTATGCTATGCCTGAGATGTAGATTTGGAAACTTTTAGTTGCACAACTTAGTGTTTTTGTGTAATTATTTATTTTAATGTGTGCCTTAGTTTTTTTTTTATCCTTAAAGTCATTTGAAAAACTTTTTTTTTTGCATCCGAGAAAAGGCTTTAAAATAAGAATGTATGGTGATGTAATGCACTTAATTAATCTCAGTCAACTTTAATACCCCTATCTCACCTACGCGGTTTCACGCGGTAACCGGAAGTTCGGTTCTTCATGATTCACCGCGAGTTTTGGCGCTGCGATTACGTTTCCATTTTTCTGCGCAAAAAATTTAATATGTTTAAGCCGCCTTAAAAACATTTTTAAACATGTTTAATTTTTTGGCGGACCTTGCAGAACTTTGCGGAACGTCGGCGGGCAGTCGCGGCGGCTCACGGTGCCTAACACCGCGTCTCACTGCGAGTCAAACCGCATAGGTATAAGGTATTCCATTCCATTGTGAATAATGACAATGTTTATTTTTGATAAAATGCTGTATGCATTTAAAAAATAAAAAAAATTTCTAAAAAGAAAACCAATTAATCTTTGTTTCTCTTATATATTTTACATTGCTGTTTAATTAAGCAAAAGTGCATTTTATCAACATTAATCGATTAAATTTTTTTAAATTACTAAAATATTTGATAGCTACAGCCCTAAAGTCAATCACACTTCTGTGAAATCAAATTGCCCACTTAGGAAGCAACACTGATTGACAATCAATCTCACATGCTGTTGTGAAAAAGGAATAGACAACAGGAGGAAATTATAGGCAGTGGTTCTGCAGGTGGTGACCACAGACCACTTCTCAGTTCCTATGCTTTCTGGATGATGTTTTGGTCACTTTTGAATGCTGGGTGTGCCTTCACTTTGGTGGTAGCATGAGACGAAGTCTACAATCCACACAAGTAGCTCAGGTAGTGCAGCTCATCCAGGATGGCACATCAATGTGAGCTGTGTGAAGGTTTGCTGTGTCTGTCAGCGTAGTGTCCAGAGCATGGAGGCACTACCAGGGAACAGGTCAGTACATCAGGAGACATGGAGGAGGGTAAGGAGGACAACACCCCAGCAGCAGGACCGCTACCTCTGCCTTTGTGCAAGGAGGAACACTAGGAGCACTGCCAGAGCCCTTGCAAAATGCAAAATGACAAATGTGCATACCACCCTCATGGAGAAACAGACTCCATGAGGGTGGTATGAGGGCCCAACGTCCACAGGTTGGGGTTGTGCTTAGAGCCAAACACTGTGCAGGATGTTTGGCATTTGCCAGAGAACACCAAAATTGGCAAATTCGTCACTGGCGTCCTGTGCTCTTCACAGATGAAAGCAGGTTCACACTGAGCACATGACAGACGTGACAGAGTCTGGAGACGCTCTGGAGAACCTTCTGCTGCCTGCAACATCCTCCAGCATGACCGGTGTAGCAGTGGGTCAATAATGGTGTGGGGAGGTCGCACAGACCTCCATGTGCTCGCCAGAGGTAGCCTGACTGCCATTAGGTACCGAGATGAGATCCTCAGACCCCTTGTGAGACAATATGCCGGTGTGGTTGGCCTTGTGTTCCTCCTAATGCAAGAGAATGCTAGACCTCATGTTTGTCATGTGTGGAGTGTGTCAGCAGTTCCTGCAAGACGAAGGCATTGATGCTGTGGACTGGCCCGGCCTTTCCCCAGACCTGAATTCAATTGAGCACATCTGGGACAGCATGTTTTGCTCCATCCACCAACGCACGCCACATTGCACCACAGACTGTCCAAGAGTTGGCGGATGCTTTAGTCCAGGTCTAGGAGGAGATCCCTCAGGAGACCATCCGCCACCTCATCAGAAGCATGCCCAGGTGTTGTAGGGAGGTCATACATTTTTCTGCATAAAAGAAAAATAATGAAATTGTTTATTCAATTGTGTAGTTTTACAGTTTTGAGTAATAAATGCTACTGTTCTCTAAATGATACCTAATATTTGATAGACACAAAACTGATATCTTGTCTATACAGTAGAGTGCAGTTTATTGTCTTTTTGAACAAAGATGTTCGATTACTGCATATGTGTGTGTGTGTGTGTGTGTGTGTGTGTGTGTGTGTTAGGTTTTAAATGAAGAAGTGTGTCCGAGCTAAGTTTTAAGCTAAGAGAAGAACAGTTTAACTTGTGTCCGCTGCACCTTGATACACTTACCGATCCGGGCCCGATCGACTGGGAGGACAAACACAAACACGCAGGCATGATGTCTGAAGATCTTTGTTTATTCTCAGCAAGGAGAGCACATTTAAACGGTGCTACGTCCTGAACATCAAAAGAACCAGTCATTAACATGTCAGTCATAGAGAGACCCGGAGACAGACAGGAGAGAGGAAATACATTTGCATTCTCCTAATTAAACAAAAGAATTTTAGCAGACAAGAGCCATTTGGGTGTATACTCGTCTGGGTACAGGATATAGAAGGTGTTACCACAGACAGCATAAGGAAGCACAGTGAGGGGGGCTGTTCTCTCTCTCTCTCTCTCTATATATATATATATATATATATATATATATATATATATATATATATCTATATATATATATATATATAT
>JAAGKR010000040.1:0-75528 GCA_011419295.1 Clarias macrocephalus | reverse complement strand
GGGGGGGTGTTCTCTCTCTCTCTCTCTCTATATATATATATATATATATATATATATATATATATATATATATATCTGACTAACGTTACTATATGTTTGCAGTGCTTCCGCCATTTAAAATTACTGGTTAGAAATATTGAGAGATCACGTCAGGAAAATGTAGAACATCAGTTGGCAAACAACGTCTACCCGTCCAATCCGGAGTGATTCCTGTCTTCTTCTACTCCTCCTCCGCCGTTTAACTGCTGTTGGCATGCTGTATGTTGCACTAACGCCACCTACAGGTCTGGTTCTCCTCCATTGTGCCATAACGTTACAGTGGCTACGTTCCATTCCGAAGTGCACTTCACAGTGTGCTCCCTGCTCCGTTTGCAGGAAATGTCTTTTTTTATGTTTTATTTTTGCACAGATATTTGCGCAAGACAGAGAACACAGAAAAACACAGCAAAATACCTATAATACTAAAGAAATATAAAACAGGAATAACATTCCGAGCACCTTAAAAACAAAAACAAACAACAACAAAAAAGAGACCTTAAAAAAGCAAGGATACCCCGTTTAACTGAAAACATTCTTGAAAGACGCTTCTGAGAGATACACTGCTATATACTTTATACCCATATAAAGCATTTGAATAATATTGCAAAAATTCACAAATGAAAAAATTCTAATGCTTTGAATAGAAAGGGGTGCTCTAGAGAATCAAATGCTTTAAAAAAAATCTAAGATATATAATCAAGCATATCTAAAACTAAGCGAGTATGGTTGTGAATGTGTCTTCCTTTTATAAAAGCTGACTGAGTTTAATCAATTATCTTAAAAAGTCCAGTCTTTAATCTGTTTGCATAAACAAGCGCAAAGAGCTTATAGTCACACCAAAGAAGTGTAATGGGCCTCCAATTGTCCAAGGACATTTTTTCTTTGTTCGGTTCGGGTATTAACGTAATTATACCCTGCTTCATTGTTGGTGACAAAACAGAATTATAAATACACTCTTTAAAAGCATTGTATATCAAGTCCTTGATATCAGCCCCCAAAAATTTATAAAACTCTGTTGTGAGGCCGTCTGGACCCTTTTACAACTCAATAAACCGGCAAATTTCATTGAAGATGAGCTGCGTGAGAAGCTACGCGACCTCGGCTTGCTTCGGAAACCAGGCCGTCAGTCCTCAGCATTGCCTGATGCCGGAGGGGACATCGTAAGCGGTGCGTGAAAAAGCGGAAGCGCGGCGAGCAGGGGGGGGGAGTCTGTGCTAGGCTAAAATCAAACCCTAGCCGGCCAGCTCTTCCGTCCATCATCTAATCAAACGTCTGCTCCCTAGAAAATAAACTGGACTACATCCGACTCTAACAGACTACACAGGGACTGCTGCGTCTTTGTTTTCTGGCTCAGCGACAGGGTTCCAGACGTCTCAACTAGATGGACTAGCCTCGTTTCGCGCCGACAGAAATGCAGCTCTGTGCGGTAAGACTCGCGGCGGCGGCTTGTGTGTTCACATCAACACGGAATGGTGTAAGAACTTTGTGCTAGTTTCTAGCTTTTGCTCATCGTTGCTGGAGATTGTGACTGTTAAATGTAGACCTTTTTATTTACCACGGGAAATCAACATTGTTTTCATTGTCGGAGTGTACATTCCACCTAATGCTAATGCTAAGGAGGCGCTCTGTGAACTGTATGCAATGATCAGTAATCTGCAGAACACACACCCCGATGGACTGTTTATTCTCACTGAAGATTTCAACCAAGCAAATCTCGTCAGTGCTTCTTAAATTCCATCAGTGTGTGGACTTTGCAAAAAGAGGGGATAACACGCTGGATCTTGTTTACACAAACCTCCCCGGTGCATATCGGGCTACTCAGACCATATCTCTGTTATGTTAATTCCAGCATACAGACCACTCGTCAGGCGTTCAAAACCGGGTCTGAAGCAGGTGAAAATCTGGCCAGCAGGAGCCAACTCTGCTCTTCAGGACTGTTTCAAGAACACTGACTGGAACATGTTTAGGGAGGCTGCGACTTACGGAGACTTCACAGACTTGGAGGAGTACATGTCATCAGTGACCAGCTACATCAGTGCACCGATAATGTCACTGTCTTCAAGAGCATCATCTCACGACCAAACTAGAACGTGGATTACTGCAGAGGTGCGTCCACTTCTGAGGACCCGGGACTCTGCCTTCAGAGCGGGGGGACAAGGTGGCCCTAAGAACTGCAAGGGCCAAACTGTCCCGGGCCATCAGAGAGGCGAAGCACGCACATGCCAGAGAATCCACAATCACTTCAGAGACAGCAGTGACACAGTGCATGTGGCAGGGCATACAAGCCATCACCAACTACAGGACTTCATCACCTGCCTGTGACAGTGACGGCTCCCTTCCGAATGCGCGGTACAGTCTCATCAGCAAGAACGATGAGTCAGCATACATAGAGGAAGTGCAGAGGCTAACGGTCTGGTGTAAAGACAACAACCTGTCTCTGAATGTCGATAAGACAAAAGAGATGATTATTGTCTTCAGGAGGACACGGAGCGATCACTCTCCGCTCAGCATCGACGGCTCTCCTGTTGACATCGTCAAGCGCACAAAATTCCTGGGCGTCCATCTGGAGGAGAACCTCACCTGGTCCATCAACCCCAGGTCTCTGTATAAGTAAGCCCAACAGCTTCTTTTCTTCCTGAGAAGGCTGAGAAAGGCCCAGCTTCCACCACCAATCCTCACCACCTTCTATAGAGGAACTATTACCATATCGTTCCATGTCAGACCACAAGTCCCTACAGAGGATAGTGAGGACAGCTGAGAAGATCATTGGGATCTCTCTCCCCTGTATTGAAGACATATACACCACAAGCTCCATCCGCAAAGCCACCAGCATTGTGGCTGACCGGACACACCCCTCACAACCTTCTGCCATCTGGAAAAAGGTACCGAAGCATTCGGGCACTCACATCCAGACTGAGTAACAGTTTTTACCCACAAGCCATCCGTCTCCTCAACACAAAGGGACTGGACTGATAAACACACACGCGCACAGACACACACACACACACACACACACACACACACACACACACACACGCGCAAATCACTCAGACTTACTAAATAACATCCGGACTGAACTGATAAACACACACATGCACAACCACCTTAATTTGTTCATACATACCTACCTACCTGAACTGCTCTTTGCAATATTTTCACAATATTTATTTCACTTTGCTATTTGCACACAATATTTTTGACACAATGTCAATTGTTTACTGCCGCTCTTCCCACTACCTCAACTCATACCTCATCACTAAAAAGGTATTTCAGTACTGTAATGTGTTACATTGTTGTGTTGTCATGTAGCTCTTTGTTTGCACATTTTCACATGCACTTTGTTGTTTATTCTTGTCTCATTTTTGTATAGAAATTGATAATTTTAGGTTAACTTAAAAATTTTAAAATCTGCGTTGTTAATTTATGTTGTGTTGTTAATTTATGTCGTTGCATGTACAGTACAGACCAAAAGTTTGGACACACCTTCTCATTCAAAGAGTTTTCTTTATTGTGTTCTTTATTGTGTTCTTTAGCCCAAACAAGTCTCTTCTGCTTGTTGCCTGTCCTTAGCAGTGGTTTCCTAGCAGATATTCTACCATGAAGGCCTGATTCACACAGTCTCCTCTTAACAGTTGTTCTAGAGATGTGTCTGCTGCTAGAACTCTGTGTGGCATTGACCTGCTCTCTGATCTGAGCTGCTGTTAACCTGCGATTTCTGAGGCTGGTGACTCGGATGAACTTAGGTGTGTCCAAACATTTTGTCTGTACTGTATGTACCACCTTGGTCCTGGAGGAACGTTGTTTCGTTTCACTGTGTACTGAACTGTATATGGTTGAAATGACAATAAAATCCTACTTGACTTGACTTGGCTTAAATAAATGCACCTTTGGCTCTTTCTATGTAAAACTCATCAAGTTGTAATTGTAGCTGTTGGAATTCAACATTATCTTCATCACTTGGCTGAGATTGCTTACATATATGATTTATTTTACTTATACTTATAATAATTGTTGATTTCTTTTTAAATTCGACCAATTTTTTGCCTTCTTGAATACTAACTCTCCTAATTTTATTTTATTTATTTATTTTATTTATTAAATTTGAGTTAAATGCATAGTGAAACATTATACCCTGTGAAGAATGGACATTGGTCGAGATAGAAAGAGTGATGATGCAATGATCAGTTAGAGGAGAGGATACAGTTGGAGGATAGATCACTTAAATCGGATGTTATTAACCAGTAATCTACTCTGGAGATGAGCCAATCCCATATTACTGCTCCATGTATATTGTTTCTTATTTGGATTAAACCTACGCCAAATATTGATCACATCAAGTGAGGTTGAAAAGTCAGATGAAGCATTGAAAGAGTGGGAGTCAAACTGAGTTGGGAATCTGTCCTGCCATTCGTCTGGGACCACATTAAAGTCACCTCCAACAATCACGTTGTCTGTAGAGTACATATTCTTCGAAGCATCAATCATGGTACATAAATTATATATCAATCTCTTATTTCTTGCCTGATTGTTAAAGTCATATACTGTCTATTCACTAGTATGTACAGTAATTACAATCATTAAGATCTATAACAGTCCTAAACCAATGACCGTCGACATAGTGCTTATAACCAGTAACCTTACCTTCCAGTCTATTTACTGTAACAATCTTGCCATGCCTGCTGAATGTGAAGTACCATGAGAGAAAAACACGTCACCACTGCCCCATTGGGATTTCCAAAACCTAATATCATTATCAATAGAATGTGTCTCCTGTAAAAAAAAAAAAAAACAATTACCTCTAGGTTGCTCCTTACAAAAAAGAAATATTGCTTTACACTAGTGTTATTCCTTTAAAGACAACTTACCATGTAATCTAAGTGAGCTAACAAACCTTTGCAGGATTATAATAAACATAGAAACCTTCTAGAAGCATCAAAACAACATTCAACCAAACAGTCAAGAACTACAGAAACAGTTATCAGCCAAACCTTCTCAATTTAACTATAGAGTAAATGAAAATCTCTACCCCATTTACTTCATTTTCAGGAAATGTCGGTGAAGGGATCTTCCCTCGACAAAACTTCGAACACCCTGCAAAGTCGCCAGTGCAGACGTCAATTCCTCAGTGCTTTATCATTGTAACGTAAGCACCTGTAGCTGCTGATCTGTAAATTTCACACTACGGACATTAAATATTGAATATTTATTAAAACAAAAACTGATACCATTATGAAACATACTATTGAAATATGTATAACCTGTATGTATATTATTGATTAAAAATAATAATCGATTAAATATTTTTACAGATTACTAGATTATCTAATACTAAGGATTTCATGATTAAATTTAAATTTAAATTTTCATGTCCTTTTAATATTATGTAGTCCCCGAAAATAATGATAATAAATATAAAAATAATTTTTTGAGCACAATTTGTTTCACGAGATGCAATGACTTATGGGTAATTTTTCATTCTCTTTTCTGGTGATGTGAAGACCTGTTGTTCACTCGTTCCCTACACTGTTCGCAGTTCCCTTTGAACTGAACATATTCGCTAACTGCAGTTTGGAATTCCACTTAACATGGCTGAACACCCTGTGAAGTATGCTTCGCAGGGCACTTCAGGCCGATTGAAACGCAACTAATATCTTACTAGTCCAGTCTTTCCTCTTAAAAAAAAGGGAGCTTTATTCTCTGAAAACTATTTTCTATGTTCATTATCTATCTGAGATATTCTCAACAGTCTTGACTTCATTGTACAGAGTCCTGTTGGGTGCTTTTCTATAATGAACTATTAATGCTCCTGTGTTAAATTCTCAGTTTGCTTAGTAGTACTTGCTCTTTGCTTTTTGTTCCCCTTCTTATAAAATCTGAGGCATTTTAATCTGAACTTCTATTGCATTATATCCTTTCAACAATATTTTTATTGATTTTAAAAAGGCATACAACAGGGTAAACATGTAACGTTTCAATATACATTTTATAGCCCCCTTATAAAACCCTATATCACCCACCCCACCCCTCCCTAACTCCAAGCCAGCTATACATGTATAGGAAAGGCTAGACGCCAGGCATATTTAAAAAAGGAGAGAAATGAAAAAAAATTAAAAACAAACCGTGGTTTGGTATTGGTTTTGGTTCTGTGTGCAAAAAAAATTAAATAAATAAATATTAAATAGGAAAGGAATCATACTACAAATGTATATGAAAAAGCAAAGGAAGGGCCCCCACACCTGTTGAAATTTCAAGTCCGAATGGCGGATTGAGTAGTGAATCTTCTCCAGAGATAAACAGGACATAATATCTCTGAGCCACTGGGAATGAGTGGGTGAGGTGGCATCCTTCCACTTGAATAAAAGAGAACGTCTGGCCAGGAGTGTCGCAAAAGACAACAAACACTGTTTAGCTGGAGTTAGACGCTTATCTTCCTCTCCAATAATACCAAAAAGAGCAATCAGAAGGTCTGGTTCAAGATTGCATTTCAATTTATACGACAAGGTTTTAAAGACATCCCTCCAGAATTTTTCCAAATTCGGGCAGGTCCAGTACATATGAATAAGAGACGCCTCTCCGCTGTTACATTTATCACAACAAGGATCGACATTTGGGTAGAAACGGGAAAGCTTGAGTTTGGAGAAATGAGCCCTGTGTACAACCTTAAACTGTAATAAAGAGTACCGGAAGCATAGGTTGAGTTGACAAGCTTGAAAATTATCTGTCCCCTGAGGTAGGCTTTCAGAGCATCCCAAACAGTTAAACATGACACTTCAGGTGTTTCATTTGTGTTTAAGAAAAAACTATCTGGTCTTCCATAAATTTAATAAAATCATCATCTATCAGTAATGATGAATTAAAGCGCCAATGTTTTCTAATTTGTTGGAGATCAGGGAGTTGTATAGACATAACAACTGGAGCATGATCCGATATCACAACGCTCTGATAAGAACAAGAATTAACCATTGGGATAATTTGATTATCTACAAAGAAATAATCAATTCTGGAGAAAGTGTGATGAACATGTGAAAAAAAGCTTGAGAATTGAATTCCAAGTATCATCTGACAGTGTCAAATTTAGGTCTTTCTCCCAAGCAGTTTTGATTTTACTCAAAGAAGTGTGACTCAAACCCACCAGTCTACCATAAATAATGGATATTAGGCCTTTACGCAGTGGGGACAAACAGAGGAGATTATCTATAATATTTGCATCAGGAGCCTCAGGGAAATTTGATATTGATGAGCTAATGAAGTGTCTTACTTGCAGATATCTGAAAAAATGAGAATTGGGCAAGTTAAACCTTTCAGAAAGCTGTTCAAATGATGCAAACCTGTGATCAACAAACAGATTTTTGCAAAAACTTAATGCCCTTACTGTACCATTCCTGAAACACTGAATCATGTAAAGAAGGTTGGAAGAGATGGTTAGAGACGATAGGACTGGAGAGAGAAAAACCCAGAAGCCCACTGTGCTTTCTGAACTGAGTCCATATTCTCAAGGTATGCCTAATAACTGAATTATTGATTGATTGACATGGACAGTGGTGTCCATTGCCCCAAGTCCTTTTTTGTTTGGTTCAACAACCTAATAAAATTTTCTTTAAAAAGGTGTTTATGTTTTCTTGTAATTGTAATACCAAGATAGATAAACAGATTTTTCACTATCTTTAAAGGGAGGTGATGCATTTCTGTTGTTAGTGCTGTATTATTTAGCAGAAAAAGTTCACTTTTGTGCAAATTCAATTTATATCCCGAAAAATAGCTAAGTTCACTTAGCAATGACAGCAAAGGTGGCAGGGAAGAAATCGGATTTGATATAAAAAGTAGAAGATCATCTGCATAAAGGGACATTTTATGTTCCTTTCCCTGCCCCCAAATCCCAAATATCTCCCTACAACTACGGAATGCGATTGCCAGTGGCTCAATGGCAAGGTTAAAGAGTAATGGGCTAAGAGGACACCCCTGACGAGTTCCCCGCCGAAGGCTGAATGGTTGAGATTGCTGAGCATTTGTCTGAACTGAGGCAATAGGGCTTAAATACAGTAATTTAACCCAAGTGATAAAACTTGGACCAAAATTACATTTTTCTAAAGCCCTAAATAAATACTCCCATTCCACACCATCAAAAGCCTTTTCAGCATCCAGAGAAAGGACACACTCAGGGATCCCCTCTGATGGTGAGTACAAGATGTCCATAAGGCGTCGAATGTTGAAGTAAGAGTGACGATTTTTGATAAAACCGGTCTGGTCCTCAGATATAATTGGGGGTAGAACATTCTCTAATCTGTGAGCTAGGACTTTAGCAAGGATTTTAACATCCACATTAAGAAGAGAGATTGGTCTATATGAAGAGCACTCTGTTGGGTCTTTATCTCTCTTTGCTATAAGGGTGATACAAGCCTCATTAAATGAAGCAGGCAGCTTACCTTGCTTAAAAGATTCAGATAGAACTAAAGCTAGTTGTGGTGCAAGGTATGAGGAGAATGATTTTAAAAACTCTGCAGGGAACCCATCAGGACCAGGGGACTTACCAGATTGCAATGATGACATAGCTGAAACTATTTCCTCTTGTGATATGGGCTGTTCTAATCTTACTCTGGAATCAGGGGACAGTGTTGGAATATCTAGTTGAGACAGGAAACTCTCAACTGAACTATGGTCCTTTGGGAACCCAGAAGTATATAATCGAGAGTAAAAATTCCTGAATGCATCATTGATATTAGAATGATTGGTAGTAATGGTAGCATCCTCTATCCGGATTTTTGTAATGTATTGCTGTGCTCTAAATCCTCTTAACTGGTTAGTTAAAAGTTTCCCAGATTTGTCACTGTGAATGTAAAATTGGCTCAGACTCTTTAATAATTGACGTTCAATTACATGTGTTGAAATAAGTTCAAATTTAGTTTGCAATTCTACACATTTTTCATACACATCAGGGTTTTAAGCAGGGCATACTGCTGATCTATTTTTTTAATTTGGTTGGACAGATCTTTTCGCTCTTTATATTCCTTCATTTTCATATTTGCAGTGTATGAAATTATCTGTCCCCTGAGGTAGGCTTTCAGAGCATCCCAAACAGTTAAACATGACACTTCAGGTGTTTCATTTGTGTTTAAGAAAAAACTACCTGGTCTTCCATAAATTTAATAAAATCATCATCTATCAGTAATGATGAATTAAAGCGCCAATGTTTTCTAATTTGAGGGAGATCAGGGAGTTGTATAGACATAACAACTGGAGCATGATCTGATATTACAACGCTCTGATAAGAACAAGAATTAACCATTGGGATAATTTGATTATCTACAAAGAAATAATCAATTCTGGAGAAAGTGTGATGAACATGTGAAAAAAAGGAGTATTCTCTCTTTTTTGGATTAAGGAAGCGCCATATGTCAGAGATACCGAAGGTGCAGAGATAGGACTGAAGTAGTGTGGCAGATTTACTCAGTGGTATAGGATTGGGCGATGACCTGTCAAGTGATGGATCCAAACAGCAGTTAAAATCTCCCCCTAATATGAGAGAGTATGAGCCCAGATCTTGTAGAGCAGAAAAGAAATGTTCAAAGAAAGAAACATCATCATAATTAGGGGCATATAAATTAGCCAACACTACATTAGTATTATATAATTTCTCTGAAACAATGATATAGCGACCATGTATATTAGTAATAACATTATGGTGATCAAAAGAAATGTTTGGATTAATAAGAATTGAAACGCCCCTAGCTTTGGCCTGAAAGGTAGAGTGGTAATGCTGCCCTCCCCAACGCGACATAAGGCGAAAGTTATCAGAACTGCGAATGTGATTTTTTTGTAAAAAGGCAATTGCAGTGTTAAGTTGTTTAAGGTGTGAGAGCACCTTCCTTCTCTTGATCGGATGGTTTAAACCCTTAACATTCCAGTTCACAAAGTTTAAAGAACTATTCATTCTCCTTGACAGAAGATGTGGGTAGGTAAACATAAATAATGCTGAAATGCCCAGCGTCAGCCTTAAAACAAAAGTGTAAAACACAGAGCAACATATTAAACATACACTGTGTACACAGAACTGGCTTTGGAGATCCCAAAACACAAAACAACCCTCCCCCCACATTACATTGTAACTCTAGAAAACAAACATATAAATCACACATCATTAAAAATAGGAATAATTATAACAAGAAGATTAATAGCTACTGTACAAGTTTAACACAGTACTCTTACCAGGAAAAACGTAAACATGACTGGATTTTAAGTATAAAAAAAGGGTACTTTCCTGAGAACTGTAGTTGTATATTGAAAATTTTAAAACTAGTGTACTATGGTGTTTTCGGCAAGCTGTCTATGTATTTCTGTGCCTCTTCTACCGAGCGTAGCCACTTCTTCTGTCCGGTAGAGAGAGTTATCTGGAGCCGTGCTAGATACAGGAGCGAAGGCCGGAGTCCACGGTGGTATAACTCAGTCATTATATCTCTATACTCGGCTTGCTGGCTTAAAACTTCGGGAGCGTAGTCTTGCGAACCTGCTGACCGCAGTATTCCAGCTACCCTCTCCGCCATGCCTCCCGAATCAGAAGCTCTTTAACCTGGTACCGGTATACACGGAGAATGACGGGCAGAGGTTTCTGTCCTAAGCGGGTTTGGATGTAGATACACGGTGGGCTCTGACAATCTCAGGCGGGGATGGCAGCCTTTCACTACTAAACACCTCGCACAGAAATTTTGAAAAGAACTTGGTAGGGAGTCCACCTTCAGTAGCTTCTGGAAGACCTAGGACACGCAAATTTTGTCTCCTGCTCTGGCCCTTAACTTTGGCCGTTAACTTCGAGTTGTTTTCCCGAAGACCAGAGCAGATGTTCTCCAACTCGCTCACACGCTGGCTCAGGTCATCCGTAGCTAGTTCTAATGAGGGTAAGCGCTGACCATGGTCCTCTACTTGGGCTTGAATTTTGTCTAGTTTACTTTCCAGTAAACTAAACGAGGATTTAAAGTCAGCCGCTAGCACTTCACAGTGTTTGTCTAACAGCGCAGAAATAGCCTTGACTGTTAGAGCGGCCGCAGTGTCATCTTTTTTGCCGGTTTAAACACTCCTGGTAGCCATTATAAGTGGAAAATAGATGACTGTGGGGTACAGTACAAAGTTATTGTATCTTAAAGATTTAATTTAACATTTAGAGACGAAAAAGGGAGTAAAGAAATTCGAAATTATCTGAGCACCTCTCTAACTCTACTCCATGCGGCTGCTAACCGGAAGTCCCTATTGCATTATATCCTATGGCTGTTGCCATAGTTGATTTGCCTTTCTTTATCCTAGGTTTTTCCTCTATATTAACTTTAACAGTTCTTTTTGATTGCTCCTTTTGCCAGTTTTTTCTGAGGTCTCATTTATCAGGATACCTGAATGTACATGAACCATGGGGGAAATTAAGCCAGTGTGGCTTATACTGCATACCACAAAAAATATTCAGTGGCAGCATCATGGGTGTCTCTAGGCCATTTTTAGCCCCCCAAACATTTGTACTCAGCACCCCCAAAAATTCTCCATAAACTTTACACAAATTGGTGATATGGTTTAAATTTCATATGGAAACAGCGGCAGACTTCGGCTCCTTCGGCTCCTTCCCGTCTTCAATTCGCGATCACAGAGCGAGGATTAAGCCAAGGTGTGTGTTTTTCGATAAATTGTTATATCTGCATCAATGCAGTTCTGATGCAATGTCATGAGGGATTAATCAGTTACTAAGTTTTTGCTGTGTTCACCCCTCATCACACCAGCTGTTTCCTCTAGCAAAAATTAATATTAACCTATAGTCAACTTTATAAAACAATCATGCTGTTGCTTTTTAACTGGAAAACCTTACTGTCTATATAAAACATTGGACAGTGCATATGGCATTAACTACCATAGATTTATGCACATAAATGATTAAAACCAGCAACAGATAGCATTTAACTCGTTTCAACTGCATAGCAGTGTGATTTAGGCCATGTCCACACGACCTAGGGTTTAAAAATATCTTTGTCCACATGAAAACGCAAAACGCCCTATTTAGCGCTGTTAGGAGCCTCCTTAATCAACAGGAGGCCAATCAGAAGCCTAAACAAAACGTCATTACCTGTTGCGCTTTGTAGAAGTTCGATCAGATCTCGTCCGAAACCGCTGTCGCTGTCTGCGGGGTCTGTGTCGTTAGAGTTTTGTAAAGTATGTAGCAGCAGTGAGTTTAGTACATTCAGTACAATGAGTAGTACAATCAGGCACCTCTGTTCATTAATGTAATGTGTGAGTAACTGCGCGTGTATGTACACGCATGTAAAAAGTCCAGTACAAGACAAGAATAAACAACAAAGTGCATGTGAAAATGTGCAAACAAAGAGCTACATGACAACACAACAATGTAACACATTACAGTACTGAAATACCTTTTTAGTGATGAGGTATGAGTTGAGGTAGTGGGAAGAGCGGCAGTAAACAATTGACATTGTGTCTAAAATATTGTGTGCAAATAGCAAAGTGAAATAAATATTGTGCAAATATTGCAAAGAGCAGTTCAGGTAGGTAGGTATGTATGAACAAATTAAGGTGGTTGTAGATCAGTGTGATTGTGCATGTGTGTGTTTATCAGTTCAGTCCGGATGTTATTTAGTACGTCTGAGTGATTTGTGTGTGTGTGTGTGTGTGTGTGTGTGTGTGTGTGTGTGTGTGTGTGTGTGTGTGTGTGTGTGTGTGTGTGTGTGTGTGTGTGTGTGTGTGTGTGCGAGTGATCAGGAAGACTCATTTGAGTACTGATTCTGAACAAGCCAAATGTTCAAACATCTATGGGGGCTGAGCTCCCCTAAACTGAAAATCCTAGAAATGCCCCTGGTCAGCATGCAATACTGGAATGAGGGGAGAGCAGCTGCCGGCCAAAACCCACTTTCAAAACCAGTCACGGTAGTAATTTTAGAAGAAAAAAAAAAACAGAGTTATTAACCAGAGGTGGAGTAATAAACTTTTGTAATCAAGTAAAATCACTGTTACTTCAGTGAAATTGTACTGAAAGACAAGTAAAGTAGCTCATTAAAAATTTACTCAGAGTAAGAGTTACTTTTTTTTAACAGCGGGGGTGGAATGGGGGATTCTAGTGTAGTTCAAAAAAGACAAGCGGATATAAATCTCAAACTAGTTGTTTTTCATTGAAGGAACAACTTTGCATAATAATGCTGTTGCCTTTCTTGTTCTTGAAATCAAAGTGGTCGCTTAAACATGTTGTGACGCTTTGCGCCGGATAGCCAAGGGAAAAAAGCTCAGGGCCAAGAATAACATTCAGCACAAAACCTTTACCGGCCTCTTTCAACGTCACAAAAATATAATACAAAACATAAAGTAAAAGTATAGAGCATAGAGCGTTTCGGGGGTGAACAGCACACCTGAGCTCCTACTCCATCCTCTCCTTCTCATGCCCACACCTCCGCAGCGCACACTGGGGGAGGGATGGCAACTCTTAAAAGGGCAACATACATACATAATGTGGTATACAGCATAGTAGTGGCCGTTACAATGGCCAAGGGTTTGCTACATAAGAATTTGATGGCATTTCGCTTTCAGCTGGGTCTGCATCACTGCCATCTGTTTTGTTCGTCTCCATCATTCTTGTGAATTTATCGCGTTTGTTCTCCCCACCCATGAATCAATCAGTGCAGTGGTTTCCGGGGTGCAATTTGTTTCCTTCGCCATTGCATTATTTTTTATTATTTTTCATTTTCATTCATTTACTTTTTTGCTTTCAAATGTAGCAAAGTACAATACTTCAAACAAAACATACTTAAGTAAAAGTAAAATGACAGATTTTAAAAACTACATTAAAAAGTAGAAGTACACAAAAAAACTCCTCAATTATAGGAACTCGAATAAATATAATTTGTTACTTTCCACCTCTGTTATTAACTGCTTCTAAGTTGTTCTGAATTTCCTTGGAACCATCCATATTGTAGGGTGAGTCAAAAATTATCCGCACTTTGGTTATATTAAAACTTCTGCTAGTTTCAATGTCTTATCAGTGGTTTCCGTTCAAAGCTACTGTCTATGTATTCACTGCTGTTCAGGTGTGGACATGTAACATCAGTTAATTTTTGACTGCGGTGCAAGCAAAAATGGATGCCCCATTTGTGATTTGCACAAAAGAAGAGCAAAGTGCAGTGTGAGGTGTGTGTCTGGTGCAGAAACAACTAATGGAAGAGCATAAACAGAAACGCTGGATATCTGCAAACAAAAATTGGAGCGATACTCTAAGGAAGGTGAAAGCTTCTTAAATGGAATCATTACTGATGACGAGACATGGATTCATTACTACGAGCCTGAGACTAAAACGGCAGATAATGTAATGGAAACAACAACCAATGACTAGGAAAAAGTTAAAAAGTCAACCATCAGCTGATGCATTTAGTTTTCTAGGATTGTCAAGGGCAGTATTGGAACATTATCAAGAAAAAGATTTAACAATCAACAGTGCTTGTTGATAAACAGTGAGATGCTTACTGAAGAGCAGAAGCCTAAATGTCATATTAAATGCAGAGGACAACTATATAAGGGCATTGTAATCTTGCAGGGCAACATATACTTCTGCCCACACTGTCGATACTCTAGGCCTCAAAATATCGTCCCTATAGTTCTGATCTTGCTCCATCAGACTTTAACCTGTTTGATCCCCTTAAAACTGCCCTACGAGGATGAAGGTTAAATTTTGATGAAAAAGTGAAGACAGCGGAATGGCTCGCAGCTCAGCCTAAGACATTTTCTAATAAGGGAGTGCAAAAGCTTGTTGACTGATGGACACTTGTCCTTCATATACCAGATGATATAACTTCATATACTTCTGGCTAAATCTTGTATAATTGTATTTTTTTCTCATAATGTGTAGGCGATCAATGGATAAAGAGCAGCAGAAGTAATGCTAACATTTTACTAACAAATTAAAGACAAATGCAATCTATAAATATTAATTTATTTATCTACTCAGATCGTGCACTCTCAGCACAACAGAAAAGTGGTTGTCTTGTTGTATTTTTTTTTTATCCCTGCTGCAGGGATTCAGTTTTAGATTTGGTCACCAACTTCTTTTGCTGTAACCAGGCGTTTTTCATATCTTGAGCTACATTCCTAAGCGTACTTCACAGGGTGCTCCCTACTCGCTTCTCAGCTTGCATAGATTGTCGGTGAAGGGAACTTCTCTCGACAAAATTCCACCATTTGGAACACCCTGCAAAGTCACCAGCACAGATGTTACTTCCTTGGTGCGTTACCCTGTTAGTAATAAAATAAGCACCTCAGGTACCTGTCACTGCTGCTGAGGATATTTCACACTAGATATTAAATATTGAATATTTATAAAAAATATATATATAAAAAACTCATACCATTATAAAACTTATGCTATTGAAACATGTATAACTTGTAAATAAAGGATTGATTAACAATATTTAATAATAATAATAATAATAAAATTAATACTTAATTAAACATGTGTGGTGATTTCTTTATTTATTACAGATTACTAGTCTATATAATATTATGGATTTCTTGATTAAATTACATTTATTGTATCCTATTTATGTGTTTCGATAAAGGTAATAAATAAATAAATCCTTTTCAAGCTCCATTTTTTCACATTCCAGCGAGACGCAATGACTTATGGTAAAATTTATATTTGCTTTTCAGGTGTCGTGAAGACTCGTTATTCTTAAACAAAATATACTGTACATTTATAATAGCATCAATACATTTTAATAAACATGTATCAAAACAGGGCACACACTAGTTTTTAGCGAAAAAATACTAAAACAAATAAACTAATACAATTAAGGGAAAGTAAATAAAATAGATGAGTAAATACAAATACAAAGGGGTCTCTCTATTCCTCTTCTAATAAACCAAGGTCACTTATTATTCCGATATTTTTTTGGCTTTGTTTTTTTTTTTTTCCTTTCATATGCTTCAAATATGGAAAATATTTATTTAAAAAAAAAACTAAATTTAAAGACTGAAAAATAAGGTTTAGTTTTCATACATTTGCATTTATGAATGATCAATTTACCAACAATCAACATTATATTAATTCTTCGTCATCCAGCAGTATTCCAGACATAATATGTCTTCTATCAAAAGCGGGCAGTGATTGTATCTTTGGCACCAACCAATAAGACATATTTTCCCAAAATATACGAAAATACGTTGTTCAGTTGTTCCCAGGTCCCTTTGATTGAAACCGATCATTTTAGCTCACTGCGATTTGGAATTACACTTAACACAACTGAACACCCTGTGAAGTATACTTTTATAGACCAAAAGTTTAGACACACCTTCTTATTCAAAGAGTTTTCTTTATTGTGTTCTTTAGCCCAAACAAGTCTCTTCTGCTTGTTGCCTGTCCTTAGCAGTGGTTTTCTAGAAGATATTCTACCATGAAGGCCTGATTCACACAGTCTCCTCTTAACAGTTGTTCTAGAGACGTGTCTGCTGCTAGAACTCTGTGTGGCATTGACCTGCTCTCTGATCTGAGCTGCTGTTAACCTGCGATTTTTGAGGCTGGTGACTTGGATGAACTTATCCTCCGCAGCATAGGTGACTCTTGGTCTTCCTTGTGAGCCAGTTTCTTTGTAGCGCTTGATGGTTTTTGTGACTGCACTTGTGGACACTTTCAAAGTTTTCCCAATTTTTCGGACTGACTGACCTTCATTTCTTAAAGTAATGATGGCCACTTGTTTTTTTCTTCTTCACTTTTTTCTTGCCATAATACAAATTCAACCTCTTTGAATGAGAAGGTGTGTCCAAACTTTTGGTCTATACTGTATACATATATATATATACACGTATGCTTTTCTTTTGCTACCAGATTGCCTTTCCTAAATACTGCTTCCCTTCTGCCTACTCTCTCTCTTCCTGTGTGTGTTAGAGGTGGATGATACTGCAAAAGTTTGTATCGATCCGATACCAAGTAAATACAGGGCCAATATTGCAGATACCGATACTTTTTTATTTTTAGCACACAATATAAATTACATTTACTTTCTTGCATAGGGGATATCACTGTATTACAATGTATGAAGTGATTGCATAATTTTGCTAAATCTGAATACATCTGTGATTTGTGATGTGATTTGCTCTTAGTGTGCCTGTAATTAGTCAAGTGTAAGGTTAACAAAAAACAGGACATTTTCAAATATGAAAAAAATATATTATTGTAATAAACTCAAACATGAAACTGCATGAAAATTACAAGAATAGTAATAAAATAACTCTGAAAGATTTGCCTCCTCTTTTTCTTTTTGTAGATCCGAACTCTCTTTGTCATGTCGTTTTATGTGTTTGTGTAAGCTGGTGGTGTTACCACAGTAGCGAATGACCTTTTTAGAGACTTCACAATTCGCGGTGTTTTCATTCACAGCAGTAAAATAAATACCTTGACACAGCGCTCCATTTTTATCTGCCAGTTCCATGATACCAAGGCAGACGTGCACCTTGCTCTCACTTGTTTTCACTTGCTCTCACAGCTGCTTGTTTTTGGCGCTGCTGAGTCACATGATGGTAGGGCAACAAAACACAGCAGAGCAGGGAGGGGTGACCAATGTGTGTGCCATGCGAAAGGAACTGCATAAGAGAAAGTGTTATATACAGGCTCATTTTAAATACTATATTTCATGCAAAATAAATAAAATCACTGGTTTAAAAAAGCTCTTAATATCGATATTTTGACTTTCATTTTCGATACAACCCCTATATCGAAAGTATCGATATTAAGGATCGATACGCCCACCTCTTGTGTGCGTGTGTGTGTGTGTATACTCCCCTCTGCTTCAGCTTGAATGGTACAGCCCTGTTTCGTCTCCTTACGGTATTCATGTTTGAAGTCAGCACCTGCACAAATATGGTTACCAGAAAATTAATTTAAGGATACATTAAACTGGAGGGGAAAAGAGGCGACAGTTAATTCCTTCTAACTAATTCTGAAAGTAATCTGGATGTCCTTTGGAGGACCTGACTTGTTTGTAGAAAATACAGGCTAACCAGGCAGGGTAGGGGACACCCTGTGTTGACATCCTTAAGGCATCTTTTATATGGAATAAAATCACTGTCAAAAATAATGTGCGTAAAAAAAGATTTGGGTGTAATTCTGTGTTTTGTCTGAGTTGGATTCCAAACTCTACGGCCCGACAGCTTACAGATACAATATTTTGTGTGTTTGTTACAGTACAACTCTGAAATACACAACTCTGGCAGTTTACAGACAAAAAAATCGTTTTTACAACTTCTCTGTTACACGAACGAATTGTGAAATTACACCCATGAATGTAGTGTGTTAGACCACCGTCAAAAATACGTCATCAAGGCCACATGCACAGGCATTACTATCCGAGGCAAGAGGAATCGATTCGGCGCATGCCCACCGCCACCGGTTTAGACTCCTAAAATCTTATCTGCTATAGTTAAAAATCTCAGTGATTTTACTTCTCTTAAACATATACGAATCTGTGAGAAAAAAAAACTTACCTGAGACGATGAGAGAGCGCTCGGCTGCTGATCTACCATTTTGGCGCCGGTGGTTTAAAACGGTGGCTGAATCGATTCCTCTTCCCTTGGATAGTAATGCCTGTGCATGTGGCCTTGATGACGTATTTTTGACAGCGGTATAGTACAGATAAGACAGATTTCAAGATGGCGCCGGTGAGGTCGGCTAGTGTTGCTAATGCTAGCGGTGCTAACGGCTGCAGACAGGAAGACACTTCCAGTACTGGAAATGCGTTTATCATCTCCGAGCATGATGTGAGGAGAGCCTTCAAAAGAGTGAACACCAGGAAAGCAGCAGGACCAGACGGCATCTCAGGTCGAGTCCTCTCAGACCAGCTAGCACCTGTGTTCACAGAGATATTCAACATCTCCTTATCTCAGTCGGTGATCCCCACATGCTTCAAAGAGTCCATCATTGTTCCTGTTCCGAAGAAACCACATCCTGCTTCCCTCAATGACTACCGACCTGTAGCCCTCACATCAGTGGTGATGAAGTGCTTTGAACGGCTGGTCAGAGACTTCATCATCTCCTCACTACCAGACACACTGGATCCACTACAGTTTGCCTACCGGTCAAACCGCTCTACAGATGACGCCATCGCTCATCTACTCCATACTGCTCTCACTCATCTGGACACTAGAAGGGGGAATTATGTGAAAATGCTTTTCATCGACTACAGCTCAGCATTTAACACCATAATTCCCTCTACACTCACCACCAAGCTGGAGCACCTGGGACTCAGCTCATCTTTGTGTCAGTGGATCTCCAATTTCCTAACTAGGAAATTGTTCTGAGCCCTCTACTGTACTCTTTGTACACACACGACTGCGTAGCCACTACCAACTCCACCACCATCAAGTTTGCTGATGACACCGTCGTGGTGGGCCTGATCACTGACAACGATGAGACGGCCTACCTGAAGGAGATTGGAAATCTGGAGAACTGGTGCCAGATGAACAACCTCCTTCTAAACGTCAGCAAGACAAAGGAGTTGATAGTGGACTTCAGCACAAAGCAGAAGAGAAACTACCAGACCCCCGTCATCAACAAGAGCCCAGTGGAGAGCGTGGACAGCTTCCGTTACCTCGGTGTTCACAACACGCAGGACCTCTACCACCCGACAGGGTCTCTACCACCTCAGATGCCTGAGAGACTTTAGACTGCCCTCCAACATAACGACCTGGTTCAGGAACAGCACCATGCAGGATAGGCGAACTCTTCAGAGGGTGGTGCGATCAGCTGAGCGCATCATCCACACCGAGCTCCCTGACCTGCACTCGATCTACAGCAAGCGATGCTGGACCAAGGCCAGGAAGATCATGAAGGACCTCAGCCACCTCAGCAATGGACTGTTCTCTCTGTTGAGGTCAGGAAAGCGCTTTCGCTTCCTGAAGGCCAACACAGAGAGACTGAGGAGGAGCTTCTTCCCGCAGGCGATACGATCTCTTAATCAGTACACCACACAGTACTGATCCATTTTTAACATCCACACATGCTTCTGCACTCACTCTGAACATTCAGAGGTCATTCGCTCACTAGTCCTCACTACACACCTGCTCACTCATGGACATTATGCACATAAGACACTTTAAATATGCACACAAGCCACTTTAACATGTCACTTTAATGCATATTTGCACACCCCTGGACATTCCGTTCCTTATGTTCACTCGATTCCAATATTTTCTATTTGTACAGTTAGGTTTTTCTCACTTTCTTATAATTTCCTTATATCTTCCTTTAATGTATATTTGTATCATACAGATATTTTATATTCTATGTTATTCTTCTTAGTCTAATATATATATAACTTATATATATTTCTCAAATTTACTTTTGTTTTAATATTTATTTTCTATATAGATATTCTTTCTTATTCCTTCTTAGATAATTTTTTTTTTTTCTTTCTTGTTCTAAGGTCAGGGCAGTTGCCTAAGCATTTCACTGCATATCGTACTGTGTATGATTGTGTATGTGACAAATAAAATTTGAAATTTGAAATGGAGATAATATCGTATCTGTAAGCTGTCGTGGCCGTAGATTTTGGAATCCAACTCGGAGAAAACACAGAATTACACACAAATTTTTTTGTATCATAGGTTTCATATATATATATGAAACATTCATCATACAACAGGATTTTTTTTACTTCATGTAGATCCCAAATCCTAGAATATAAAAATGTCTCACTGAAATAGTTTGAGACCTGTTAACATTATAGTGCTTTATCTAAATTAAAAACTCAGCTGATCCACTGAGCTCCTTTTCAAACCAGTATGGCAATGAGATTAAGCATGGCCACTGGCCAATTAAAAGCAGCAAATGTACAGTATGTGAACAGAACACACAGGGAATAAGACCAAATCACATTTGACAAGAAATGCTGCCTGCAGAGGGGAAAAGGCATTATCAAAGACACCTCTCACCCAAATCACTGACTGTTTAGCCTCCTCCCATCAGGAAAGTGCTACTAGTGCCTTGGCACCCACACAATCAGAAAGAGAGATAAAGAGATAACTGCTTCCTTGTAGTTTTTTTTTCTGTATTGAACAGCTGATCACACTGTACTTATACTGAATACTTATACCACACTGCTTATCTACTATCCATGTTTTTTTTTACCACACGGAACCTAAAATGTCTGTCTTTGCACTACTTTATATTTCATAATCTACTGTGTATATATGTACAGTATTACATATCCTGTTCAGCATGTCAAATTCTTAACATGTCTACACCACCGTACAGTGTTTGTAAACACACACACACACACACACTGCACCTTGAGTATATATCATTCAATATCTACAGTACAGACCAAAAGTTTGGACACACCTTCTCATTCAAAGAGTTTGAATTTGTATTATGGCAAGAAAAAAGCAGCTAAATAAAGAAAAAACGAGTGGCCATCATTACTTTAAGAAATGAAGATCAGTCAGTCCGAAAAATTGGGAAAACTTTGAAAGTGTCCCCAAATGCAGTCACAAAAACCATCAAGCACTACAAAGAAACTGGCTCACATGCGGACCGCCCCAGGAAAGGAAGACCAAGAGTCACCTCTGCTGCAGAGGATAAGTTCATCCGAGTCACCAGCCTCAAAAATCGCAGGTTAACAGCAGCTCAGATCAGAGAGCAGGTCAATGCCACACAGAGTTTTAGCAGCAGACACATCTTTAGAACAACTGTTAAGAGGAGACTGTGTGAATCAGGCCTTCATGGTAGAATATCTGCTAGGAAACCACTGCTAAGGACAGGCAACAAGCAGAAGAGACTTGTTTGGGCTAAAGAACACAATAAAGAACACGATAAAGAAAACTCTTTGAATGAGAAGGTGTGTCCAAACTTTTGATCCGCACTGTATATTTCCTTATTTGTAATTTATTGTAAATATGCCACTCATGTTCTCCTGGTTAAATGTTAAATGCATTTCATTCGCTTAATACATGTACTTTGCACTTTGACAATAAAGTTGAATCTAATCT
The DNA here is from genome assembly GCA_011419295.1 of Clarias macrocephalus. Classification (NCBI taxonomy): domain Eukaryota; kingdom Metazoa; phylum Chordata; class Actinopteri; order Siluriformes; family Clariidae; genus Clarias; species Clarias macrocephalus. The sequence continues at coordinate 53,487 of JAAGKR010000040.1, read as the reverse complement.
AATCAGAACTGAAGTGGACCAGAAAGAGACCTGACACTGCTTCCAATAAAACTCACAATGTACACACAAGAATAACAAGGTTCATTTTCTTATAGTCTACATTTTGGTGCACTCTAAGAATGCTTTTACAGCAGGGACTCAGGCATGGATCCAAGTACACTTGACCCTAAAAGTCATGTAAACAGCACATCTTGAAACCCCAGTCTGCTTTGAAATTGTTGCCTAACTGATGCAGTATAACTACCATGTTGCTGTACTCAGTTTTGCCAAGGTGTATGACCCATGACATGAAACTGTCTTCTACAACCTCTTGTTAGTAGCAGAATTTGGCTGTTCTTGACACAATTTTGAGCCTCCTATACAAGTGTTTCAGTTAATGAGGGTATTTCAATGATAATACATGAAATTGATCATTAGCACCTGCTTGGTACAATACCGGCACTTGAATCGTGGTTTTACAGTACCCAGGCACTTAAATCCTGGTTTTGTGTAGTTTTTTTTTTTTTTTTTTTGGTGGCTTGCAAATGAACAAGATGCATATGCATACTGCCACCTACTGTTTCGGAGTGTGTTGATCCACATATTCAGGTGTGGAACAATAATAGTAATGTTAAAGCTGGCTGGCAGGGAAGAAGGGTCAATCATAGTAAGCAGAGTAAGAAGCAGCTGTGCCTAGTGTAAAGTCCAAGAGGACTGAGTCTGGTTCTTTTTAAAATGACTTTATGTCCTGATTTTGCAGACAATAAACTCTGTCGTGTGGATTTTCCCACTCTTTTTATGAATTCATAATTGCTACAATTACTTAATGTTCTGCTTTTTTGCTATTTAGTGTTTATATTTCTTAACCTCTCATCCCCATTGCAGAAGGTGGCAACAGCACACTGCAAGCATTTCATGCTGTTAAATTTTGTAATTACGTGGGCAAAAGAGGCTCAACATGAAGTAGGTATTCTGTGTTAAAGATATAATGCTTCCTGTGGAGTTAAAGTTTCAAAAGGACACCTTATAGAGGCTTTCAGACTTTTTGTTGTATAATTTGAATAGCTTAAAATAGCTACACCATTGTGTTTCCTTGCTAACAAGAGGATTATCATGAGCCAAATAATATAAAGAATGATCCTACATTATTTTAAACTGCAAGAATTTTATTGAACATCATAAGAAACAACCATCTTTGTGCATTTACACTTAAACACTCTTCACACTCACACTATATTTAAAATGAAAAAAAAAAAGCTTTATTAAGCACATGGCATATGTCTTACCTTTTAGGGCAATAAGATTTAAATATAAATATTTAATATTTAATAATTAAATATTTAATGCATCTATTATAGTAGTGTGTGATTGTGTGTATATGTGTGTGGCATGCAATGGATTGATGCCCCATACAGGGTGTATTGTGCCTCATGCCCTTAGTATCTAGGAATAGATTCCAGAACCCCGCGACCCTGTATACAGGATAAGGCGGTATTGACAATGAGTGAGAGTGAGAGTATTAAATATCATTTTTTTTAAAAAGTGATTAAACAGTTACATTATTGTTATAAATATTATATTAAATACAAAATATAAAATTTGATTTAAGTAGCGACTTTTTATCCTTAAAAGTGTCAATTTAACAATTTAAGATTGCATTGTGTCTGCTTGGCTTCATCAGCCCATGTGTTGCCACCATGGAAAATACAAACAAAAATAGTGGGACCGAGCTTATCTGCATTTGGGACCTTTGTGAGCCCTAAAAAGACTTGGTAAAAACAAACAAACATGGTAATTACTTATACGAACGGTTTTAGAGAGAAGCCTTCAAACGTAATCCGCTCACGAGCTCCCCCTACAGCGCTTCTAAATTATATACAATTTCCCGGAAAGACGGTAGTTTCTTGCTCTCACCCTCACTGGGAACCTTTTGACGCTGTAATGTAATCATGTAGTCACGTTAGCATTAAACTGCATTTTTGTGAATATTGAGGAGTGTGGTGCATTTGAGCATTTTCAGCATGTTATTTTTATTCTAAAATTTAATCAGGCAAAGAAACTTTAAGGGGGGATAATTTTTTTGTTGTTATTATTTTTTATTTAGCACTGTAATAAAGCCAATCTTTTATCAGCCCTTATTTTTCAAACAGAGATGATGAGTAATAAATTATTATTTTAACAAACACACAAAACCATAAGCCTCTTGTTGCTGTTGTAATAGTGTGCTTGTCTGCTTATGCCGAAACCACAACACTGTCCTTACAACCTCACGTAGCATGCATAGCTCACAACGGCGTGATTTCTCGGAAATCACCCCACTTAATTTTGAGCGCGCCTGCATTTCGGTCAAACTGCGCGTGCGCCGAATCATGCCAAAGCCTCGCGTTGGGAAAACCCCCACGCCTATAAATATAAAAGACATGCTCAGCAGACACAAACACAGTTTGCAACCGGACAACAGCTTTCTACCAAACAAGAGGAATAACTTTATAATCGCTTCTTTTTCGTTTAATTAAACATTCCGGACACTCAGTAGGTATTCTGCTTTCATGAACGTTTCTTGTATTTGCGTATGTTGGTTTGTTATTTCACAAGAAAGATACGAATTTCTGTTTTTAGATATTTTTAGACATGCAGTATTTATTTATTTATTTATTTACAGTTAGGCACGTTTAGGCTGCTTATTTAAAGTTTTTCATTTACATTTGTGTTGTACACGAGATATTTTTCTTATTACGTGTATTATATATTTTAGAGGGCTTTATATCCTTATTGTACAGTACTTCTTTTATTGTGATTTGATAGTTTGTTTAAACTCGTGCCGTGCGACAGGGCTCGCGTGTGGTAAACATGGACTGGACTTGCTGTATTTTGTGAACCACGAACATTACTTTTTATGTCAAGCTAAGCAGAATTTTATAGGACTATGGGCTAGCATAATATAAGTAAATGTGCGAGTTCATCCATCTAAATTATAAACAGCTTTTGCCACTGTAAAGAACTTTAAGAGCTCAAGCTTTTCACCCTATTTCTCCAGGAATCATGCCTGTGTCCAGAATGCGCATGCGGCCCTGGTTAGAGGATATGATTGACTCAAACTCAATTGCTGGACTTGTCTGGGTAGATAAGGTAAGTTGGAGACACAGTTCTATTTGAATAATGCATTAGATCTGCATACCTTTGATGTTGCCGACCATATGTGAGGCAGTCTATAAATTCTGAATAACAATCAGAGTGTCTTGTATCGTTTTGGGCTGTTTAGGAAAAAAAGATGTTCTCCATTCCTTGGAAGCATGCTGCACGCCATGGATGGGAGATGGACAAAGATGCCTGTCTATTCAAACAGTGGGCAATCCACACTGGTGAGGAGCCAGTCTTAATGTTTTACAAATCCTTGTTTTGTAAGCAAAAATTGCTTTTTACAAGTCCATCATAACACTGACTATGCTTGCAGGCAAATTTAAGCCAGGAATCACTGAACCTGACCCTAAAACATGGAAAGCCAACTTCCGCTGTGCAATGAACTCACTGCCAGATATTGAAGAAGTTAAGGACAAAAGCATCAACAAAGGGTGTGAAGCTGTTCGTGTCTACCGCATGCTTCAGGTAGAAAAGAACAAAAACAAGAGGTCATCTAAAAGCCAGGACAGTAGGAGGAGAAAAAAGGTAACGATACATGTCATAGAATAATGTTTTCATGTCATTAGGCCAAAGCATGAAAGATATACGAGGCATGAAATGACAAAATTAAGAATTTAGGATTTAAATTAAAGCACTTACTCATTTTTGTCATGTGAAAAAGGTAAGGAAGATTGATGCAGACATGGAATCAACTGAAGAGCACCTTTACACACACAAGCAGCAAGACATGATCACCCAGGAGAACACTATAGACAGCACTGAAAGCACAAGTAAGTTACCTTAATAGCCAATGTCCCAAAAAATTTGTTTTGTAAAATCATTTTATGGATAATCCCCTGTTTCCGGTTAGTTGACTCTTGGTATCTTACTTTTTTCTTTTGACTTTTCATTCTAGACACAGCAAGCCCCACCTATGATGTGCCTGACTGCTCAGGTTATGAAGTTGAAATTGGCCCTGACAGCACAAATGATATCTACACTGGCAGGTTCCAGGTTTCACCAGTACACACGACAGGTAATGAAAGTAATACATTCTTACTTTATTTTATTACTTAATATTCTTTAGTGGCATGACATTAATTGTGTTTTTTTATTTGCAGAGTATGAGGAAAAAGCTATTGTTGAGGTGAGTCTGTCTTAACAAACATAACTACTTTTCGCTCTCTGTTGTGCTTTTTCATTCTCAGGAATACCCTGTAATTTATAAATTTATCCATTATTGGCATTTCTGCAATTATTTGTACACACCACTGCATAAAGGGCAAGCAAAACCCAGGCAGTTACAAATTCTGTGTTTTGCTCCTGCAGATCACACGGCAATTGGAACTTGATAGTTCACAGTGGCTACAAAGCAATAGCAGCGGAAAGGGGTTCCTGTGCAATGAAGTAGCCATGACAGAATCTTACCAATGTCCAGAGAGCCAGTGGAGTGATACCTCAGGTAAATAAATGATGCATTTAGTTTATGAGTATAGTGTGTATGTATAACTATATATATAGCCAGGTTTTTGCCAGCAGGGTTATTAATTTGCTAGTCAAATATATCTGTCTACCGTCCTTTCATCAAACTAGTTTACATGCCATTCCCTCAAAGTATCTTGTGTTTTTCTTCTTTGTTTTTTTTCAGGAGAGGAGCTTGAGCTGCGTTTTTACACAGAACTGATACCAGGACTACCCAGTGAAGATCTTTTAAGCTACACAGATATGTGGAACAGCAACCCTCACACGACTGGCCTTCCACAAATCAGTTGTCTACTCTAAGACCTACTTCTTTGATTCTCATTTTGTACATAGTGACATTACCTCATGTTCTAGGTCTTCCTTCTCTGACCATGAAATAAGATCATCAAAACCAAAAAGCTTTTTGAGAGCCACTTAGGTATGAGTGGTTGGGTATGAAGTGTGAATTTTTATGCTGGAGAATTATGTTGGAGATTTTATGGTCATTAACAGAGAACAAATTCGGCTTTTTGTTGTTCTCATTTGTAAAGGACAGTGGCTTGTATGTAAATATGTAATTTACTGTGATATTTGGCAGGTTCCGTTATTACATGTCAGGGTTTTAATGCATTTTTCTCTTTAAACTTTATAGGAAATCTAAAATGATTTTTTAAGCTCTTCTGTGCTCTGGGTGAAAACTCATGTAATTTGTATATAATGTATATATGAATTTATAATAAAAAAGCTGAAAATTGTATGATTTTTTTCCCCTTGATTTCGCAGTATCTATACACAGATTTTATTAATAAGTATTCAAGACAATATATTCGGTTACGTTGGTAGCACAACATTGACTCCTTTGTGTTCGTTATAATGTGATAACATCAGTATATGGCTGAATTCAACTTTAAGGACATTCTCTACATTATAGTGTAACAGTTTAGGAATCTTCTAAAGGTGTGCACACCTACACATATTCCACTGGATCTACAGTCAGAATATTATTTTGTGTATTGAAACTAACTAATGATTAAGAACATATTGGATTTATTAAAAAATTTAACTTAAATTAAAAACCATACACTTCACAATTATTAACACAGTTGGTTCAGTTGCCACCTCGCAGGCCCAGGCTCAATCCTAAATATGGTTACCGTCTATGTGGAGATTGCATGTTTTCCCATGTCCTTGTGGCTTTCCTCTAAGCTTTTCAGTTTCCTCCCAAAAACATTCCCATGTTGTGTTATGCTTGGTATTTATAAAATTTTCTATAAAAGTCACAGTTAATAAAAAAGAATAAAAGTAGTAATTGCCTACAGACTAAATGTAAATAGAGTATTAGCTGTAAATTTATTTACTAAGTACAGTAGTTTTGTGCAGTTTTAGTACAAATAATAGTGTTTGACTACTATAAACTATACAAGGAAAAAGGAAAAAGTCATAGGTTGTGCAGAGTATTGTGGTCAATACAGAACATTATTCATCTGTCAGCAATGTTGGGTTGCATAATTGTAATAAAGCATTCATAAGCCAGAAATGCTCACTAAACTAATCTTGGTGGTCTAATTGTTCATAGAGGGGTAGAGGTCATCATCACCAGATGGGCTTGACTGACTTGGATAATATTATGTGTCTCAATGCTGGGGTGCAGCCACACATGCTCTCTTATGTCAAAGCTAAACAAAATAGGCAATACAGATGTAAAATACAAAAAGGTTTTCCTTTATTATAGCAGTAAATTTTCAATGAGATCATTTATTCTTACACAGCAATTAATTTTGTATAGATTAGCATTTTAGTAATATATATATATATATATATATATATATATATATATATATATATATATATATATATATATAAAAAATATAATATATATAACTTTATTATGTTTAATTGAATACATTAAATTTTAGATGGAATATATATCATGTCAACAGTAGTTTATTTTCATATTAGTATACAATGTGCTGACTATTACTATAATCACAACATGCTCAGCTATGTGTAAGCACAGCCCAACTGCCAAAGTGACAGTTTACACACTTCATTCATTTCCTGGGTTTGCACCTTCAGAAAAATCATAGGTTGTTACCACTTGCTCTTACCTAAAACACAAAACCACAGGAGTCAAACATAACTCCAAGGCTAAAATTAAGGTTAAAAACTCATTTATAACATTTGGCAGATGCCCTTATCCAGAGCCACTTGTTAAGTGTTAAAGACCTTGCTCAAGGGCCAAACATAGGCAACTTGGTAGTGCTGGGGTTTGAACTGGGACCCTCTGATCAGTAGTCCAATGCATTAACTGCTGAATTACCCCTTCCTAAACTTTTCAATGCTTCTGTGAGAAACTTCAGTGACCTGATATCAATAGTTTGGTCAATTATTATGCTAGTAATGTGTCACTTCATGAACATTTGTCTCTTTGACCTCAGTATTTTCAAATAAAATCTCAATACTGAAATGAAACAAAGTTCTTATTATTTCTTTTTTCAATAGCGGCCCCTTATTTTTTTTTTTTATAATATACTTGGCAGAGTTTGACCTGCCAACAATCTTCATAAACAAACAAACAAAAACAAATAAAGTATACATAGAACAGTTGCAATTTGTCCAGATCTTTGTTCTGCTTTTAAATGACGATCCTAAAAAAAAAAAAAATCAGCTGCAGCTGTAAAGCTGCTCGTTCCCAACTGTCACAGATCCGCATGCACCCAGACTAGTGGCTACTCTAAACACTGCCTGGATTTCTTGTAAATCATGTGACTTTTTTGTAAGCAGCAGTACTGCCACATGATCAAGTGGCGTCGCCACTGAGGAGAAATGTGTGCATTTACAAGAAACTCCCTTGGCAGAGCTGGAAAGCACCCAGGTTTCCTGGATGTTTTCCCATGACCATGCATGAAATCTTTTATTTGTTATTAATGTCTTATTTGGGTTTAGTACAGCTTGCTCATCTAGTTTTATACGGTATATTGAATTGTCTAAGAGTTATTAATTATTATACTTTTTAATATCATTCTTATATTATCATAATTACCTATTTCAAAGAGATTTTGCTCTCATTTTGCATTTTGACATTTTGCTCTCTAATTTGTTAACAAACCTATGCATATATACGTTATACATATCAGTTGAGTCTGTATATATAAAGATAATTTGAAATATGTCTCTATACAAAGCCACAAATTTTTAAAAATAGTTTTATAATGTGAGGAGAAGTAGGAGAAATGTTTGTTTGTTTGTTGCCATTTCAGTCTAGCTTGCCCTAAGAACCTGTTATGTAATCTTTGTGCAGTAGTTTCTCCCTTTTGTATACTATGGTATGTGTGCTACAAACATTTCCTTCTCCATAATATGAAATACTTTGCATCCCTGTTTCTACTCTAAAGAGGTAGTAAAGGTAGTTATAAAATATTAGAAATCTTTGTTTCATGATTCAAAATTAAAGTGAATTACAGATAATGAATAGAATGTATACAGTAATAATACAATGAGTACTCTAATGACATTAAATCAACTGTGTGAACATGCTGCATTCAGAATCACCCTATTGTGAAGTAAGCATTTGTTTGGATACCTACAAACAAATGCAGCTACTGACATCTTGTGGCATAAAGTAGCTCTGAACATTACAGTAACCTCTATTTAATGTGGCTTCTTTTTCCCAGGAATTGTTGTAGTTTGTCTTTTTATTAATTTGATGTAATATGAATAAAAAGTAACATGAATATTGCAGGTATTTGTGTATAAAAAATCTAAGAATTTTCAAAAATTAAATGATAGGAAATTTAATTATAGAAAATCTACAATTAAACACCAATCTGATGCCAGACAGCCTATTTTATCAATGTCAATTGTATGAACAAGTGGATTTGAACAGTGCTTACATATAGTTGTAGTTATCATTAAAATTTTTAAAACAGCATTATATTATTATGATACATTGTGAACATCATTGTCATAATTTCCCTAGTGAAAAATCCAATCTAACTAGTTTGCTGTTAAAAGACAGGTTAAACTGGTAAGCCAGTTCAGCAGGTCATTTTCCATCTTCCTCACTACTTGACTGAACTGTTTAATAAACATGTGAGATTTTTTGTTTCCATCCTGTTGTATTATTATGAACTATCTATAATGATGCAGCAATAGCAGTAAATAAGAGACTGTTTCATCTCCCAGTTTAACCAGCTCAGTCTGTGTTTTGGAAGATAGTAGCTGGTTAGACCAAGTGAAAATTTTCAGCAGGATTGTTGTAACATAAATAAAAGGAAAGCATGCATTTTTACACAATTCAACAGCTACAGATCATATTATTTTATTTTTATGCTACCTTGTAAATAACAGACCACAAAACCATGTCTTTCTAGTCAACTTTAAAGCTGATACAATCACATATGTTTTACTTACCTCACATATATAATGCATATCCTCATAACTTTAATCAAAAAAGGTTAGTCCAAATAACAAAAAAAGAGCATAAATTACTAAACAAACATGTATGTCTGGATTCATTCTCTTTCTATCTAGGAGTCGTTTTTAATTTTACTTTCACTTACTTTTACTGCGAGGAACGATCAAAAATGAAAAACAATTTTGGAGTGGAAAAACTAGAATGCTAGTTTTAATAGAATAACTAGAAAGACATTTAGGTTTAAGAGACTTAAGTTTTAAACATAAACTAAACTTAATAAAATCAAAAGGCAATACTTTTTTCTTCAGTGTAAACTTATATAACATTATCCTAATACTGGTTATAAAGTGGGATATAATACAGATTTTGTGCAAATTTTCTCCTTTAGTAATATTTTCTTCCTTATTACCAGGATTATTCTATTGACCTTGTGAGTTAAATTTTCTTTGACAGTTAATTGGTACTTACTTATGGAAATTTCCTTCAGGATCAATAAAGTATCTGTTTATCTATCTATCTAATTCCCAGCAGCACTGTGGGCTCACACCTCCAAGGTAGAGGGTTCTATTCCTGCCTTGGTGTTGTGTGCTTGGAGTTTGCATGTTTTGCCCATGCTTGGTGTGTTTTCTCAGGGTACTCTGCTTTTCTCCAACAGTCCAGACTGGTGTTATCAAATTAAACATAGTTTGCCACCACATCCAGGGTGTACCCCAACTCATGTTCTGAGTACTCTATGACAGGCTACATCCCCTGCAACCCTATACTGAATATGCAGTATAGAGAATAAGCGAGTCAATTGTACCAACAAACAAATTTCTGAGGGGAATTTTTTTTTTTTGGCTGAAATCATTGGTTTGTATGGTAGGCATAAGGTATGGACTCATTAGAACACATTACCTTTTTTTCAGTGCTCCATGGTCTATTCTTTATGTTTCCTAGCAAGTTGATTTTTTCCCCCTATTAGCCTCACTTATAAGTGCTTTATTAAGACTACACAGCTGTTTAGTCCAAATCCATTCACTTTGCACAGTATGTGTGGAAATGCTCTTACTTTCATTGTTAAAGCGGTGAGCTCTATTTGTGGTGTAGTAATTAGCACTGTGGCCTTACACCTCCAGGGTTGAGGGTTCAATTCCCACTGCACATTTATGTGCATGGAGTTTGCATGTTCTTCCCATGCTTAGTGGGTTCCCTACCAGATTGGTCTAACTGGTGTGACCAAATTGCTTGTTATGTGTGTGTGTGTGTGTGTGTGTGTGTGGCGCGCGCGTGTGTGTGTGTGTGTTTACTTTTCTATTTTCTCTTCTTTTTTCTGGTTAAGACACACAAGATTGGTCGACTGATTTTCATGATGTGTGGTGGTGTGAGTATCTGTCCGCACGGAGTAGGAGGGGAGGGGTTATAGGCACAGCACACAGAGAGCCGGAAAAACTAGTGACTTGGTTCTTTGAATTTCGTTCATCAAAATGAATGAATCTTTTTTTGAGTCATTTAGTTCAGTTCGTTCTTTTGACCAGAAATAAAATAAAATGTTGCATTTTCAATAAACAGATCCCCAACACGTCTACATTCACAAATTTTGGCTATAGTTCCAGTAATGAAAATATTACAATGCAGTTAAGGACATATTATGATAAACAGAATGAGCAGCTCACCATTATATCTTTTAGTCTGAGTCGTTCGTTCTTTTGAATCTATTGCACTGCATAGCGTCTATGGGAGTCACGTGACAAAAGAACAAGCGACTAGGACTTGGAAGACTCATTTCTGATCAATTATGTTTTCTCTGTACTGAATTTTATAGCGTCTATGGGAGTCACGTGACAAAAGAACGAACGTCTTGGGACTAGAAGACTCGTTGCGAACTGTTCAATTCTGTTTCCTGTGTGCTTCACTGCATAGCGTCTATGGGAGTCACGTGACTACTCATTTCTATTTCATGTACATAACCTACGGAGGTTTTGCGATGCTTTAAGCATGCACGCCCAGTAGAAAATGAACAAATCACTCCCTAAGACTACTCGTTCTTCTGAATCATGTTAAAGATCCGTTCAAAAAAAACAAATCGTTCATTAACGACCCATCACTAGGAAAAACAGATGAGAGGGAGATGAGACACGGGAAAAGATGCGAAAATGAGTGACAGCAGCAAACGCAGTAAAATTTGCATGCATTTTATTGTAAATAGTTTATAAAATTTATTAATAAAATACATACAATCAGAGATTGGACCTTTTTGGAGTCCAGTTCATTATTGGAGGCTCAAGTTGACTGTAGGAAATTCCAGTCCTGAACTATCGAGCGACTGCAGTTACAAGGACTGCAAGGTCAGGACCATCTTCATGGAAAAGTGGAGCTGTCCCTAGTCACCACACGCATCCCAGGCAGACCACATGGGGCATCCATGCGAAGAGATCTCCTATCAGAAGAGGGACACCAGGACAAGTTAGACAGGTTCAGAGGGCAGAGGGGGTCTGGATCACTGGCAGATCAGGAGCAACATGTATAGCTCGACAGAGAGACAAGGAGAGTGTAATGTTTATAAGAGAGAAGGGAAGAGAGAAGATGAGAAGAGAGCAGAGGAGAAGGAGAGATACACACAATCACACAATGTATAAAGTGCATGTATATGTAGTGTAGAGTGCAAGCAGGGACTCTGGCAGGACTAACTATGGCAGCATAACTAAAAGGTTGAGCCAGAAGGAAACACAGACATGAGGACTCCTTGAGATGTAAAGCGACCAATCACTTCACCATCAATAAATATGAGTGATCAATGAGAGTGGGGTAGAAAACATCTAAACATACCAGTTCACCATAATACTCTACGTCCATGAGTCCCCCAGATCTGCTCCTTTACCCGAGGCAAATCTATTTACACAAATGCTTGACTAAATAAATAAATAGGTTTTTACTCTAGACTTAAACACTGAGACTGTCTCTGAATCCCGAACATTAATTGGAAGGCTGTTCCATAACTTTGGGGCTTTGTAAGAAAAAGCTCTGCCCCCTGCTGTAGTTTTTTCATAATATGCGGTACTGACAAGCAGCCTGCATCCTTTGATCGAAGTAGACGTGGAGGATCGTAAGGTACTAGCAGTTCATTCAAATACTGCAGAGCGAGACCATTTAATGCTTTATAGGTCAAAAGTAGTATTTTAAAATCGATTTCACAGGGAGCCAGTGCAGTGAGGATGTGCTCGTATCTTCTGGCTCTAGTGAGGACTCTCACTGCTGCATTTTGGATTAACTGAAGCTTGTTTATGCACCTAGTTGAACAACCAGACAGTAAGCAGTTACAATAGTCCAACCCAGAGATGAGAAAATCAAATAGTTTTTCTGCATCATATAGTGACAATATATTCCTATATCCTATATAGTATACAATATTTCTGAGGTGAAAGAATGATTGTGAGTGATCAAAAAGCTTGCTTCTAGCTGCATGTACGTCCTATGACAAGAACTTCTGAAGTAGCACAACCTTTTTAGTGAGCCGAAGCAAAAGAGCCAACCCTTAAAAAAAAAAAAAGAGACGGAATTCATATCACTACAGGAAAAGTTATATGTTTGGGTTTTTGTGCTGCAGTAACAACTTGTATTTGGCGTCAAGCTGACACTGGAGTTTGCGGGTATGTCCGGTCTACCCTTTTAGATGTTTATGACAAACACACCCAGGTAAAAAAAAAAAAAAAAAAATTTAATGCTAAGTATATTAAATCCTAGCATGCCAAAGCATACTTAGGTGTACTTGCTACAGACTAATGACTAGTATACTTGAAGTTTGCTATTTTGGAACAACTAATTTTGTACTAAGTGCATGTAAGTTGTAATTAAATTGTACAAAAGCACAATTTTACAATTTTAAGTGTATTAAGTAACTTATATTAACGTACATACCTGACAGTAATTAATTAAATTAAAGTATATATTTAATGTATTATAAGCAATTATAATACATCATAGCAATTTTTACTGTGTTACAAATAAATGAGTAATATAATATGCATATATTGTTATTGCAGAAGTAGCATGCAGTTATACTTCTGGCCAATACCAAAAACTAAAAAAGTACACTTTGTGCTTAATACAAATATACTTTACTACTGTATATCATACCGTACACACAGTCTTCTATAATACTGTATTGCAAATGTGTTACCAGCACACTGAAGGTGTTTAGGATAATTTACAAATGCTGAATGCATTTTCTCCTCCCACAGTCCAAAGACATGTAGGTTAGGTTAATTGGCATTCTCAAATTGGCCATAGTGTATGAATGAGTGTGTGAGTGTGTATGTGTGTGTGCCCTGCAATGGATTGGCACCCTGTCCAGGGTGTATCCCGCCTTGTGCCCGAAGTCTCCTGGGATAGGCTCCAGGTCCCCCGTGACCCTGAATACGGGATTAAGCGGTATAGATGATAAGTGAGAGTGAGTGAATGCATTTTCTACACTATAACATGTTTTTAAAACACATTACATCAGTAATTATGAGGTAGATTTTGTTCAACAGATTTTTTTGCACACGGTTACAAAAAAAAAAACAGTACTATAGTTTATTTGTGCAACAAAACGTCTCAAACACACAAACTAAAATTTTAACTGTTGTTCGAACAAAGACAGACATTGGTATTAGAATATACAGGTACAGTATTAGTTCAAACCTGATGTGTTGATTCTAGCTGTTACACAGAGACTCTGAAAACAGGAAGAGAGGCAGCATTTTATACCAGAAGCAAAGTACATAAGATTTAGCAATAACACATTAGACAATACATTCTATAGTTTGAACTATGTACTTAATTATTTGTAATTATAAACTACCTAATAAAAACCATGAAATTTACCTTATGCCGATGAATAAAATAATAAACGATACGAACTAACGCACGCAATGATGTAGCTTCCAGCCATGAATTCAAACTAGGAGCGGAAGAAATGGGGAGCCAATCAGAAAACAAACAGTCCGAATCTGCCCGCCTCTAGTCTCTGGTTGGCTTTAATAGTTGCAGAGTTATAATGCTGCAGTTCGTGCAAGTGTAGCTTTATGAGAGTGAGCACACACAAGAGACAGAGTTCAAACACAAATTATCTTGAACGTGCAAAAGTGATTTTTAGCATGCAAAAATGAGTTTGAGAGAGCGCGCGAGAGAGTTTCAGCGTGCAAAACAAATGGTTATGACTATAACCTCTGTTCCCTGAAGGAGAGAAACGGGGTACAACACATATTGTATGGGATATCATGCCCTCTCGTAGCCTAGCTGAAGCCACCTATATTCACGCCTTAAAGGCAGTCAAACCTGTGGTGACGTAGGTGTAGCCCCGTCTATACCTATAAGCTCTCGTCACCACGGTTGACTCTCAGTTCGATAGCCGCTCTTTGCCGAGCTAAGCTGAGAGGCGGGGCAGCAATGTGTTGTAACTCGTTCCTCTCCTTCAGGGAACAGAGGTTATAGTCATAACCATTTGTTCCCTTTCAGTCAATTCACTCGGTACAACACATATTGTATGGGACGCCACGCCGAGCATCTACCAAAGTTATCCACAAGAACCCTGATAGCTACTCTACTGCATCATGGACCCCGCAGAGAGGACACAATGGCTCATCGAGGGGGCCATTATGTCAAGACTGTAGAACCGGATAAAAGTGTGCGGTGAAGACCAACTGGCTGCTGCGCAAATATCACCCATGGACCTCCCTTTGAACAGCGCCCATGATGTTGCCATAGATCTCTTTGAATGTACTTTCACACCCTAAGGCAATGGGTCACCCTTGCTACTATAAGCTAATGAAATAGCCTCCACAATCCAATGGGAAAGCCGCTGTTTAGACAGCGCTTTACCCTTGACTGGACTGGCAAAGCAGACAAATAGTTGATCACATAAGCTTATATTCACTGTACAGTCTATGTAGACCCATAGTGCACGTACAGAACACAAATTATGCAATTTTCCCTGCTCCTCAGAAGCAAAAGGAGGGGGCAGAAACTATGAAGGTCAAAGACCATAGAGCTATAATCAGTGGAGACCACCTTAGGTACATAGGCTGCATTTAGCTGTAGAGTAACCTTTAAATTAGCAGCCAATAGCAGCAAACTGCGTACAAGATGGATGCACAGACAAAGCATGGAGACCACCCACTCGTTTAGCAGACACTAAAGCAAGAAGAAGTGCCGTCTTATATGAAAGAATTTTCATATCTATAGATTCAACTGGCTCAAAAGGAGGATCACAGAGGGCCTCAAGCACACAGACGTCGTACTCCTCTTAAAAATCGTACTGCCAGCGGATGAGCCCCCGGTAACACTCCATCAAAACCAACATGACAGGCTGATCTAGCCGCCAGGTATGCTTTAATAGTAGGGAAGGAAAGGCCTTTTCCTAACAGTTCTTGTAGAAAAGACAAAACCTCCACCATGGAGCACTGATATAGAAGAACATTACGTTCTTAACACAATTGCTCAAGAGCTTGCTACTTATAAGCATATAAACCTCTAGCAGACGAGACCTGAGTACTTTGAATTGTCTCAATCACATTAGGAGGAAGCTCTTTAGCTATCAGATTGGACCTTTCAACAGGTAAGATTGCAAGTTCCACAGTTCGGGACGTGGGTGAACCACCTCCCCGCTGACTGAGACAGAAGGTCCCTGAGGAGAGAAAGTTTTCATGGTTCTGCTGCTAGCAGGCTGACTATGCATACCACGATTTCGCCGGCCAACGAGGAGCACCAGGATTAGGGACAAGCCCTACTGGTGCACCCACTCTGTGACAGGCAGAATCAGTTCTACTGAAGGAAAAGCATATAATAAAGCTGGGGGCCATGAGTGTGCCAGCGCATCGATCCCCAAAGGAGCACTGCGATCTGTTATGGAGAAGAATAGTGGGCAGTGAACATTTTCTTTGGATCCAAAAAGATCCACTACTGCCCTGCCGAAGCGCTCCCAGATCTGAGCTACCAACCATGGGTGTAACCTCCATTCTCTTGCAAGCGGGCCCCCTCTGGATAGAAGGACCACCCTCAGATTCAGGTGCCCTGGAATGTGAGTGGCCCTGAGTGACAGAAGATGAACTCTGGACCATAGTAATAGAGAATGAGATAGTTTCAGCAGGAGAAGTGAACGAGTCCCCCCTTGTCCGTTTATATACGACACCACTGTAGTGTTGTCTGCCCTGATCAGAACATGATTGCCTGTCAGAGTCAGACGAAAATGTCTCAGGGCTGAAAACACAGCCAACAGCTATAATATAATATACAATAATTGCTGTAAGAGCGCCCCATCCGCTGAGATAGGCATCTGTTGACATCACTTTGCGAAACTACACCCTGCCTCTCGGAGAGCCCTGGCGTAACAGCCTGGGTTCCCTCCAGGGCAGAAGAGCTGATATGCATGACGGTCACTGTCAGCCTCGTGTTGAGGTGTCGCGCTGCACATAGGCGCTGAGAGAGCACCCAGGCCCAGAAACTCCAGTCAGCCTCAGTCAGATGCCGTGCTCCTGCCTCTGCCGCCTGGCTTTGTGGACGCCGTGCTCGCTTCGCCGCCCGACCTCAGTGGCAATCCTCCGCCTCCGTCTGACTTCATGGACATTGTGCTCCCTCCGCCACCCGACCTCGGTGGCAACCCACCCTTACTCACCCTTCCACTGTGCCAAAGGGATAGGTGTTGCATAGGACGTAGGACCGTGTGTGTGTGTGTGGGGGGGGTGTCCTGGACCTCCGTTGGGTGCTCCAATGTCGCGCCGTGGGGAGGGGGGTAATGTCAGGGAATACCCCTAGAGGGCGCCAAAGCAACCAGAGACTCCTTTTGTTTTGGTTTGTAGTTTTGTTATTTTGAACTTCATGTCCCAGAATGCATCTCAGTCAGGTTATGTGAGCGCTCACCTGAACCGAGGTAGCTCATTAGTTTCATTATAAAGGTTCCTGAGTTGAGTTAATCCCTGTCTTGCATCTGTTCGACTTGGTTTGCTGTTAAGTTCTGTTTATTCTCCTGGTTCTGTGTATTCTCCCAGTTCTGTGTATTCTCCCAGTTCTGTGTATTCTCCTAGCCTGTGTATTCTCCTAGCCTATGTATTCTCCTAGTTCTGTGTATTCTCCTAGCCTAGAGAAACAGTGTCTCCCTGCTGCCAGAGCTCCTCTCCCTTTAAAGTCAGAGCCTGTTTGGGCTTCACCTCTCGTCACGTAATGATGTCTCGCAACGCCTCAGCCTGTTTTCTCCTAGACAGTCTGTGCATCTCCTAGTCAGTCTGTGCATCTCCTAGTCAGTCTGTGCATCTCCTAGTCTTTGTGTTAGTTCCTAGCCCTTGTGTTAGCTCCTAGTCTGTATGTAACCCCTAGTCTGTGTAGCTCTTAGTTCGTCATGTTTAGTTTGTTTCCTGTTTAAGTTTATGTTTTGTTCCCATCTGTTTACCTTTGTGTTTATTAAAAGACTTTCACCTGCCATCACCTCTGCAAATATGCCTATCCTTCGACCCACGCACAGCACCCGTAACACACACAGTTTACAAAAGGCATCATTTCTGGGGCAAACAAACTATAAACATTGAGGGCACTTCTCATAAGTCATAAGAATTTTTTTATGGGGGGGGGGGGGGCGTGCTTGGGAGACTGTGTTAGGAAAGTGCAATGCCGTTTGGGACTGATCCCCTGAACATAACATAGCGCTCTCTTGGGCGGCATTGAGAGAGGAGAAACAGTGTCTCCCTGCTGCCAGAGCTCCTCTCCCTTTAAAGTCAGAGCCTGTTTGGGCTTCACCTCTCGTCGCGGAATGATGTCTCGCAACGCCTCAGCCTGTTTTCTCTTGAAGTCCAACTTTGCCTGAATGGCATCGAGTGACTGGCCAAACAAACCCTCAGCAGACAGCGGTTCATCCAAGTAGATGGCCCTATCTCTATCAGTCAGTGAGCGTGAGCCATAAATACCTCTGTTCTACCACTGCGCTCGCCATTACTCTCCCAAGGGAGAGAGCTGCACATTGAGACATGCGCAAAATGTAGTCTGTCGCGATCCTGACCTCGTTAAGTAGCGTTAAGTAGCGCACACATCGGGCTCTCTTGAGGCACCAGTGAGCCGAGCTCTGCTAAACACAGTGCCTGATATGTCTGAAGCAGCGGTTTGCTCCATGACGACATTAACTCACCGATAACATCAGGAAACATGGTCAAGCAGTTTGACGGTTGATGGTTCAGGAGGGAGAAAAAATTCCGCAAACTTTGACGGTTTTTGAGCCGGCTGTGGGGAGGGCCACTCCACCTCCAACTTCTCGGCTGCTCGGCGGTAGAGAGCAAAAAATTAAGTGTCTTCCCGAGCGGCTAACGCAGAAGCAGCGGAGCTCTGAGCAGACGGCAACATTTCATGCTCGTCCTCTGACAAGCCGCGCATTTCTAGACCGATGTCGAGCACGGTATCATCCTCGAAAGCACGCTGCTCAGCGCCTGGCTGCTGGCCAGCGCTGTAGGAGAGCTCAAGATCCTCCGACTCCTCAAAATACTCAATTTTGTCTGCCCAGCTAAGAGCGGGGACTTCTGATGAAAAATCCTGTTCGAACTGAATCCTCTTCATCTTAAACTGAGATGTCGCTAATGCTTTGACTGACAGTGAACCTAAAGTCAGCGCTCTGCGGGTAGACGACTCATCAAATGAGGCTGTAATCGCTAACACTAACAGTGTTCATAGCGAGGTGAAGAGCGTAAGAACTGAGAGTCAACCGTGGTAACGAGGGCTTATAGGTATAGCCGGGGCTACATCTATGTCACCACAGGTTTGACTGCCTTTAAGGCGTGATATCCCATCTGATAGTGCACTAAATATAAGCATAAATAAGTACATATGAATAAGTAAATTTAAATATATATACATACTGAGACTACCGTATATTGAAATTTGTATTCTAATGTATACTTTCTGTACATTTCTACAATGATTATTTCAAGCATATATATATATTTTTTTAATATACCAAAAATAAATTGAAAAATAAAGTTTAAATAAGTGTGCTTTGGAAATTAGACTAGTTTTCACTTAAAGTATATTTTCCTATAATATATTTTTGGAAAGTGTACTATAATACAATTATTTAGAAGTATGTTTAAAGCTTATTTAAAAAAAATTGGTAAAAGCATGATGTTTGTATACTGTTTATATATGAACTGATAGTACACCTTTTTGTTAGTATATTCACAATGTACTATTGAAGATTTCAATATACTTGGGGCACTTGGGGAAACTAAAGCGCACTAGCCATTTGGGCCAAACATTTCTTAATGAACACATCTGTAAATGCAGATACCAAAAGTATGCTTTAGAAGAGTTTCTCTTGTTTATATCACTATTGTTAATGTTAATAGTCACTGCCTGGGAAGCCCAAATACGGCGGCTTATATTTGATGCTATCAACTATTACGCAGTCCCTGTTTGACTGATTATAGTGTCAATGATTACATAGTAACGTAAAAATCACACTCTCCGCTGCTGTAAGATGCCAATATGCGTTTGTGTCTGCTATATTGGAACGGTCAAGATCTGCAAACAAATACAATGCAGTTTAGAGATGCAGACAAAACCGGCTTTAATTCACTTCATTTTCCGCTGAATTTGATAAGATTTGATATGTCATAAACATCACAAAATGGAATTAAATTTAGCTACTGAGGGCAGGTCTAATCAGTTAAAGCAAACTTCTGAAGTAAGGCCAGACTGGGACACAATTTTAGGGTGGGAAACCTAGACCCTATGCACCTAAATAAATTTAGAAACCACAGATAGCCTTATTTTTTCCCCTGATATAATCTGTTTATATATAAACTGTACTTTTCTTATACCTGTCACTACTTCTGCTCTAGTGTTACCGTGCATTCAAAGCGGCCGGAAGTCATTCATTTTCAATGTGAGCCGGCGGCGAAGGGCGGCACAGCGAGAGCCGCTTGAGGGGATTCCGAGGAACGCCATCCTGGAACTTCTGTTACGGCTACATTTGTTCCCATGCAAAATGGAGGAAAGGTTGATTATTGCAGTAGCCTAAATAGCCTAGGAGAGTGTGGCGTCACGTGGTTCGGAGGAAACACGTGATAGTCTTCGGCCCTCCCGGCTGAGTGGTAGTAGTAGCCTTAATGTGGGAGCCCCCTAGTGACGGGGAGGAATTGGACACGACTAAATTAGGGAGAAAAATTGGGGAAAAATCCAAAAAAAAAAAAAAAAGACAGAGTCTAGTAAGTGATTCTAATAATGTTATAATAAGATGAAATAAGAATGAACAGAAGCCACACCATACAAATGGCTTATAATTTGTTTATTTCTACAATACAATTCTTTCTATCAATCAGCTTCCACAATTTGGTCAGTCTCCACATGATCAACAAGCCTGATTGCTTTGCAGCCGCTTTAAATACAAGAAAGGCATTCAATCTACATCAGAGCGGCGAAGAGCGGCGACAGGCGGCAGTGCGGCGGGAGTGAAATTTGATGCCCTCGCCGCGTTTGGTGTGAACGCACAGTTACCAACACATCTCTCTACCTTGGTGCAAAACAACCACCTCATAACAATTGATTGTTCAGAATCTAAATTTATTTATATTTATTTACTTATTTCTCTTTAAATGATACAAGCACCCAAATTAGCAAAACAATAAATCTCATCCAATATGTTAAAACACGCCAATTACTTTTTCTTATTTTCGTTTTACCTCTCTCAGACCCTTGCTGCATCTGATATGTGGTCACTGCACCAGAGATGGTGCTACTATAGGTTGGCTGTCACCACCTTTGCTTAAAAAATCCATCCATCTGGTGGTGGTACACAGAGGTGCATATTTGCCCGACCTGCAGCAACCAGCATATGCCTGTCATCAAGGTTTTTAAAGAACCTTGGTTATTCGCCAATTCATCACTCACTCATCATCTATACCGCTTAATCCTGTATTCAGGGTCACGGGGGGCCTGGAGACTTCAGGCACATGGCAGGGTACACCCTGGACAGGGTGCCAATCCATCGCAGGGCACAGACACACACATACACTCACTCATTCACACACTACAGGCAATTTGGGAAAGCCAATTAGCCTAACCTACATGTCTTTGGACTGTGGGAGGAAACCGGAGTACCCGGAGGAAACCCACCAAGCACGGGGAGAACATGCAAACTCCATGCACACAGAGACGGGAAACGAACCTGGCCGGGGATCGAACCCGGACCCTGGCGGTGCAAGCGACAGTGCTAACCACTACACCACCGTGCCGCCATTCGCCAAGTCAATTAAATTCAATTGTATTTGTATATTGCTTTTAAAAGTTGTCATTGTCGCAAAACAGCTTCACAGAATGAAAATTGGGGAAATTAGTATGAAATGTGTGAGAAAATATGTATAAATAAAAATGATCAGATTGTCCCTGATGAGGAAGTTGAGGGGTCGATGGTGGCAAGGAAAAACTCCATGAGAAGGCAATAGGAAGAATCTTTGAGAGAAACCAGACTTAACAGGGAACCCATCCTCATTTGGATGATAATGGATAGTTGGGATTGATTTGCAGTCCTAGTATATGTTAGGTGGCTGGAAGTTCAATATAACAGGAGATGTGTTTAGGTTAATAGGCAGTCCAGTTCATTATTAGAGGCTCAGGTACATAACTGAGTGACTCCACTCACAAATTCTCAGAGAACAGCTGTATGTATCATCCGAGTTTAAGATAAAGTGAAACCATCCCCAGTCACCATATGCATACCAAGCAGACCACACAGGGTCTCTGCATATGTCCTAGTACCAGTACTTCTCTCTTGTCAGGATGAAGCAGAAGGAAATTAATTAGCAGTAATTACGTTATCTCAGCATAGTGTGAAAATACCGTGAAGGGCTTCGGCTCTGGATGCCTTTTTGTCTTGCCCAGAGCTAGCGTGGATTCAGCGCTTCGACCATCTCCTCCTCAGGGTGGTATCAGATTGTTTCTCTATGACCTACTCGGGTAGTGTGATCAGCTGAGCAAATCATCCATACCCTTACATGCACTCAGTCTACAGGAAGCAGTGCTGGACCAAGGTCCGGAAGATAGTGGAGGACCTCAGCCACCCCAACAATAGATTGTTCTCTTTTGCAGACAGGAAAGCACTTATATTTCCTGACGGCCAACACAGGGAGACTGGGAAAGATCCGCAGGTTATTTGGGCAATCAATAAGAATACGACACTCACATTCACAATCCTTCACACCAGTACTGAAGAACATCACATTACTCCACCTTACCACATTGCACATTTTCACATGACTTATATTCTGCATATTGCTGGATCTTATTTACACATAAATGAGGACTAACTTTGCACATTAAGACATGGACCACCACTGCTACTGCTGTCACGCACATCATTTAATTTCATACTCCGTGTATGTGTGTGTGCTCAGCGATGGATTGGCATACTGTCCAGAGTGTACCCTGCCTCATGCCCTAAGTCTCCTGGGATAGGTTTCAAGCCCCCACGACCATGCCAATCCATGAGGCTTCAAGCCCCCGCGACCCTTTATACAGGATAAAGCAGTATAGATGATGAGGGAGTAAGTGAGTGTTTCACTCCTACTGCTACTGTCATACCTACATGCAATATCTTTACCCTCTTATAGCCTTTTATGTCGCACACCCTTAAAGTAGAAAATAAATTCTTAGTGTAATTTTTCTCTTTTCTTAGTGCAGAAAAATAATTTTATCTTTTTATTCTGTCCTATCTTGCCTTTTTAGGTCACCAACAGTTGTTTAAGCTTTTTGCTGCATATCATACTACTGTATGTATGGCTGTGTACATGACAAAAAAGAAAAAAAAAAGAAAAGAGAAACTACATCGGGCGAGGATCTTCACACACTTCATTGTCACTCACAATTCTTCACTTCTTTAGAGGTAAGTGAGAAATAGGCCTGCTGTGCATCTCCATAAGGAACAGAATGAGGATGGTTTGACATTGTCTATGTGGCCATGATTCTTTTTCCACGTTTTTTTTTTTTTACATCTTGAGTTACATCAAACATCTAACCCTTAGGCCTTAAAGTACACAGGTTGTGTAGCACTCTTTTTTTCTTTTCTTTTCACACAGTGTTTTATGTTTCACACACTCTTATCTTTCTTACACACTCTTCTCTTTGCTTTTTATAGTGAGTTGCGCTATACCTGGTGCTAACTAAATGACACTCACGCCGTGTCCCGAATCTAAGATGCTTATACAAACACATCCCTGGGTGTGAAATATCTCCTCTCCTCTTATTTATTTATTTATTTATTTATTTATTTATTATCCATACACAGATCCTTCCAAAGACAAAGGGGTGGGTGCAGGAGTGGACGGGGAGGGAGTTGGAGATGGGGAGTTAGGTGTGTTGGTGATGGAAGATTACTGCCCATCATATATTGTCGATGTATTGTGCGAAAACATACCTGCAGGTAAGAATTGGCATTATGCAAAGGCACATATCTGACTTCAAAGTTACAATCTTGCTGTAAATTAAGCAAAGCCTCTAAAACGTCTTGTTGACCATCATTTGTAATCATATAGAACAGTGTGTGCTACTGTATGTGTTACCCACAACCATGTCCTCACAAAGGGGTTTGATGCACATGCAAGGTTGATCTCACATTCCCTTCCACCTTGCTCACCATTTCTCAACCTTATACATAAATTATTTTCCTCATAGGGGTGGGTGGAAGGTATAAATCCACCTTACACATGCAATGAATGCTGCATGTCAGGAAACATCTGTGAAACATTGTCAGGGATGGATAAGGCATTGTCATATTCCTACAGACAAAATACACAAAAAATATTTTATATTACTCTGACATTATACAAGAGTTGACAAAAATAGGTGTTCTTAGATATTCTAGATTAAAAAAAAAAACTTCCAAATATTCCCAAAATCTTTTAGACATATGTGTGGCCTGTCATTGTGGAACACATGAAAGAAGAACATCCGCAACAAGAAGAATTTACATGCAGTGTCACGTCTCACAAATCATAAAATGTTTTTAAAAAATTTAAACAGCAATTTGGCCGTAAACAGTCTTGCCAAACGCATAAGGGTCTTTTGCGCTGTTTTTGCTGGCATTTTAGTACTTAATTCAGGAAGTCATATTACAAGAATTTGGAATCTCGTGACAAAAAGGGAATAAAGTTTACTTTGCTTGGTCTCCCAATGGTGAAAAAGTGTTCAAATGCATTTGATCAAACTAGAATACCCAAATATTTTAATCACGAGACTCGCTCGTAATTTCGAATGAGCTACTTGGTAAATGAAGTTCAATAGCGCCGTGGGTCCGCTTTCAGATTCTCCAGTTGGTCTTTATAAAACTACATCTCCCAGAATTCCTGCTTGCAACCGAGTGATTGTCGCGTGCTGACTTCGTGTATGCGGTCTAACGGAGCTGTCAAATGGACATTATTCCTGCAGCAAAATAAGTCTTCACTGTTAGTCCGAGGATTAAAAGGAGATGAGAATGGGGTCTCGGATCAAGTAAGCTCTTTGTCATCCAACGTTATCTTTTTCAGGTTATTGAATTTCCGAGTGCGGGTCTAGACCCCCTGTAGGCCCGATTCTTCTTGTTCCTACAGGGTGCATTTTTTAGTGTGCAATATTCCTCGTTATCTTGTAGCATGTTCACGTGCTTAATTCCGTCAACGTTTATGATAATTGTGAGCATTATGCCTGTTTGTGTTGGACTGCTTTGTGCCGAGCATTCTATGTATCGTAATAGCATGTTCTGTAATATAGACTTCGGTCATGTTTATGGGACATTGACTGGATATTCAAGTTTCCCCCATACATCATACAACATGTGCATTTAGAAAACGGTGTGTACTACATGGGTACTATATTCAGGAGTGGACAGGGAACCGCTACATTCTGCCGTATTTTTTAATAGTTTTGCCGTTGAACCGCGCAGAAGCAATTTTTGAAGCCCAGGACACCTGGGCACGTATTAACACAGCTTCTTAGAATTCTCTCAGAGAGCAATTCTTGAGTAAGGAAAGTACAAAAACATTTATCTTGGTAAGGAGGTGTGGGTGACTCCGTTGCTAGGGATGATGCAGCAATTCAAGGACTGATTGGTTGATAAAAAATAACCTCTGACCTCAGCAAAGGTCTTGAAATATGCTCTTTGTGAAAATAGACTATATGATAATAGAACAGACAGTGAAATCATAATGTTTGTATATAATGAAATGGTATAATCATGACTACAGGCTACTTCATGCAAAGTTTGTTATAGGCTAAATATCATGAAGTGAATTAAAACAGCCAAATGTTGAAAATGTGAACCAATTTCCACACAGTAGTTACTATATTTAAGTTCTTACATTTATTTACCATACTGATTTTGTTATTTGCAATCCGTTTCAGATTGATGGGAGCAAAATGTCTCAGCTTATAACAATGTACATAAAGTACATAATTGCCGTTCAGTGTTTGGAGAATATTTCTTCTTTCCGCCATTTTGTCCCCTACTATAGAAACCCTTAAGCCTTTTAAAAGTCCTCCTCTCTACTCTTAACCATTTTTACCGTAGGAGCTGTTTTTAGGGCTAAGATGTGTTGTGAATCATTTTTATCTTAACTAAGATTTAATCCTACATTTAAGCGGAAATTCTAAGAAAATGTCATAATTCTAAGTATTTTCTTAGAATTTCATCACTAGGAACAACTTTTAGGCTTAATAAGCTCCTAAGGAAAAAATTAAGAGTAGAGAGGAGGACTTAAGAGTTTCTATAGCAGAGGACAAAATGGCAGAAAGAAGAAATATTATCCAAACACTGAACATAAAGCTAAAAGTGCTCTTCTGTCCAATTTAGTTTTCTTGTTGTTTTACTTCCTTCCAGAAGATTGTTGGCTACATAAAATCCAAAAGTGCACCTTAAATGAACTGTCCTGCAATCATGTAAATTGGTAAAATGTGAGCCATTTTGCTCCCATCAATCTGAAATGGATTAAAAGTAATGAAATTAGTATGGTATGTAAATGTAAGAACTTAACTGTGTTGAAATTGGTTGCTTCAAAAGGAGACACATTTTCAACATTTGTCTGTTTTAATTAACTTTAAGATATTTAGTCTATAACAGAAACTTGGCGTAAAGTAGCCTGTAGTCATGATTATGCAATTTCATTATATACAAACATTATGATTTCACTGTCTATTCTACTATCATAGACTCTATTTCACAAAGAGTGCATTTCAAGACCTTTACAGGGGTCAGAGGTTATTTTTTTATTAACCAATCACGGTCCTCGAATTGCTGCATCATCCCTAGCAACAGGGTCAACTACACCTCCTCACTATGATAAACATTTTTGTACCTTCCTTAGTTGCTCTAAGAAGTTTTCTAAGTCACTTTTAGTCTAAGACTCCCAGTTAGGACTTCTTAGGCTAAGATAGGAGCTCTCTGAGAGAATTCTAAGAAACTTTGTGAATAAGGGCCCAGGAGTTTAGCATTTATATACAAACAAACAGAAATTCATTACTTGGTTTTTCTTTAAATATTGCCATTATATGCACAGAAACCTTCGCACCCTGAGTAAGGGGCACAACTAGCCATTTGTTTAGGGGTGTGCCACATTAACATTGTCCTTGACAGCCCCAACAATCAAACTCCTGCATTGTCAGAACAGCATGGGGAAAGTCATATGTATAGAAATGTACATTTTAAAATGTGTACATTTGAATCATTAAGTTACATTTTTGACTATGCGCTTGTATTTAGCAAATATTAATGACTACTTTACATATTTTAAAGTAGAGGAGAGAGTGATGTGGGATGCACATCACTGTGAAGCTACAACTTTGATCCATTCTACCCACCTCTTCATGCTTCTTAATAAGTTTAACATGTTATTTATATGAGACGCATAATGCGCAGAGGTCGCCAACCTTCTGTAGAGTCAAAAGCTACAGACCTTCAAACTTCATGTGGGATGAATAGTCTTAGTCATGAAGTGGGTTTCCATGGTCGAGCAGCTGCATACAAGCCTTATATCACCAAATGCAATGCAAAGCATCGGACGTAGTGGTGTAAAGTATGTCACCACAGGAGTGACGAATTACGCTTTTTGGTCTGGCAATCCGATGGATAAGTCTGGGGATTGCCAGCCAAATAGTACTTATCTGACTGTGTTAGTTTGGTGGAGGCGGGAATTATGATGTAGGATTGTTTTTGAGGAGTTGTGCTCTGCCCTTTAGTTCCATTGAAAGGAACTTCTAATGCTTCAGCATACCAAGACATGTTGGACAATTTCATGCTCCCAGCTTGGTGGGAACAGTTTGGGGATGGCCCCTTCCTGTTCAAACATGACTGCACGCTAGTGCAGCAAGGTTCTTAAAGACATGGATGGATGCGCGAGTTTGGTGTGGAAGAACTTGACTGGTCTGCACCGAGTCCTGACCTCAATTGGATAGAACACCTTTGGGATGAATTAAAGCGGAGACTGCAAGCCAGGCCTCATCCAACATCAGTGTCTGACCGCACAAATTCGCTTCTGTCAATATAGCGCTAGAGTTGGGCGATATGCCCTATAAATTGAATCTCGATTTTTTTTTTTCAGACCAAATTCTATTTTCGATTTTAAAACGATTTTTTTTTGCTTAAAAAAAAAAAATACAGTATAGTTTATTATTATTATTATTATTATTATTATTATTATTTACTTAAGCAAAACGATATAACCAAACATTACCTGCTTATTTGGATTAAAAGTATATATATGAAATCACTTAAACAATTTTGCAAACCACATGCAATTTACATGCTTAATAAAATCAAACAGGAGCCTGACAGCATTTACATGTTTTTTTTTTTAACTGTGTATATGGGCATAATGTCTTTAGTGATATTACTGAGGCTGTGTCGTGTTATATCTTTCCATCGAGGCCGCTCTTATCATATGGGATACAGTGGGGAAATGTGCTCGCTGTTTTCACCTGGCTTTTAGCCGGTGTTTTTCACGCTGCCGCTTGTCTTGTTTAGCTCGCGGCCGCAAACACGACGCCGATTCAACAGTGTGGCTCTGTTTGAGGTGCGCGAGGAAATTAGTTGTGCTCGAGTAAATTAGTTGCCTTTTAGTTGCCACAAACTTCTGACACGAGCTCTTTGGTTTCATCAGCGCGCGCTGCCATGTTGTATCTCGTATTTCCCACGTGTGAGTCACAGAGGGGGCGTCGCAGAACTATAGAAGCTCGCGGTGCCGCACCAAAGTGAAACTGTAAAATCTATTATATTATTTAATGTTTTAATAAAAAATCGCGATACCTCGATTTAAGAAAAAAAAAATCTTCTTAAAACGTAAATTCGAATTAATCGAAAAAATCGCCCAGCATGTACAAATTAATGTACAAAATGAAAAAAACACCTTGTGAACATAGTTTTGGAGCTCAGATACTTGTAGAATTTTAGATTCCACTTATTATGCTGACTGGCCACTTTGTTAGTACAGTGTTGTACTCCCCTTTGCCTTCAGAACTCATGGTAGATTCAACAAGGTGCTAAAAACATTCTTAAGCAATACTGGTCCATATTGGTATAATGGCATCACTCAGTTCCTGCTGATTTGTCAGATGCACATAATGTGAATCTCCCATTCCAAAACATCCCAAATTTGTCTGTTGGTCAACAATAATATTCCAGGAGACAGTGGCAAGAAAGGTGTGCAAAGAAAATATCCCTACACCAGTGTGTGTGTGTGTGTGTGTGTGTGTGTGTGTGTGTGTGTGTGAGAGAGAGATTGTAACTTAAAAATGTTAATTGAGGACAACTGGAAACTTTCCCACTAACCTGATCCTGACATCCTTCAAAAAGTGCATATTTTTATCAAGCATAAATGCATTGAGCTGCTGCCATGTGATTGGCAGAATAGATATTTGCATTAACAAGCATTTGAATAGGTGTACCTAATGAAATGGCCGCGGTCAGTATACGAATATAAGATGGACCCTTGATAAATTTCTGTGCCAGAAACCCGGCTATGCGTTAAAACCATTTTTCTGTGCTGTCACATTCTCCCATTATGCACACTCCCAAGGCAGGACAGTGATGACCATACTGGTTACTACATGGTACATGAGTACTACATTGTTTTTTGTTTTAATTGTCTTGTGACAAATTGTAGTGGACAGCTGTGTACTGCTGTGGCAGTAAAATGTAAAGCTGACACTACACTGTTTGAGTGTGTATTGAGTGTGAGCAGAATTTTTCAAAGCATTGATTGGCTCAAATAATGGGTCAAATAATGAGGGTCGGGGTTAAATTCCTGCCTGTCTGTGTGCTTGGAGTTTTCATGGACCTCTCGTACTAAGTGGGTTTTCTGCTCGTAGACTGATTTCCTCCCACAGTCCAAAGACAGGCAGATTTGGGTGTTTGGCAGATTGTCTGAAGTGTGTGAGCGTGCGTGTTTGTACATTGCCTCGTGCCCTAAGTCTCTTGGGATAGGCTCCTGGGCCCGTATTCACAAAGCTTCTTAGAATTCTCTGAGTGCTCCTTTCCTAGTTTTAAAAGTCATAGCTGGGAGTCTTGGACTAAAAATGAGTTAGGAAACTTCTCAGAGCAACTCTGAGCAAGGAAAGTACAAAAACCTTTATCTTACTGAGGACGTGTGGTTGACTCCGTTGCTATGGATGATGCAGCAATTCAAGGACTGTGATTGGTTGATGATAAATTAACCTCTGACCTCTGCAAAGGTCTTGAAATGTGCTCTTTGTGAAAATAGAATATATAATAGAAGAGACAGTGAAATCATAATGTTTGTATACAAAGAAATTGTATAATCATGACTACAGGCTACTTTATGAAACGTTTCTGCTATAGGCTAAATATCTTAAAGATAATTAAAACAGCCAAATGTTGAAAATGTGTCTACTTTTGAAGCAACCAATTTCCACACAGTAGTTACTATATTTAAGTTCTTACATTTATTTACCTACTGATTTTATTACTTGTAATCCATTTCAGATTGATGGGAGCAAAATGGCTCAGCTTTTACCAGTTTACATGATTGCAGGACAGTCTGTTTAAGTTGCATTTTTGGACGGTATGTAGTCAACAATCCAAGAGAGATGGAAGGGAGTAAAATAACAAGAAAACCAAATTGGACAGAAGAGCAGTGTTTACTTTTAGCTTTACGTTCAGTGTTTGGAGAATATTTCCTCCTTCCGCCATTTTGTCCTCTGCTATAGAAACTCTTAAGCTTCTTAAAAGTCCTCCTCTCTACTCTTAACAATTTTTACCTTAGGAGTTGTTTTTAGGTCTAAGATGTTTAGTAAATAATTTTTATCTTTACTAAGATTTAGTCCCAAATTTAAGGGGAAATTCTAAGAAAATGTCATAATTCTAAGAATTTTCTTAGAATTTCGTCACTTCGCAACTTTTAGGCTTAAGATGCTTTGTGAATACGGGCCCAGGTCCCTAGGTCCCAGGTCCTATACACAGAATAAGTGGAGAAATTGCAGTTTTGCAGCAGCACAGACAAAAAAACATAAAGGATACAAAAGTATTATTTATATATAAACTTGTACAGAGAGCTGCCTATGTCATTTGAAGACATTAGTGCAAATATTGCACATACTGCATGTAAGATTTTCCATCAGCTGAGAGAATAAACAAATAAAAATAGAAACACAAATAGAACAACAACCTCCCATAACTCTCCTTAGAACAGTTGAGAGTCATTGTAAATTATTTATATATATATATATATATATATATATAAAAATACAGAACATTAAGCTCATTAAACTTGCCGCCTATTAAACCTACTACACTCATACCATTGCCCCCAGGACATCACAGTGGCCACATGACTTATAAAATGCATTCTTAAGGGGCCAGCAAACACCAAAGGGATAAAGTCTTCTCAGGAAATAGTCAACTTTGTCCCTTCTTGAATACAGTTTTCCTGATTGTACTTCAGTGCAGTTTTTCATCCAAATGCACCCCCCTGGTATGTGTAGTTGCTGACTACCTGCACACACTTGCCCTCTATGGCAGTGGGCAGGAGGTTTTGATCTTTCTGAAGTCGATAACCGTCCCTTTTGTTTTGGTGAGGTTCAGTTGAAGATGATTCAACTTGCACCATTCCTCAAAGCTCCCTCAAGGTCTCTATACTCATTCTCCTGGCCACTTCTTAAACACTGTATTCAAAATTATTAGGCATGTTATATTTTAGGGGATCAATTAAATTATTGAACAACTACTGTGCTGTCAATCCTAAATGTTAATAAACCTCAAACCTCAACCTCAAAGGTAAAAGTGTTTTGGCTTTCTTAGGAGACTATTTGTATGCACAGATTATTATAAGTGTGCAGAATTATTATGCAACTAAATGAAAAAGTTTATTTTAATTTGTTAAAGTGAGAATAATAATAAACAAACAACCCAAAATTTACAAATGAGTATTAAAAAAAAAAATCTGCGACCCATATAGCCACCTTTATTTTCTTATTTTTTATAAGTCTTCCATTAATGGAGTCTG
Source organism: Clarias macrocephalus (assembly GCA_011419295.1). NCBI lineage: Eukaryota > Metazoa > Chordata > Actinopteri > Siluriformes > Clariidae > Clarias > Clarias macrocephalus. The sequence goes on along the minus strand of JAAGKR010000040.1, from coordinate 22,035 downwards.
TCAGTTTCTTTTATCTGTTGGCGATCAACTTTTTGTGTAGCAGCAATGACTGTTCAGGGAGGTGTACATTTTTTTCTTCACCATAATATCCCATTTAAGAAGGACCCACAAGTTCTCAATAGGATTTAGGTCAGGTAAGGAAGGAGGCCATGTCATTATTCTTTCATCTTTAAGGCCTATACTGGCTAGCCATGTAAGGAAAAAAATGTTTAAAAAAATGAATACACTATAAAAAAAAAAATTAAGCCATTTTAAGCCCAAGTTTAGTACCAAGTTGCACAGCTTTTTTCAGGTTTTCTTAACTTTTAGAGACATTTGCTGGCCAAACAAAATATTTCACATTGCTGTTTAGTTGACACAACATGTACACAGTTTTAAATTTTAAGTTGGCTCAACTTGTCATTCAAATATTTAAGTCAGCTCAAGTAGTATTAGTTGTGAGCTCAATTAATTATATATCTCTTGGGTTGTCTTAGCCCAACACTTCATCTATTCAAAAGTAAGTTGTGTCCCTTTGTGGTCCATTGATGTAGTTGGTTCAAGTGATTTTGTTTTTCTATAAAAATAAGTTGGCCTAACAATTTAAACACACAAACATTACTTTAAAAACATTCTTTCAAAACTAGTCAAGGTTAAAACAGTGATTTGCAGCAAACAGTTTTAGTATTTTGAATAGAAATTCTTTTTTCCCCCGATGTGTCGGACACAAAAAAGAACAATGGCAACAAAAGTTTGTTTCTTAACATGTTAATCTGAGAGAAGCATGTCTTTCCAAGTCTAATGAAAACTGTTAGGAAGGCTTCAGAAGTGTACGTCTAGATATTTTGGAATTCAGTGTACACAGACCTGACCAATCACACTTCTGAAACTGCTGCATAGTCACTCAAGGACTACAGGCCCCTTCACCACCACAGTAACTTCAACAGCTTGTTCATGCTTCCCCAGTAGTGCTGAAAGGCTATCCGGTAGTGCAGTAACATGAAGCCTAACATTAACTAAGCTCACCTCAGTAATGTTAGGGTGCCTTAGTATAAGCAAAAGCGGAACCACACCAGTCTTGCATATGTAATGTTAACTTTCTATACAATCATGTAATTGCATCCTCATCTTCACATCTAAGTGAAGGGAAATTGCTGGCATAACTTTTTTTTTGTTATAGTTCATTCAGTCTGTCTTCCAAGGTTTCAAGTACACAATATTAACAATTGTCTCAACAAATTCCACTGTAAGAAGTTGGGCCAACAATACAATACCAACATTCATTCAATCAACATTTATTTAGTTGGAGCTTTTATAGTGTACTTTGGTGCAATTGACGAAGCATTGTCCTGCATAATTATCATTGTCTTCTTGAAAGATGCAGATTTTTCTGCATCACTGCTTGACGAAAGTGTCTTCTAAAAACTGCTAGTAGATTTGGGAGTTGATTTTGAGTCCATCTTCAACCTGAAATGGTCCAACTCGCTCATCTTTAATAATACCAGCTGATACCAGTACTTCACCTCCACTTTTTCAGAGTCATTTAAATTTTAACTCCTTCTTGTCCTAAATGCTCTCCTCTCCTGATTAAGAAGTGCATTTAGTTCACTAAATGCTCTTCTTAGTAGACCCAAGTATACTATTTATGTAGCAGCGAACAGTTCCAAAAACGGTTCCAAAGAACAGAAAGATGCTTATGTCAGGTTATGGGGCAGGATTATAAAAGAATTACTCAATATGCAATGGGCAGCTCATATGCTTTCTAGTAATTACACAGCCAGGAGAACTGCTCTAAAAGACATGTTGAAGTTCGCTATTTTTGTGATTTAATTTTTTTTTTCTCCACTAGCATTGCTGCTAACTTTTCTGGTAAAGTAGAGATGTACATGGATGTAGACAGTGATGTAATGACATGACTCTCTAGCTTATGGAAACACATAGCCAATTGATAGGAGGTTTGCTGTTGAGCCAGCTCTGATCTGGCATCAAATATGAACTAGCATCTGGTTTATTTTGGTGAAAAAGGGTCTATAGTGGTCACACAGAAACTTATACTTAGAAATGCAGTCAATCTGAGACTTCCGCTTCCGCCCGCATGGAGTAGACAGCAGAAAGGGAGCTCCTCTGATTAAATAATATTGATATATACTTAGACAGAACATATTTCTACAAAAACTGAAAGTAAGGTTAAACGTTAGACTACTTTGAAAGACTTATTCGAGATTAAACAAAGTTCGATCAAAAAACTAGTGCAGAAAACGCCACGAGCCACATCTATGGAGAGGGCGGAGAAGAAATGGCGGCTCAGGCGCAAGAGCTAAGTTCAACTATCTCTCTTAAAACTCTCCGAACAGAACTTCAAGCACACCGAAAAGCAGTTACAGGGGACATTCAAACTGAAAACCTACAAGAAGAAATTAAGAAAGATTGGGAAGAAACGAAAGCAGATATCAAACAACTTCGGGAAGAACTTTTCGCGGAAATATCGAATCTGCATAAAGAACACGTGAACTTTAAACACAACTGTACAGAGATTGAGAAATCAATCTCTTTCAGCAAGAAATGCTGAAAAAAGAATGCAAGAAGCTGCACGAGAAATGCGCCGATTTGGAGAATCGCAGCCGACGGCAAAATTTGAGGTTTATTGGAATCAATGAAGGGGCTGAAGCAGGTAACCCCTCTCGGTTCATCACGGAGCTCTTAACGGAGTTATTTGGAATCGAAAGCCTTGGAGGGTCGAAAGCCTTGGAGGGTCAAAAACCTAAACCAGGAGACAGATCGCGAGCAATAATAGCCCGCTTCCATTACTGCTCAGATAAGGAAAAGGTGCTTAACTTGTCTAGAAACAAAGGCCGACTGAGCTACAAGGGAACACCACTGCACCTCTTCCCTGACATGAGCCCAGAGGTCAGCAAATTACGTGCAGCATACAACCCCGTGAAGGCCAGAGTAAGTTATAGTTTGTTATAACCAGCCAAGTTAGCGATCACTATAAACGGCTCCAGGCACACATTTGATAATCTGCAAGAGGCTGAAAAATTTGTGAAAGAAAAGATACTTCCCAATGTCGACAAAGAAAAGGTTTAATTAATCTACTGAACCTACAATTGACTGATTTAATGTTTAATTTTCTCTCTCTGTTTGCACTGGCGTATGATTAACCCGTAAATAATTAAAATAGTATAACATGGTAGACTAAGGAACATCATCCTGTTTAATAGGAGCTTAGTGGTAAGTCAAGTGCCCTTGTTCGTTGAAAGTGTACTGGGCTGTGTGCTTTTTTTTTTTTTTTTTTTTTGTTCTACAGTTGGGAAAAGAATGGCAGGGTTGTTTTTTCACACAAGGTTTTTTTTTTGTTTTGTTTTGTTTTGTTTCTCCCTGGGGATTTCTTTTCTTTTTTCCTTTTTTTTTCTTTTCTGAATTGATATCAGATGTTTAAACTTTAACTATGACGAGAAACTTAAATAATACTCATGTATTATGTATTCATGATTCTGTTAAATTTGTCTCATGGAACTGTAAAGGTCTTAATGAGCCTGTTAAACGGGGTAATATTTTATCCTACCTTAAAAAATTGAATGCTGATACTGTATTCCTACAGGAGACTCATTTGAAAAACGAGGATAGACTTGGACTTGGACTAGACGAGGAAGATGGGTGGAGCATGTATTTCATTCAAATTTTAATCTCAAATCGAGAGGAGCAGCTATATTAGTTAAAAAAAAACTCTCCTTTATCTCTGATAGTCATTTCAGATGTCAAAGGACGATATGTGATAGTGCAGGGGAAATTATATAATTCACCAGTTATTTTAGCCAGTATGTACGCACCTAATGTGGATGACGAACAATTTATTTCTGCGGTTCTGAACAAATTACCCAATTTAAACACACACAATTTAATAATGGGAGGAAATTTTAACTTTGTTTGTAACACATCTCTAGACAGATCATCAAAAAGGCAAACACCATTATCTAAATCGGCTAAGAAACTTAATTCTTTTTCCAAAACTTACGGAGTTGTTGACCCGTGGAGGTTTAAATTCCCAAATCAACGTAAATATAATTTTTTTTCAGCTGTACATCACTCTTACTCTAGGATAGATGTTTATGATAGACTTTAAACTAGTATCAAAAATCAAGTATTGTAATTACGAGCCTATAGTTCTATCAGACCATAGTCCAGTGGTTCTTCATCTATCTTTCGAGAATAAATCAAGTGCACGAACATGGAGACTCAATAATAATTTATTGACGGATAAAACCTTCATTGAGAGAATTAATGATAGCATACAAATGCATTTATCTACAAATAATACAACTGAAGTGTCAAAATCCACTCTCTGGGAAGCATTTAAAGTGTTTATAAGGGGATGTATTATTTCATACGGTGCTTTCGCTAATAGACAAAATAGAGAACAAAGAAAGAAATTAACAGATGAAATAGCCCCAGTTGATCGTGAATATGCCATTTCCGCCTCGGCAGGATTATACAAGAAACGAATATCTCTCCAAACGGAGTTTCAAACACTCTCCACAGGAGAAACAATTAATAACTTAAAGAGAACTAAAGCTACCTTTTACGAGCATGGAGAAAAAACTGGCCAAATTCTAGCTCGGCAAATCAGAAAAGAAGCTGCATCACGATTGATTACAGAGATCAGGAGTCAGGAGATCTTACACATGACTCTCAAAAAATAAATGACACTTTTAGAGACTTTTACAAAAAATTATATACCTTAGAGACTACAGACAATGAATCCTTGATTGGAAACTTTTTTTAAAGATTTGGAAATGAAGATTTTTTAGAACAACCTCGAGAAGAAACTTGAGAAGAAGTTATACAAGCGATTCATAGTATGCAGAGCTCTAAAGCTCCGGGCCCTGATGGGTTTACGACAGAATTTTATAAAAAAAAATTTCGGAACATATAGCCCCTTTGCTACTTGGAGTGTTTAATGAATCTCTTGATACTGGATATTTGCCACCGACATTTTATAAAGCACACATCTCTTTAATATTAAAACCAAACAAGGATCCACTGGACCCAAATTCTTATAGACCTATCAGCCTTTTAGATGTAGATAATAAAATATTTGCAAAGATATTAGCTACACGACTCAAATATTTTCCTCTCAGTAATTTCTACCGATCAGACAGGTTTTATTAAAGATAGACTTATTTTTTTTAATATTAGAAGATTATTCAATATCATTTATTCCCCACCACCAGATTCTAAGTGTTCCGAAATACTTATCTCACTTGATGCAGAAAAGGCTTTTGATAGGGTGGAGTGGAAGTATCTCTTCTCCACCCTATCAAGATTTGGATTCGGCCCTAAATTTATCTCAATGATTCGGCTATTATATATAAACCCCCAAGCCTCAGTACAAACGAATGGAATAAATTCTGAATACTTTCCACTTAATCGATCCACGAGGCAGGGATGTCCTCTTTCCTCCCTTTTATTCGCTATTGCCATAGAACCCTTGAAAATTCCCAAGATCAGACCCAAGAAAATTTAAATAAATGGGAGATACTACCCATTACACTAGCAGGTCGTATTAATATCATAAAAATGAACATTTTACCAAAGTTTTTATTTTTGTTTCAGTGTATCCCTTTCTTTATTAATAAGGCATTTTTCAAAAAGCTTGATAAAATAATACTTCAGTTTGTTTGGAACAACAAGACCCCACAAATTAAAAAAGTTTATTTATAAAGGCCTAAACCCTACCAAATTTTCAGTTATATTATTGGTCTTGTAGTATAAGAGCCCTTTCATTTACCCTACATAGCTTGCTAACTGACTGGTCAGAAATAGAAAATCATTCATGCTCCCCCTCTTCATGGCCTGGACTAATTTATTCATTTTTACTATCCTCTTCTAAATTTAAGATTTCCAATCCTATAGTAAAACGTTCTTTAAAAATTTGGTTACAAGTAAGAAAACACTATAAATGGCAATCAAAGCCCCTTTAACTGCTAATCATTCTTTTCCTCCCTCTGTCCTAAATGCATCATTTACTACTTGGTATGAAAAAGGAATATGTACATTTAAAGATCTGTTTGTGGAAAGGGTCTTTTCTTCATTTCAGCAACTGCAACAGAAGTCAGACTTTTTGCAAATACGCAACTTTATCCAAAAAAACTTTCCATCATTCCCTGAGGAACCACCAGATTTACCAATGGACTCACTGTTTTTGGACAACCCATCTATAAAAGGCGGAATATTTACAGATCTGGCTATTAAGAACGCACGTTTCTTGAAAAGGGATCTCGCGCGAAGGTGTGAAAATGTCGTTCATTACCGTTAGGGGGCAGTCGTGTTTCAATCTGAAGTATTGTGTGTCTACTGAAGCCAAACATGCGTTCTCTTTCTAACCCTAACCTATGCGCCCATTGATAACAAGCGACAGAGCTCATAAATGTGTCGAGCTCAAACTTTAAATACTGATATGTATTTATTCTTCACTTTATTCTCAATGATGATTATTCTTTGACTGCACTTTCTCCATTCAGTATTATCATTAGTAGTAGTAGTGAAAATTACAGCTGATTAACTATCTCTGCAGTAGTTATAACAGTGGATTAATTTCACTTGGGCTATTTCTAACAGGCAATCTACTAATTAATAATAAATAGATAAAATAACTTGGCACTTTAACATTTAACCCAGCAGTTTTAAGAGTGTAACATAAATATTCCATTTGTAAAATAGCATAGGTGAAATCATAGATTGTGTAAAAACAATACAACAAAGCTTATGTTAAATAAATTCTCAGACTACCTATTTACAGTACATGAGGCTTGGGCTCCGAGATGTTGAGCCTATTTCCTACTGTACGTAGTCTAATCAGAGCTCTACCGCTCGTTCGAGTGTAATTCATAAATTATGTTTATAATGATGAAATGAGATGCCCTAAATCGTGCTTTAAAATTAATCTACAATTCGTTTCAACCCCCCGGCTCGCAGTTTCACTTTACAAAGGGCAGCGTTTTGATCAAAAGGTGATAAACGCATGCGATTAAAATGCAGACATACTGCATTGATGGATAAATGTTTTTGATAAATATTTAAAATGATAATTAAATAAATAACTGTCCATCTTTTTTGTGTTTATCTTTTCAGGTTTATTATACACTTCTGCACCACTTCATATAATAAATAGTTTTTAAATGGTAGTAAAGGTACCATTTGGTCATGTACCAATATGCATCAAACTGAATCTCTCTGAGTAAGTAAGCATAATAATAAATAATGAATGACCAAATTACTGCATAAACACTGCAACACGAGGATTTAATAATTTAATTAAACACGAATATCCTTAATGTGTTAAAATGTTGGATTTTTATTTAAAAGGCCAATATATATTTATATGTCTGTGTGTGTGTGTGTGTGTGTGTGTGTGTGTGTGTGTGTGTGTGTGTGTGTGTGTGTGAAATGTGTGGCATTTTATTTCAAATCCAACATTTTAATGTGCGTCAAGGTGCATGGGCGTCAACTCGCACGTTCTGTAATATTCCATTGTCATTCATATTGCAGCTGTTTTAGAACCCTTTACTAAAGCATTCGCTAGTTATCAAGTTGATATATAGGTCAATCGTAAATTACACTCAAAGTATCAACTCCAACTATGAAGTCTGATTTCATTTGCTGGGGAAATAAAATTTGGGCAGAGACGTCCGCACTCTCTTGTTAATTCATCTGAAACCCCCTCCAGTATTTGCCAACAGCGCGCCCTATCTTGAATGAAAGGTGAGAAGAGATTCAGCAGAATCTTCTGGCACCGTGCTTGCTCTGAAGGACTATATTCGACAAGAATAAGTAATCATAATAGTAAGATAATTAATGAAATAATACAATTATATCAAATAAGGTCTTTATCTAACAGCCAGACCAAATTTCTCATTCACCGCTGAAGTAGTTAAACATGCTTATACTGTAGATACGTAGGTTATATTTTAAAAGTACAATTGCAAGTAAATTACAAACTGCATGTAATGTAAAATATGAATAAAACAGTATTAGACACATATATATGATATGGGAGTATATACAATGAAAAAGCTATTTACACGATGGCTCAAATGTAAAGCAAACGCAATTATTAATTTATTGTGTATATTCAACCGCCCACTATTATTTTCTGTTCGAATTTAAAGATGCACAAACGTGTGCAAAAAGACGAAGTAAAACATAGAATACAAAAGTGTATAATTTTTATTAAAAGTTAGCCTAAAACAATATTGTCTCCAATGCTGAAGCAAACATTATTTTGTTTTTGTTTTAGTCTATTTGTTGAATACAACGTGACTGCGCGCTCCGAGGTGAACACATGCAGACCCCCAGTTACTGTAATCCCTCTTCTCACCTTTCATTCATGATAGGTGTGAACTTATCAAACCGGTTTCACTGATGGGGGAATTGGCAGAATTGAGGAGTTTAAAAAGAATGAACAAGACTGAGCAGACGTCTCTGCCTAAATATATATTTCACCAGCAAAACCATAAACATAAATGGAAACAAATAAAATGTTTCATGATATTAATTAAATCAGAGTTCATAGTTGGATTTGATACTTTGAGTGTAATTCATACATTTACTGAATATATTCGCATTTTGTAAAATAACGAAACCCGTTTCCTTCTTGGACCGCACGTCTACTTTCCTTGTTTTAGTCTGTAATATTTAAGTGAAATACATTTTGCGTATATGCTATATTCCTTTTTATTTATGGTCTGGTGTAGTATATTTGATCTGCATTATTGCAAGAGGCGATGACTTTCTGGGGGAGTATGTCTGCACCTTTTGTAAAGTGAAAGTACGAGCCGCGGGTTCACACACGCAGACGAACAGCTTTATTTCAGTCATAAATCCACAATCACATTCCAGCTATTATTTCCAGCCATGGTCAAATAATGGATGAAATAATTATTCAATGCTGGACACAAACAGCAACAAATCCAGATGATTATTTTTTATAAAAAGCCTGAAGCACTTCATGTTTATATTTGTTCCTCCATGTCTTGTGTTGGTGCTCGACACTTTTTTACTTTTTACAAAGACATGTTGACATATTCACGAATCAGGACATTCGCACAATTACTGTATATGTGCACGCATCTCATGGGTGTATATGCACGGAGAATTTGTGTATATGTGCGCGCGTCTCATAGGCGTGTGTGCGCGTATTTCATATGTAGTTGTGTGAGCAGTTATTAGTATATATAGATGTTTGACCGTTTCATATATGTGTATGCAAATGTTTCACGTGTGTGTGCATGAGTGAAGTTTGATTTAAGCCCTATACGGCGCCTCATAATTTAGGGCATCTCTTTTCATCATTATGAACATAATATGAAGCACATATACGCAGATTCATCATAAAATATTATTATTGTAAAACAAAATTCATGTTTGCTTCAGCATTGGAAACAATATTGTTTTAGGCTAAATAATTATACACAATTCTTCGTTGTCCTTCCATGCGCCATCTGGCGGATATTCAGTGAAGCACAGCACATTTATTTAAATACCCGAATGTTGCTTAAGGGATCTTGCGGCATGTTGCGCGCCAAATTGCGGGATCTCGCGGGAAAAAGCGCGCATTCTTAATGGCCAGATCTGTATGATTGTGATGAAACTTTCCCAGTTTGAAAGTGATGTCTTACTGGAATACATTCGGGAAGCTTGGCAGAAAGACCTCGGTTTAACCATTTCAGCAGAACAATGGGAAGAATGCACAAAATTTAGTGCATTCTTCTTCAATTTGTGCCAGACATGGACTTATTCAGTTTAAAATTTTACATAGACTCCATCTTTCTAAAGAAGAAGAAGACTTTCTCAGATATTCCCAACTATAGATTCTTCCTGTGACAGATGCGGTCAACTGGAAGCCTCAGTGGGACACGTTTTGGAATTGTCCAAAGATATACGAATACTGGTGCTCAATCTTTCAAACTCTGTCAGACATTATGGAAAGACCCATCACGCTGGATCCATTATTGGTGCTTTTTGGGATTAAAGAGGAGGGCTTGATGATAACGACATGTCAACACTCTATGATCGTATTTGTTCTACTTCTGGCATGACGATTGATTCTGCTGAATTGGAAACAGAAAAAAAACCCAACTCACTTTGCTTGTTAAGAGGAGTCATGCAATATTTGCAATTAGAGAAAATAAGACTGGCAATTAAAAACAAAGTGTATAAATTTCAGAAGATCTGGAAATGTTTTATAGATTTCTTTGAAAGTAATAATGTGTTATTTCCATCTGATATAGATCAAGCCCCCCCCCCCTTTTATTTATTTTTATTTTATTTATTTAGTTTAGTTTAATATTTTTATTTATTTATTTATTTATTTATTTTAGGGAAAACAGGGAAGGGAGCACAAGTCACTTTTAATTATAAAGAATACAATTTAATGTCTTTATTATTATTATTTCTGAATGCATGTATCTATATTCTGACTTGTTCTTTTTTTGAAAAACCAATAATAAAAAAAAGAAAAAGAAATGCAGTCAATCTCAGTCATCAATGTTCGCACCATGTGTTTCACATAGTGCATTCTAGTCCATGACGTCAAGGCAGCCCCTCAACAACTTAGAGGCTTTAGGAAACCCCTACGTCACTGTCCTAGCAACAGATTGCTGCTGTACTGTTTATTTATAAATGGGCATGAAATTGATGGTTGTGAAATTGACGATTTCCCAAGTGGAAACGTCTGTATGCATCTTTGAGAGTGCAATAGAAGAGATCCGGTACAGTATTAGCTCGGTAGTATGCACTCAGCAAACTGATAAAATGTAGGAAGAATAGCTGGTGGTTAAAGTTACCAGAAATTGCAATGAAAGCACTAGGTTGCTGCGTTTGAATAGTGTCACAGGCAACATCAGAAGCTGCAGAGGATAGAATGCAAAGTGCAAGTAAAATAGCATGTGTGAATTTTTTTCTGTATGAAGTAAAGCGGCATACTGATGGCAAATAGCTGGATGATGTCTGTTATGCATTAGTGTTCAGAACTGGGTTATCTTGGTATCATTGTAGTATGTTATTGGTGGCGCTGTGTGATATTGTATATGCACTAAACAATAATACATAAACAATGAAGAAGTAAAAGCACACGTTAAGGTAAGTGCACTCGGTTTCCATCATGTTTTTGTTGTATTGTTCCCAAAACAATATATTGATATTCTAACAAATACATCTGGTGTGCAGATTCTTTCTTTCCTGTGATCTGTCCAGTATTGCACTTGTTGCACATCCTCCCTTTTTTCTTACCTCACTGTTGGTGAAAATTGTCCTGCCAGTGTTGTGAAGCCAGAGAGACACATGTTTGTATTAGGAACGTGAGTGTTCCTAACGTTATCCTTGTTACATCCTCACAAAAACCCTTATTCACCAGCAATCTCGCATTTATATGACAATTAATGGAAGGTATGGAAACGATCCGCCTCTTACTTCTCCATTTGATGCCTGCTCTGCAACCTAAATAGCAGCGCCTGTCCATCTTGTTAGGGAGTAAAGAGATGCGCCCCCGGCTTGAGGGTCATGAGCTGCACGTATGTGTAGATAGTGCTATCATTACTAGTCCAAGATCTTCAGCGGTGTAGAGAATGACAAAAACCCCAGCAATGAGAAAAAGTCCACACAACTAGGAAACATCCAAAGCTTGTGAATAAATTTATGATGGTAATAACACAGGAGAAATAGTGAAAATAACAAATTACACTACTTATACCTGAAACAAATAAGGCAAAAATACAAAGCTACTAGAGCTTGTGTGTGTGTGTGTGTGTGTGTGTGTGTGTGTGTGTGTGTGTGTGTGTGTGTGTGTTATATACAGGTGCATCTTAATAAATTATCATTGAAAAGTTGATTTACTTCAGTAATTAAATTCAAAAAGTGAAACTTGTATATTATATAAATTCATTACATACAGACTGATACAACCTGAATTCTACTACGAAGCCATGCTGTTGTAATAGCTGAAGTATTTGGTTTTTGGTTTTGATGAAATACACAAGGCCTTCCCTAAAATTGACGTTGTCTGAAACCTTTCAGCATTCATAGTGACTTCCAAAACATGCAAGCTGCCCATACTGTGTGCATGTATGCACCCCAATACCATCAGAGATGTTGACTTTTGAACTGAACGCTGATAACACACTGGAAGGTCTCACTCCTCTTTAGCCCTGAGGACATGGCGTCCATGGTTTCTTAAAAGAATATCAACTCGTCTGAGAATAGAACTTTTCCACTTAAAAAGAGTCCATTTTAAGGGAGCCTTGGCCCATAGCGCATGATGGCGCTTCTGGACCATGTTGACATATGGCTTCCTTTTTGCATGATAGAGCTTTAGTTCACATCTGCAGATGGTACGTCGGATTGTGTTTACAGACGATGGTTTCTGAAAGTATTCTCGGGCTTATTTAGTAATGTCAATGACAGAATTATACCGATAATTGATGCAGTCGCGTCTAAGGGCCCAAGACCACAGGCATCCAACAAAGGTCTTCAAGCTTGTCCTTTACACACAGAGATTTCTCGAGTTTCTCTGAATCTTTTGATGTTCTACACTGCAAAGCCTTTGCAATTTGATACACTCTTTCACAGATTGGAGAACCTCTGCCCATCATTACTTTTGAGGGATTCTGCCTCTCCAAGACATCCCTTTTTATAGCTAATCATGTTACAGAAAAGATTTTCAGCTCTTTGTAACCCCGTCCCAACTTTTTGGAGACCTGTAGCAGGCAGCAAATTTGAAATGCTAATTTAGTGGATAAAAGTGTAAAATATCTCCATTTAAACATTTATCGTTTGTTTTATTGTGAATAAAATACTGCCTCATGCGATGTAAAAGTCTTTTAGTTTCCATTTTAATTAAAAAAGAAAAATGTCCCAAATTGTTAAAAATTCAATGGTATATTTTAATTGTTTATTTCTTTTAATTTAGATGATTATGGCTCACAGTTACAGCTATGGCTTACAGCTACAGCTAATGAAAACGCAAAATTCAGTCACTCACTAACTCACTCATTGTGTCTACCGCTTTATTCAATATACAGAGTCGTGGGTGGCCTGGAGCCAATCACAGGAGACATAGAGCACAAGGTGGGGTACATCCTGGACAGGGTGCAAATCTATCACAGAGAACATGCACGCTTATTCACACACTGTGACGAATTTGGGAATGCTAGTTAGCCTAATCGGCATGTCTTTGGACTGTAGGAGGAAACCAGAGTGCCCAGAGCAAACTCACAAAGGACGGGGAGAACATGCAAACTAGAATTAGAAAATTAGAATACTTACAATTGTACTTTTTGAACAATTAAAAAAAAAGAAATATAGTTGCAAGCAGCGATGACTGGCCCAAGCTCCGGTGCTATCGCCACCCGTGCGCACCAGAAAGACGGTGGACAAAGCATGTGCCTAAAGGACAAAAATGACAGTTTGAGTCTAAAGAAACCGATTATAACAATGTCCACTGCTGTTAAAAAGGACTCCGCATCTAAACTCTAATGTCTAGTCTGTGTATGTATATAAATGTGTGTGCATTTATTAGTCACTTTTCAGCATTAGGCATCACCATGGCTAAACCCTTTGATCTGTAATGTGTGTGTGTGTGTGTGTGTGTGTGTGTGTGTGTGTGTGTAGGATGGTTAGTGTGGGCGTAGTGTGTAATTGTGTGTGTCCGTGTGTGTGCTGGATGTGTAGTGTGTGTCTGTTTGTAAGGTGTTTGTGTGTGTGTAGGATGGGTAGTGTGTGTGTATGTGTGTCATGTTTATATTTATTATTCCTGTATATCTATATTGTAAACATGAAGCCATATTTAAAAAAAAAAAAAGGTGAAATGCCTTCATCTAGTGGACATAGTTTAATACTGCAAGAGTCAGGCCAAAACCATGTCTCGTCAATGAGCTCATAAATGTAAAATATTGTTGGGAGCCATTTGAGCACTTGTAAGAAATAAGAACATTAGTTTTTCTTAAATTAATATCTTGCCATAGCAACACAATGCAACACATCAAAAAATCCTTTACAGTTTCACATCAGCTATGTCTTCAAATTATTGTGCCAGATTTTGAATCAAATTAGCTGAAAAATAGTCACAAAATTTTGGAGATTTCTAAAAGTAAGTGCTTTCTGCTGCCAATTGGTGGCACTATGACTGAGACTCACGGTAGCCATGTCACTATGAGCAACCTAAAACTGAAAAAAATCTCTTAACTTAAAACTGAGGTTTGATGCACATCACTCAATTTACACAGAAGCACAGAAGAAACACTTTCTCTTTCCTAATATTCACCATAGGTTTAAGGGCTTGCCAAGGCTGACCTCTTTCAGATATTAAACAGCCCTTCACAATGTTAGATTCTCAATGTCTCAAGATTATATTGGACCCTAGCAAATCCCACAACAACTGGATGAGCTCTGATCAACTCAATGAGATCTAAATATATACTGGGTCTCATGCATATATGTGAAAGTGGATACGAGTTATGCAACTAGATGTCTAACAAAGTTCCAGGGGGCGCTGTAAAAACCCTGTACCACATCCGGTGCCCAGCCACATTGGCTTTTTTCAGGACCAGTCTCTATCTGCCATATGTTGGACCGTTAGGCCACTCCATTTGAAAGATAAAAGATTTTTTTTCTATTATGTCCTTATTTAAATCCGTGCCATAGCAACACAAATCAAATTGTCAAAAATGCCTGCATAGTTTCAAATCAGCCATGTGTTTTCATTAATCTGACTGATCTTGAACCGAATCAGTTGAAAGTAAGGGACAAAATTTTTGAGATTTCAAAAAGTGGCACACTTCTTGCTGCCAGTTGGTGGCGCTATTACAGAGACTCATGGTAGTCATAACATGTGATCAACTTTCTACTCTTAACATAATCTTAAGGTTCCATGTACATAACATAACATTGTTTCGTAAATGATGCAAAATTGAGATCATGTTGGCCTGGTTTGGTGGCAATTGTATTAATAGGAGGAGTATTTGAAATTCCATTGGGTGCATTTTGCAAACAACTCAAAATAACTGACTTCCTGCGTGCAAGTGTGTATGAGCTATGCAGCAAGATTTTCCAGGGGGCGCTGTGATCGGCATGTGCCACTGCCAATGCTGCGCCACTCTGACCTCCTAATGCTGCAGATTCCAATCTGTCTGCAAATTTTGATGAGTTTTTGAATATGTTAAGACTCCCAAAAGTGCCCAGATGATTGAAAATTATTTTTTAATCCTTAGAAGAAAAAGAGGGCCAAGCTCACTACAGTGCTTGAGCCTTAATTTACACACAAATGTTGGACTTCTGAAAAGTATGAACATGTACAGCACTCAATACTTGGTCTGGGTTCCCTTTGCATGAATTACTGCAGCAACGGCATGGCATGGCGATCAATCTGTGGCATTGCTGAGATGTTGTAGAAGCCCAGGTTGCTCTAATAACGGCCTTCAGCTCTTCTGTGTTGTTGGGTCTAGTGCCTCGCATCTTCCTCGTAACAATACCCCATAGATTCTCTACTGTATGGATCCAGACTCGCTGTCCCTCACCGTAATGTTAGAGCTGTCAGAGCCTGCAGAACTGCAAAAGGCATAAGCTGCTAATTTTAAGAATTTCACAGCATCTGCTTTTAAAGCTTTTTCTTCTTGTCGCGTAAATTTTCAGCTCCACCTTTAGTTTTTTTTGCATTTTCATCCATGGCAATTATTCATTCTTTGCTGTTTTGAGAAATGATCCACATCTCTCCCTCTGTGAATTAAAAGCTAAAGGGGGCATGTTTCAGAACAGGTAATGGAATACTCTTAAAGGGCAACATACTGTACATAAATAATACAACATTAAACTAATTATTTAGTTAAATTTTGATTATTATGCCTTACAGCTAATACAAACCCAAAATTCAATATCTCAGAGAATCTGAATATTGTGAAAAATTTTCTCTCAATCTAGTTTAGTATGCTACACAATCATGTAGAAGACTACTGACTTGACAGGATGTTCACCAGCACCTCTCCCCTTCTATACCCGAGCCAAGTGAAGAGGGGGCAAAGAATGAGGTGGTACAGTGTGCGACTATACAGTATGAGCGATGCAGAGAGAAAGGCACAGGGGTACGTTTAAAATGAACGGAATGATTAATATGACCAAAAATGTATTTCTTCAGATGGAGATGGTAATGAAATCGGATTTTTATTTGTCTCAGGACTAACACAGTGTAATGCTAATCTCATGATCGGTACCTGTTTCAATTACATTTTAAACCAATTGTGGGTGTGGCCTAAATGTGGGTGTGGCTTACATTGTTGTTGTTTTTGTCTACCATTAAGTTTAAAGGAGTGAACGATACATTTAACCTGTAATGTTATATAAACTGTAAAATTATATGTTACAATTACCTCCTGCCCCGCCCCCTTTTTCCCCTTACTACTGTTTGTGTAACCTGCTGCTGCTGTAGCACAATTATCTATCTATCTATCTATCTAGGTTCTTAAACTCAGCTACTTTATGTTTGGTCACAACTAGATATAGGGCGTGATTTATTAATAATATGTTTCATGTTCTGTTCTCCCTGTGCTTGGCGGGTTTCCTCCGGGTACTCCGGTTTCCTCCCACAGCCCAAAGACGTGCAGATTAGGCTAACTGGTCTTCCCGAATTGCTCATAGTGTGTGAATGAGTGTGTGAGTGTGTGTGGATTGGCACCCTGTCCAGGGTGTGCTCCGCCTCGTAACCCTAAGCCTACTGGGACAGGCTCCAGGCCCACCGCGACTCTGAATACAGGATGAAGCTGCATAGATGATGAGTGATGTTTTATGTTTAGAAAGAACAATTTTGTTGTTTTTGTTCACCAAAAGATAAATAATGTACGCATTAGAATCCGTTAATCTATGGTGACCTTGACCAGGCAATTACTAAGGATGAATGAAGTTTTTTTTTTTTCAACTCTGCACATTCCTTATGTTTTTTCTTTTTCCTGAGAGCTTCATGTACAGTATGATCACTTCCCTGTGCATCCAAAACATTTAATATGATCCGTTAGTGTTTTCTGATGATTTTTTCCTTTGACTTTGTAAACTTTTGCATACTTCCTAATCTCTCTCTCTCTCTCTGGCAGACATGTATGTGGGATTCAAACTGAAATAAACTCTTTTCCCATCAAGGACGCATACTAATGCTGATTAAAAATAAATCCCTAAAATGTAAATAACATAAGAAAGGGTGGCAGCATCAACCCGTTATGTCCATGATCATGTCCATGAATTTTCAGGTACAAAAAAAAAAAAAAATTAATTCTTTGTTTCTCTCAATATCAGCAATTTGTAAGTTATTTTACACCTGAATGAACGATACACTAATAAGTGGTATATCTTACACTGACTGCATCAAGATGTTACCCCCGGACTAGCTAAAATATTGTCTTTATAGTTTTATATGTTGTTTGTCTTAATGTTCTTTCATTTTTTTTACATATATGACCCAATATATGTTCAGTGATACTTCAAATAATATGCTTAAAAAGCATTTATTTCTGTATTGTTATATTTTTATTATAGTAAGTTGTGTAAAAAATAAATCCACTTTTTGGTCTCAGTTTGCCCCTGGTGCTAGGTCAAAAGTCACGGAAGATGGCGGACTGGTGTGAACTTCAGTCAGTTTTGCTCATTTTACCAGATCAGATAGAAAGGGATGATTTACCAGTAGAATCTGTTCTGCCACCTACTGCATAGGATACGTATTGCACCATTAGACCTAAATCGATACTTCATGCGCTGATACTTGCGTCTGAATAAAGGAGCAACCAATCACACAGCTGACTCTGCCCTATCGCTCTTGATTGACAGACAAAGTCATTCTGGTGAATAGTCGCATTATGAAATAAATAGGCCATCGGGAAAAACGGGATTTTGAAATAAATACTACCTTTTGAAAAAATGACATTTTGGAAATGAAATTTTGGAATTAAATAAAATGCCTCTGCAATAATCTGTTATTGGGAAAAATAATGACCATGAAATATTATTTCATAATAATAAGTAAATTTATATAGCAGAGAGCAATATATTTCACAATAATAAGCTTTTTTTTTTTTTAAATGTGTTCCATTATTTCACAATATCATTCTCATATTACATATATGTCTTATTTATTCATAGA
Organism: Clarias macrocephalus; assembly: GCA_011419295.1. Lineage (NCBI taxonomy): Eukaryota > Metazoa > Chordata > Actinopteri > Siluriformes > Clariidae > Clarias > Clarias macrocephalus. The sequence goes on along the minus strand of JAAGKR010000040.1, from coordinate 3,884 downwards.
GTTATTTATTTCATCATATCCTATTTAATTTTGAACACTTTGGAGTTCCATAGATGTAAGCCGCTTTATTTCAATCATAATATACTAACATATTTTTGCTGTGTACTGGACTGCGCACGCCGCTTTAACGGGGGTGAGGCTAAGAAAGTGAAGTGAAATGAAGGGGCTCATCTCCGCAACAGTGGATGCGCCATTAATTCATGTTTCATACGAATTACATAATCTGCAATTTGTTTTCCATTAGTTTATATAAAAGCAGACATTTTGCTTTCTATAAGTATATATTTTTCACCGATTTAAAATAGCGCTGTATCCCTGGTTGCTTTCATTATTTTACAAAATCATAAAGTTTTGTCATCATTGTAAGTGCACTTAAATAAAAGTAGAGTTTTATAAAGGCTATGTATCTTATATAGTTTTTGCACATTAATCTGACAACACCTGTGGCACACGAACTTTTTCTGATGCACACCCAGAGGTTTCTGGCTACGCGAGTGTTACCCATGATAAAATATAATGGCGACCTGTGTTAACATTTACTTTGCTTAAATTCGATGCAAATAAGAAACGCCTATAATATTAATTCTAAATTTGTACTGTAATTTTAGTACTGTTTAATTGTATTTTATATTAATTTCAGGTAATAAATCTACTGTCATATGTCCAACTTGACCAGGGTGGTCACATGGAATGTGAAGGGCATGGGTAATGTAGCCAAAAGAAAGATAATTTTATTTTGAAGCAAGAAAATTTAATTATTGCACTTCTACAAGAGACACATTTGTCAGATATGGAACATTGACTGCTCAAAAGAGACTGGATTGGTCAGTTAGACCAAAACTGGGAGTTGCTAATTTGATTTATAAAAACTTTCCTTTTATTTTCGAGCAGACTGAAAAAGATCCTGATGGCAGATTTACCTTGATTACCGGTCACATTTTAGGGAAACCCTTAGATGATCCTATTGTTTAATCATCATTGTAATGGTCTGGGGATTATGGCTGCGTATTTTAATTGTCATGGATAACAAGTTGGATAGGTCATCTTCTATAAGGTGCTTCAGGCTTGGTGGACATATGGAGAGAATTACATCCAGGTGTCAAAGACTATTCCTTCTACTCTTTTCCCCATAATTCTTATTCCAGATTAGACCATCTATTCGTGCCTTCCAGAAACATTAATTGTGTAAGATCTTGTGAAATTGGTCCAATGGTTCTTTCTGATCATAACCCTGAATATTTAGGTTTAACAATTTTCAACCTCTAAATCATCTTATCTGAAGTTTAATAGTACTCTCCTTAATGACGGTTTGTTTTGCCAGTTCCTTAAAGAAAAAATATCCCAGGATAATGAATTTTGTCCAGTAAATAGCACCACTAAATGGGATGGAGGCAAGGCCACCTTAAGAGGCCACATAATTTCTTTTACTACTTGGCATAAAAAACAAAAGTATGAGAATAGGAAAAAATTAGAAGATTGGAACTGCTTCATAAAAACCGGTGGCAGATCTAAATTAACCTGGACTATTCATAACATGTACAAAAATTAATAACATTTAGTAGGCAAAGGTTTTATCAATATGGAAATAAACCTAGTCATCTTCAACTCATGTCAACTCAACTGTGAACGAGCTGAAAGATTTATCAATGACATTGACAATGTCGCTACCTTCAATCTCAGAGGAATTTTATAAAAATTTTTGGCACGAGCTCTCTCCTATGTTCACGCCTGTAGTTGATCTAACCTTTTGGAAGACAGTCTTACTTCAGGTTCCTGGAAGACTGACTCTATTTGCTTGATTCTTAAAAAAGGAAAGACTGTGCCTCATATCGACCAATCAGTTTATTAATGTAGATTTTACAATTCGTGACAAAGCCTTAGCTCGCCGTCTGGAGAGAATTCTGCCTAAGATCATTAAACCTGATCAAACTAGATCTGTTAAATTTTACTATGGTTCAGACAACGTGCATCATCTCATGAATATAATACATCAGTTGAATATAGATGGTGACCTGGATGCAGAAAAAGCGTTTGACAGGGTGGAGATTTTTGTTTCAAGTATTGGGCAAATTCAATTTGGGCTCTGATTGCGTCAACTCTGATTCAACAGCTGTGGTATATTATTATATTATCAGGTAAATTTTGAATTCATAGAGGCTGCCGTCAGGGATGCCCCCTGACGCCAATCCTGTTTGCCTTGTTCATCGAACCCTTGGCAAAAGGTATTCGCATGCATAGGGGTGTCCGGGGCGTGGAGACAGGTGGGATGGAACACCGCATATCATTATATGCGGATGACATCCTTCTTTACCTGAGGCAATCAATTCCTTGTGTGTTGGAGATAATTAGTATAGCCAGTCGATTTCCCCAGTAAACTCAAAGCCATGTTTTTAAATGCCCTACAGAATGTTAAACTACAGTTGTCTCTTTCCCATTACTGACTCTGGGTTTCTTTATTTGGGCATACACATAACTAGGGGTGCTCCGTTCAGAATTTTTAGGGCCGATCTCCGATCACAAGAAGCTGTATCGTCTGATACCAATCACCGATTACAGGGTCTACTTGAAGCCTTATCATGTAGCATTATTTATTAAACTATATCAACAATGTAAACTAGAGAGGTACATTTCCTGAAGAAAATGTGAGTGGTGCTTGCCATTTCATAGATATAGCTGATGTTGGTCTCAATGTTAAGTCTATGGGACCTTTTGGGTTGGTTAATTGCCCCCGCAGGGACCCGTTAGAAGTCAGAGCACCCCATTCCCGAATAAACCGCACGATTTGACACCTCATTCATGGGTCTACGACAAACGGTGCGGGACTAGTTACGCACCAATCTTTCGTATGGTAGAAGAAAAAAAAAGGGAATAATAATAAGCCTGTGAGATAATAATAGTAGTGCTTCGCTTCACAAGCACCACTAATTAGTTTTTTTGTTTTTTAGGGCCCAAGCACTATGACATCAGCCCTATGTTGTCATAGTGTGTGAAGGGCCCTCTTGTTTTCCTAAGGATTATTTTTTTCCACCCTCTTGGACTTGCTCAAAAACTCATGAAACTTGGCAGACAGGTTGGAATCTGCTGCCAAAACACAAGATTTTGCTGCCTAGCTCATTCACACTTTGACGTAGGCACACGAAACTCGGTACACATTTAGAGCTCATCGAGCTGAACAACTTTCACGCTGCATGTTCTGGGCTAAACTCAACAGAAGGCTGGTTATTTTGGGTCGTTCACAAAAACGCACCCGATGGATTTTGATATACTCCTCCTAGGGAAATTATACAATCGAGATCAAATACAAAGAGATCTAAAGACATTGAGGATGCAAAATTGCGGAGGGATTTTTGATATCTCAAATGGATCAGCCGTGATAATGTCTTAAACATACGCCGAAAAATGATTAATAACTTTCTGTGTGGCATTATATTGAGTGACATTATATTCAGTGACACTTTCTGTGACATCACGTTCTCACACACAAACACACATCTCACACACACAAACACACATCTCACACACACAAACACACATCTCACACACACAAACACACATCTCACACACACAAACACACATCTCACACACACAAACACACATCTCACACACACAAACACACATCTCACACACACACACACACACATCTCACACACACACACACACACACATCTCACACACACACACACACACACACATCTCACACACACACACACACACATCTCACACACACACCTCACACACATCTCACACACACCCCTCACATCTCACACACACACACACACACATCCCTCACATCTCTCACACACACACACACACACACCTCCCTCACATCTCACACACACACACACACACACCTCCCTCACATCTCACACACACACACACACACC
>JAAGKR010000039.1:328739-384171 GCA_011419295.1 Clarias macrocephalus | reverse complement strand
TATATATATAGAGAGAGAGAGAGAGAGAGAGAGAGAGAGAGAGAGAGAGAGAGAGATTTTGTGCTGATGCATATACTGTACCTGAGTCACTGACTACAAGAGTCAAGCAGGCTCCAATATGAAAATACAAAATCCTAATGGCCTATAATGACCAAACCGGTGTGATTCATTTCTAAAAACCACAATGTTCCTGAAAGATTTACACTGCGTATGATCCGTGTTGCCTATTTCACCAAAGACAGCTTTAAGTGAATCTAAATGTGATCAATGTGTGTCGGCTATTGAAATATCATTGCAACCAGAGGCATGGAGTCAAGTATCGAAAAGCTGCAGGGGTGTTAAAAGAGAGCCATCATGGGAGTGGAAGTGTCAGGCAGTCTTTTGAGACTTTGATGTCCCCTGAAGTCTTAAAATCCACTTGAATCATGGACCTGAAAAATGGAAGCAGATAAAGTTTGTGCTCCTTACCTCTCAATGCCAAACAAACTGCATAGTCACATGTGGCAGCTTCTCAGCTCCAGGACGTTGCATTTCCAAATATTACTTTGTGCTTTGAGGTCGAAGCTCCTTGCACTTTTTTCTAATACAATAGTTAAATGCTTTATTGCATATGTAATTATATGTCCCATTTACTGTTAGAACTGCATCCACTTTTCTCGGAAACTAGATTTTAGAGCATTTCCATGAAGAGATCAGAAGGTCATGGGTTCAAACATTAGCTCCACCAAGCTACATACCACTATTGGTCCTCAGCCCTAAACCCTCACTGCTTAGATGTGTAATGAGTAAAATGTAAGTTTCTCTGGATAAGGCAGTCTGCCAAATGCCACAAATGTAAATGTTTGCTAAATGCCATAAATGATTTCTGCCTATTCAGGCACAAAAAGCATTAGTAATGTCCATGCACTAATGTCCAATAAGGAGCTCCTACTGCATTGTACAGATATCATTCCATATAATCCCAAATGTGGTCAGTTCTCTAACCACTCAAGTTCTTTCACATCAACCTTGGCAAACCATGGCTCTAGCTGCAGTGAAGGGAAATCTTAATTCTACAGCAAGCTAGAGATTCTACACAATTGTGTTTGCAACAGTTTGTAGAAAGCCCAAATATGAGTGTGATGGTGAGTGTTCTACATACTTTTGGCAATATAGTGCATAACTACAAAATAGGACCATAGAGTGCATAGGGATTATAGCAAGGGATGCTTACCAAGTGCTTGCTCATGGGATGCTAAGAGGTCGATAGGGTATTTAACAAAGGACAAAGGTCACCACAGAGTCGTCTGGCCTCTATTGCATGCAAGGTGAACTTATGGCCACGGCATGTATTTTCCACCACCATTTTGCTGAAGTGACTGCTATAAAATGACAGTCTTAAGGGAGACACTTTTCAGTTGGCAAGAGAAGTCCTAAGAGACTCCAGTATATGTGACAGACCATGGTGAGCAAAGGCACCTTGCTCCCTTCAGAAAGGCTTGACATGTTTATGAGCCCCCAGTGAGACACCATCCATGATGATGTGATGCACTTCAATGGTAGGAAAGAATCACAGAAGTGGGCTAAAAACAGCTTTGGAGAGAATAAGGCACTAGTGGAGATTCAAGTTCCAGTGTGTTGTTAGCAATTCAGCTAACAAACAACAATAGCTATGAGCAGCTTTTCAACAAGCTTTTTAGTTTAACCACAGGCCTCTGCTCAGCTATATGATGTGGCATGAGAAGACGGAGCAGAGATGTCGAGGGAGCATAGTGGTATGGCAACTAGCAATGTTATATTGAGGGAGACCACTCAACTACATTAGGCAGGCATTGCCACAGGCTTTTTCGTCAGGCGTACACAAAGCTGAGCCAAAGCACCGAAGCCAAAGCCTCCATTAAGTGGCTGTGCTGGGAAATGGAAGGAAACCCACCTGTGTGCATGTCTGCAGAGTCCAGAAAGACTGCAAGATTGCAAGAATATATATTCAAAATTTGGCTACAATTTTACCCTTGTATTCTGTGTCTGATCTATAGGACATGTCTGTGCTGCTGTGGGAATACTTTGTTTTAAACACATAATATTCTCTGTAAGTTCAATGTAAATTAAATTCAAAGCATTTGCACACATTATCTTCAGGTAAATTTTACAAACAGGGATACAGTAAATGATACCACAGGAAAAGAGTGTGTTTGTATGTATCCCCAGAGTTACAAAGAGGACCTTTAAAAGTCAATCGCTTTCCTTCTTCAGATTTGTGTAGTCTGTAGTGACGGCCACCAACTGTGAAGCGAAGGAGAGAGGGGAATATATTTAAATCTGCTTAGCTTAAATTAAGATAATCAGGGTGTCAACGAGAAGCGAACGCTCTCTAATGTGTGCATGCATACACATGTTGTTACTGACTGGTTGCTCACCCCAACTTTCACGCCTGCTACATTTAGTCATTCCTAAGCTGTTTTTGAAAAATGATTTTGCTGAGTCTCTTTAACAGCTTCCGCTGTCCGTGGTACCAGACTCAGTTTCCTTGATTATTTGTCTCCTGCGTATTGATCATTCTGTGGCATGAACACACACACACACACATATATATGCATTTCTTTTTTCTTTTTTTTTGCAGTGGAGTGTGAATTACTGACCTTTAAAAATTGTTAACAATGATGTTTTCTCTCTTAGAAAAAAATTTAAATATATATATAAAAATATATCTTTATACCACACTCCCACCCTCTCTGCAGCCCGAACAATCATGCACACATTCATTCACACTCATAGCACTTTAGATATTCTCTGTTATTGCTGATTATATTCGCATTTTCTTTCTTTTATATTTAGCCATTCAAAGTTTTGCACTCAACCAGCACATTCTGTCATTCCAGAAAGAAGCAGAACAACAAATCTTTCTTTGCAGGTGAATCAGCATTAGTGCATGCCTTCCAGCTACATACACAGCTTCTCATACAACACATCTAAAAGATTCGAGAGCCCAGCTCCTCAGCTACACCCTAAACCCCAATCTGAGTATGAGAAGATTCCAGGCCTGTTTGTAAAATTGTTCTAAAATACTTGTTTGTACCGAATGTGATTTGATTTTATATTTGTTTATTTATTTTGTTTGTTTATTTATTTTTTCAGTAATGAATCTTAATTTTTAGTGAATTTTTGGAAGCAGGAGCAGTCAGAGAGCACTTTGTACAGATAGATGGGACTGAAGGGACTTGTGCCACAGCTCAAGGTTACACTTCCTATTCCCAGTTGACAGAATGAGGATAAGGCTTGGCCTCGGAGAGAAAAAAAAAAGTGGGGAAAGGAAGAGAGAAAAGGAGGGGGGAACGCAGAAGATGAGCAAAAACAGAAGGAGTGAAGAGAAACGAGATGAAGGCAAAGCAGAAGGAGGGCACGTAATTATCACTTGAGGTGAAGGAGGGCAGCGTTTTGGCAGTTTGCCTCTCTTCATTAAACAAAGTTTGTTTCTTGCAGGGAAAGAGGGGCCTGCAGAAGCGTAATGCATGAACCAGACGTGCCAGTGCAAACATACATAACCACACATTTGATTTTCAAAGTCTAAAATATAGAGTCTTTTTTTTTTTATTGAGGACAAAGTAAATCTAAAATATTGCTCTACTAAATGTTTCTAATCTTTATGAAGGTCTTGGCTGAACTTTCCTTTCATATGTTGCACTCAGATATTTAATAACAGTAAGGGATCAAACTGACTTGCAGTGTAAATGAAGTATTAAACCTGGTTGGTGTGTGTTTTGTGATTAATATTGTTATGTGGAAGCTTTGGCCAGTTGGTAATTTTTGCCAAGGATGCAGAATAATTCATCAAAATCTGTTTGCATTGTGAAATCATTACTTTATTGATCTTTCCCAGGTCCCTTATACTATAACCAGCTAGTGTGCATCGCCAGACCTAGATGGCCATCCTGAAAGTCAGAAAAAAAAACATACAGGCTTGTATTTCTCTGATCCTACTCATGCGTTCACACCTCAAAATTGTCCAAATCTTACGCTTTAAGATATTTAACAAACATTCGCACATTGCTTTTTTTTGTTGTTGTTTTTTTACAAATTTCGAACAAATCCCCTGGGCCCTTTTCATAGTCAATGCATATATTTTGATGCTTGGTGACACTGCCAGATGCTGAGTAAACATTTGGCTGTTTCTTTTTGTACTTCAATAAAATGTGTTTCAAGAGGCACTCACTAAGGTGTTCATCATTTTCTGCCTTTGAATTGCTCAGTTTCTTATATATTAGTACATAAAGACCGTCAAATACACCCATTTATCTGCTTACTCTTATGAATATTATACCAATTCTCCCACTTATTGTTTAATTAGGATGAATCGCACTTGCTAGTGGTAGAATTTAGCAAATACTGTCCATGGAATGACTTAATTGCCACAACAAGGGTTTGTGTTCTCTAGCCACTTTTTTTTTTTTCTCATAAAGTGTAGTCTTGGTACATGTTTTATTGAAAACATTGGTGGCTTAGTGGTAGGCTAAGCAAGTGTCAGAGTAAACAATGGCTTGGAACTTGCACACAAGGTCATGATGGGCAAGGCTTTGCAGAAGTATATGTGACCATGGTGCATTTTATTGTGTACAAACAAGAAGTGCTCGCTGGTGGAGAGGTTTCTATGAGGTTTCTGGGATCAGTCTGTTCGCCACATTCTGGTGAGCTTATTTTGAAATGCCAACAGACTAAACTTTACTATATAGTAAGCCCCTGACTTACAAACATTTGAGTTATGAATTTCCACAGATACATACGTGTGCGTGTGTGTGTGTGAGAAATGAGTCGGCTGCACCAGTTTCAATGAATCAGTTTGGGAGCACAATGATAGAAAATGGCTGTTCTGTAAAGCTGTACTGATGGTGAATAATCCTAATTTTGGAAAATCCTTAACGAGATAGAGTTCACAGTCCAATACAATGTTCAAGCATGTCCTATATAGCATTGTCCTCCCCACGACTGACTTCCCGAGCTGACTTTAAACAAGGTCAGCAGCATCACCGGGGTCCTCCTTGCAATTTAAAGCTGCAGTCTCGTAAGAGTATAATGCAGGACCAAAACACCAAACCTGTGTGCTTTTTTTTTTTTTTATGCTTTACATTGTATATTTGTATCAAAAGTGTATAAGACTCACTTTGTCAGACTTATGAACGAATCTGACTTACAAACATGCTCCCGGAACGAAACGTATTGACAGCATTGTGTTGTGAAGGTGAACAGCATTGTGCAGACTCATTATTAACTTTTCTTAGCTAGCTAGTTTAACTAAGTCATGGCATTAAAAAAAATTTTTTTTAGGAGTTGTTTACATTCATCATCTCTTGGACAGTCACCACATCTAGCTTAGGATGCCTTCTGTATAAGGTACATTGTTTTTGAGTTTTTTTTTATTTTTTTATATATATACTTGCATCTTCGCAGTATGCCAGTCAAACAGAATAAACAGCGGATATACATCTAAATGGAATGAACATATTTTGGAATGTTAAGACGGCCTTTAGGTTGCTGCACTCCACAGGTAAGTCATGTGAAAATCTAACTATTCTGGTCCTGGAGGCCCATAAACACTGCACAATTTAGTGTTTTCTCATCTCTGAGCACACCTGATTTAACTAATCAGATAATTATCAGCCTTTTCTGAACTGAAGTGGGTGTCATAAAGCAGAGAAAATACTAACATCAGCCAGGCATATGGTCCTCCAGGACTGGTGTTGAGAACCAGTGTAATAAGCCCATTACAGTTGTTGTACATATTTACACATATTAATTACATATAGTTCAATTTTGTAGGCTTGCATTTACATAGCAGATGTAACGCAGTATAGTCATTAATTCAGTCACACCCTTGAATTTGTATTGATATGATTGATGGAAATTGTAGGTAGCATCTGATAGGCTGCAGAGAATGGCATAAAAAAATATTTAAAAAAAACATGCATCTGTGAATCTATTCATGTCAAGGGGTCTTGAAAATCCACACACAAATGCAGGGATGTTCATGAAAGTCGAGGGGCTTGTGAACGCAGGTTCATCATTCTGAAAATCAATGTAAAATAAACAAGTATTTCTGTGTGCACTGAAAAATGTCTTTGTGGAGAATCTTTATATGTGAATCATAAAATACATTTGTGAATCACATTACAGTTATTTATGAAATACAACACTGACCTGACTCATAACTTATAACTTGCTGCTCGCATATATACTTTGCATTTCTCTATAGCATGAGATCCAGACATATAAGACAAAATCTCTTAATCTGGCTAAACATAACAGTTACAGCAATAACCATTACAGTAGTGAAGTGAAGTGATTTTTTTTAAGTAATGTAATGTAGTGACTTTTTTTTGTCCCTCTTGCAGGATGTCAGGAAGACAAACCAGACTTATGTCTGACTTATCAAATTAGGAAGCTATTGCTTTTCACATTAGATACTAAAATATTTTCAGTCTGAAATGTCCGGCCTAAATAAATAAATAAAAGTTGTAGTTAACATCTTATCTGCAGAGCGGCCGAGCGGTACAGCTTTGATTTGTCATCTAAATATAGTCTGGGGGCATTTTCGATTAAATCCTGACATCTCAGCCACATTTTGCCAATTAGCAAACACTCTCTGTGCTACATCATGCTGATGTAACTTTAATATATCTAGGAGACATCGGCCCGACTTATGTGTCCAGTTGTGGTTAATATTGATTTAGTGGATCCACAATGCATGTTAGTTAGTTAGTAAGTTAGTTAGTTTCTGACTAATGTGATGACTAGGCTAACATGTGCTTTCTAATGGTGCTGATTAGCCTTGTTCCCCACTGGAATTAATTCAAAATTTGATGTTTAAGAAGGTGTGGAAACCCTGATTATATATATTTTTCTACTTTTAATATAACATTTCCATATATTTTATATTTTCAAATTTTATATACATTTTCATAACTAAATAGAGTAAATATTAGATACTTTACAATTTTCACTCAACTAATATTCTAAAATTCTAAAATTTTAATTCAATAAAAAAATTAATAATAGCATTTTTAACCATTATGATTGTCACAAAGCAGATTTACAGAATCAAAAAAAATTATGGAAATGTATATGAAATGAAAATGTATTTCAGTTTTAATAATCAAATAGTCCCTGATGAGCAAGCCAAGGGCAACAATGGCAAGGAAAAACTCCCTGAGATGGCTATAGGAAGAAACCTTGAGAGGAACCAGACTCACAGCAGTCACTAGTCCTCAGAGAGGCCAGGACAGACTTCATGGAAAAGTAGAACCATCCTCAGTCACCACCCGCATCCCAAGCAGACCACACAAGGACTCTATGTGATGAAATGTTCAACCAGGATGAGTCAGACAGATCAAGAGGGCAGAGGAGGTCTGAAACACTGGCAACTTAGGAGCAGGATGTGTAGCTCGACTGAGAAAGACAGGGAGAGGAGAAAGTTAGGTGGTCATAGTCACATAATATATGTACTATAAGGGAAATGTATATTTAGTGCAGTTTAACTAGTCGGGTAAGTGCTAGTCAGTAAGAAAAACCTCAGGTAAGTGCTATAAATAAAAATTTTTAACTTATCTTAGATGCAGTATAAATAAAAATTTTTGGGTTGCCTTTAAAAATCCTTGTATTAAAACTATGGTTAATTATTACATTGTACTTGTAAAATGACTATTGACAATTTCTTAAAGATTACTACTACTGCTCTTTAAGATTAATGCTATGGATCTTAGGTTATAGGATAAAGGTTGCACTTTTTAAATAGCCTTCCCTTGTTTGTCACCTGGATGCTGTGGATAGAGATAAGGACTATTAGGGGTGTTCAAGTCAAACCTTTTGATTGTGCAAAATAACAGAATACAGCTATGAGAAATAAATAAATAAATAAATAAAACTTTATTTTCTTTTCTTTTTCTCTATACAATTCCCTACTACACTAATGCACTTATCCTCGTGTTTCACTAGTGCTTGGACACCATCAAGGTAGAAAGTTTTCTCAGTACGCCCGAGTCATGATCGGACTGCCTCACTGCTTCACATCTGAAATGCCGGCCTCCCAGGAACTCCCAGGAATGAGTTTAAGTCATTTGGAGCGAAGTCAGAACTATTCAGGGGATGTTGAAATAACTCCCGGCTGAGCTCCTGTAATGTGCAGGTAGTGTTTATGAATGATTGTGTGTACAGTTCCCATAGACGGATCAATCTCTTCCAGATGCTGCACAAGTGACAAGTTACTGTTCATTTCCAAGGATCATGGGTTTCATTTTCAGTCCGGTTTCTTTCTCATGTGATCTCAGAAAGCTTTTATTTTGTGTCAATGGACTTCATTTAACAAACTGATTAGATCATAAACCTTGTATGAGCATTTACACAAGCAATTCGGTGTTCATGAAAATCCTGTTAAATTCAAGAAAATCTTTTGTATCCTACTCGTATTCATTTTACAAATGGATTTAACTGATAAATGTGCCCTGTTCAAATATTTTATGGAATTTTATCATATTTATCAAAGCTTCTATTTACAAAAGCCTACTGATATCACATAAGTACTAGTAATATGAGGAAAATGTAAGACAATGGAAATGTCTTTTTGGAAAAAATTTGGAAAATGACCCTGTATAATGAAAACAAAATCACTTTTGGATTATTAAAGAAAAGCAATATGAGATCTGTTTTTTCTCTTATGTGATCTCAAGTAGCTTTTTTAAAAAGTCAAAGTGTTTTAATCAAAAAGTAACATTGTATTTTGGTGGGGTTTTTTTTTTTTCAATAGCAATCATTACAGTGGTGCAGAACATTTTCCCAGAAGCACAGGAACTGCCTGGAACTGCCTGCCTCCTGTAGAGGCTTTCTACATTCTTGCTACTTACAAAATCTATATATAGTTATGGTATATAGCTATGTATTTCTATCATTTCTGTTATTTCCTGTGTACACACACACACACTGACATGGTTGTTATTTCCCTCTGTCTCTAATTCATATGGATGAGAAATAGTATGAAGTGTGTGTCAGGCTGGGTTGAGCAAGCAAGGGCACAGCAAATTGCAAGAAGTGTGTGTGTGTGCGTGCGCGTGCGTGCGTGTGTGTTACAACTTGCACATACTGCCTGTCATGCTGAGTGACAGGATCAGAGAAACTCTTCAGGGGGACCTAAGAGAGGAGGTGGGATCATCTGTGGGTGTTTGTGCAGCCAATGTTAGGGATTAAAATATAAATATATATTAAGGGTAAATGCGAGATGCCAAAAAGTGCTTTTTTTTTTTTTTTTTTTAAGGAAGAGAGAAAGACTTACTGTGAAAACTTTGTATGGTATAGCAGCCATTTACATAATCTTCACAAGTTGAGTCTCATTAGCTCATCCAGTGTGTTCAAATGATCGAAAATGTCAGCATGTGATGTGTGCTAAAAGTTTATACCACTCTCATCCTGTCTGAGGTCAGAACTGTGATAAATATTCATGTTTAATATGTTTGATTAAAGACTTGCAGAAAGCTTTCAGCAAGCTACAGTATTTTGCAGTAGCGGGAGCTTCGGGGTATTTATGTCCTGCTTGCTGAGCAGATGTTTGACCAAGAATGGAGTGTCCCACTGTGTGCCTCTCATATGAACAGATCCAGCATCGCACAAACTCGATAGACTAGTTGTGGTTATTAATAGTGATTTAAAGGTATGGATTGTGTCACATATTACCTGCTCTTATTATTGACACTTTGCATGTTCTCCCCGTGTTTAGTGGGTTTCTTCCGTGTTCTCCAGTTTCCTCCCACAGTCCAAAGACATGTAGGTTAGACTAACTGGCGTTCCCAAATTGCCTGTAGTGTGTGTATGTGTGTGTCTGTAATGGATTAGCACCCTGTCCAGAGTGTCCCACGCCTTGTGCCCTAAGTCTCCTGAGATAGGCTCCATCCTTCCCGCGACCCTGAATACAGGATAAAGAGTTATAGACGATGAGTGAGTGTTTCAAGTCAATAATTTTTCAGATTTGTTTCAACTAAGGCAAATCTGGAAATTCATGTCAGCAGCAATCACAAATAAACTACAAACAGAGTAGATAAACCATTAACTGTGTGGGAGTAGTACTTTAATGAGCAGGATTATAGCGCTAGATCCTGTGCATTCCTGTGCATGTATAATGTTCACGATTAAACTTCAGCAAATCTCTACTGGCACATCTGCTCTTCAATGAATCTCAATAATGTTTCACCCTCAATAATTTTTCACTCTCTACATCTCACTCTGCTGGATCCTTGCAAATGATAGCATCGAGTTCATGTAACTTCACTCATTTAGATGCAGTACCTAATCAGAGCCCGTGTTCCATGCCAATTGCTATGGTTTGTCAGTGAATCCCTGGTCATAAAACTTTTGCAAGGGGTTAGGGAGTAAGCAAGACCACTGGCCAGCCTTGATTTATGCAATCACCCATTTTACATACAGCCAATCAAAATGTCCATTTGAAGAGCTTGAGCCAGAAGATTCTCAGTACACAGGCCAGGAGAATAGCTAGCCAAATAAAACCAAAATTAAAACTGAGGTGTCAGTTGGATGACCCATGGATTTGTTGTGATTGGGGAAAAATTTAGATAATTATGAAGAGTTGATTAGCACTGCTACTGACTCATCAGTTAGTTACATTTCTACATTTTCACACAGCTTGATATTCCTTTTTTCTTTCTTAATGCTTGGTTGGTTGTTTGGGTCTAACTAACAGTATTTAAAATGAGAGTATCAGACATCTGTTTGGCTGCAGTCCACCAGCTGGCTGGGAATTCATAATGGCCGTAGTTTATGTTTGTGCTGTTTTTTTGTTTTTTTTTGGTCTGTTTTTTATTTTAAACTGACTGTACGCTAAGGCTGCATGTAATATATAACACATACTCTGAGATCATTTTAATTTAATATTTGGTTTCTAAAAAGCATTCTAAAAACTGGCTACTATTATTTTCTCCACAGAATCCTCCTAAAGCCTTCAAGTAACACTCTGAAGTCTCAACCCTCTTGAGAGCCTTTAGAAAAAATGTAGAAATAACCACAGCACTTTCTAATTTGCCATAAGGTTCCTGGTGTCAGGAAACTCCTAACCAATGTTCTTGTGGTTACAGATGTTACGGATGTTGCTGCTGTTGTTGCTTTTTTATGTAGTTATGTAAAAGTAGACTCATGTCTGCCTCATGAATTCCCCTGAGAAATCTTCAAACTTCTGACATTTTTCTATCATATTTGCTTCTGAAATCTACAGATTTTCTTGAACTGAAAAGTTTTTCCCCTTTGGCAGGTGTCTTAACCACAGGTAAAGTTATAGCATTTTAAAATCCCCCAAATGTGAAAAGTGGGAAAAATCCTTGGAAGGAAGTTATCCAACACAAGATAAGAAAGTTGCTTAAGGGAAGCATTTCCACACCATATTATTGAAATGTGTGTGTGTGTGTGTGTGTGTGTGTGTGTGTGTGTGTGTGTGTGTGTGTGTATTTTTTTTAAAAGTAGAGATGTCAAACTTTCCCAGCATTCAGTTGTAGCGAGGTCCGACTATTTTTTTACAGGCTACCTCACGAATAAAAACGAGGAAAGGGAAAATATAGTTGAGAATTAAAGCTGAAGAATTAAAAATGATATACATTATAACTTTCTGGATCATATTTTCTAATATCATCCTAAAGTAACTATTGTAAAGAATATAAAAAATAATTGACTGAAATGAAAAAGTGAAAAATGTGAATACAACTGCACTACTTGAGTGCTAAATGGACTATATGAGGTAGAGGATGAATGATGGTCAAGTAAGATCCTGAGGAGCCAATGAGGACCACGACCCAACCTGGAGCCCGCAAGGGAAATAAACTGGAATAGATTAAGGGGTCGTACTCACTCCTGTGGTGTCTCCTTCTAGCCAATGTCCAGTCACTGATGAACAGGCTAAGTGATATACCGGATACCGGACGAAACCAACCAGGCAAATTATTCTTGGTTTACTGCATGGACAGAACACTAGACACGGGGTGTCAAGGAAAGGTGGAATACTTCCCAAAATACTGTGAAATAACTGCATTTGTGCACTTCTCCTGTAAGACTGGTTTAAAGGCTGGTTCATCTGCAGTAACAGTTACCACGGTCTATACGGCAGATAGTGTATATTGTGCCTGTGATAATAAATGTTGAATACAATCTAACCGAATTTCCACTATGCTGTTTGATATGTCAGTAATTAGATAGCCATATGAAATTTACCTGTTTTTCATGAACTTTTATTGAAGTTAGGAAGAAGAATTGGATCACCTTGAGCTCATTTTCAGAAATGTGGTGTGTGTGTGTGTGTTTAACAAATACTTTTAAAGGACATATGGAACTGGAAATACACATATTTCCTTTGTAACCTTTGAAATAATTTCTTTAATGAATAACACTAACTTTTTTATTTGTAACATTTATTTTTAAAGTGGCTAAGAATAATAACAATCAATTAATTTTAATATTTGTCTTAACATGTCTTAACTCTCTTGACATAGAGAAACAGGATAACATTGCTTATATTATAGCGACTCCGGGAGAATTTATTGTTAAATCTCCACCCTATAATTACAAATGACTCATACTGTATAATCCATTTATGTGAAATAATACATAATTTACTACATTACATTATTCCCTGCTACAGAAGATTTCAGAGTGAACCAGAAGCACTGAAAAAGGTCTTCTACCCTCAAATAAATTACTGCCACAGCAAAGAATTGTCCATTTTTTTTTAATAGTGAAAATACTATTGGCAAAGATATATTTAAAAAATATTAATAAATCTCTAATTAATAATAAATATTCTGTGTAATTTGTTGCATTGCATGCCAATAACAACTAATTTAATTAGTTTCAATAAGATCAGAAATATGTGATCTCTGATAAGGTTTTCTCTGCTCATTCTGATCACGGATGTTCTTAAGATCATCCATCTGCAATATGAAAGACTACTAACCGTTTTGCAGCATTTGGCTAAATCTGAAAGTATAGCCTTACACACTTCAGAATTCATTGTGTTACTTTTATCATCAGTCAGGTCATCAATAAACACCAGTGACTTTTTACAACCATACCTGTACATGCCTATGCCATAATACTGCCTTCACTATGTTTGACAGATGATGTGGTACAGTACGCTTTGGAGCATGAGCTGTTCATTTCTTTTAACACACTTTTTACTTCCCATCATTCTGGTACAAGTTAATCTTGGTTTAATCAGTCCAAGTGTTCCGGCAAAGTCTAATCTGGCCTTTCCCTTCGTGAGTGCTACCAGTGGTTTGCACTTGTTGTGAAGAGTCTGTATTTACTTAATAAAGTCGTCTCTTGACTGTAAACTATGGTATGATTGAGCATACTTCCTCAAGAGTGTTTTTGGCTTGGCTAAATGTTATGAAATCTTCTTCTTCACCATGGACAGAATTCTGTAATCATCCACCTTAAGCAGATTCTGTGGCCTTGTTGCCATCTTGTTGCTGAGTTTCCACTTTCAGTGTTTTTCCGATCTCACTGTTGGGTTTGATTTTTCAGCCTAATGATGGTTTCCTTCACTTGCATAGACACCTCATATTGAGAGTTCAGGTGAACAGCTACCAAATACAAGTGTAACACTCATAAGTGTCGCCTCCAGGACTTTTATCTGCTTGATTATCTATGGAATAACAAGAGAGCAGACCACACCTGGCCATGCAACTGCTTGTCAGCCATCTGTTTGATCATTTATGAGCTGATAATTTATGTGTGTATGGAAATGACTGTAATTCTTGAACGGTTAATTCTACACTTTCGTCAAACCCTTGAATTAAAGTTAAAATTAAGTCTTGACTTTGTTCACATTTTGGGTTTTTCATTTCAAATTCAGTATGGTGGTGTATAGAGAGACAATTCCCCCCAAAAAACAAATTGTACTCTATGAATCTGACTATGTATGTATGTGTGTTTGGATGGATGGATGGATGGATGGATGGATGACACCACTATTTAATGATACCACTGAATCTGCTACTATACAGTTTGATTTAGTATGCAGTTACTATGTGACTAACTTTATTCTGAATCTGAAGTAAAGCTACTGTTAAACTGCCAGTAATGATGATTTGCACATCACTTCGCTATCCTGTTTACACAACAGTTGTCAAAAGTCACCTATTCTTCTTTACTTTTATAGCATTGCTTATAATATACATAATAACATTGCTTCAGTTGATTGAGGTTTTTGAGCATTTGCTCATGCACAGTTCACTTAAGGTCCCACCACAGCATTTCAGTTGGGTTGAAGTCTGGACTTTGACTACACCATCCCAAAACCTTGATTCTCTTATTTTTCAGGCATTCTGATGTAGACTTAATGATGTGCTTCAGATCGTTGTACTACTGCATGACCTAATTTCGACCAATCATTAGCTGTCAGGCAGATTTGCTTCTAAAATAATCTGGTATACAGAGGAGCTCATGGTCGATTCAATGACTGCAAGCTCATTGAAGTACTAACTTTTGAACATGACTGTAATTATCAATTTACAGTCAACTGTAATCTACAATATTTTTTTTCATTTGATGCATCAATTCAAGTGATTTGATAGTTACCTCTCTTCCATCCACACAGTGCAGATGATGATGAAGAACAGAGATGGAACTGACTCCAACCCTGGCACAGATTGCTTGCTCCACAGTATGTTTCTGCATATGTCATTTTTGTGTGTGCTGTCAGGTATTTCTACAGATGTTGCAATAGAAGGGACTGTGAGGAGATGATGGGATGCATTACAAAACTACATCAACATATACCAAATGATTATACCCGTCTGCTTTCTTCTGATTAATTCCAGAAACCTGTATTATTGATAGTCACTGATGATATTTCACAATCAAGCTATGATAAAATAAATAAATAAATAAATAAACATTCTTAGTGATTTATTCTGCTATAGACACACGCCCAGAGAGTTTTGCTGTGTCGGGTTGTTTGAGAGTGCACATGCATTTGCCCTTTGACTTGTGGGAATATTCACACGGGTTGATTGATATAGAGAGCAGTGAGGTCAGACATACACCTCCTCTGGCATGAGCCTGAGCATCAAAAGCACTTAACTCTTAGGCTCTGATGCCTTTAATGAGACTATTATGTAATTAAGATGTGCTTGATGCAATTAGCATTAGTGTGCCAGGCCTGGACAGATTCTTGTCATGAGATACGTCTTTGTGACACTTGTAATTAATTACTGTTCATTACTGCATAGGTGAGGCTTTATCTGCCCTGCTGTAACGCCCATTACACATGGATGCTAATATTTACAAGAAGTACAAGAGCACTGGGTCATTTTCATATTTTTCATAATACAAAAATGTTCATAATACAAACCTCCACATGCATATTCCCCCATTAAAACAATATCACTAGTCTCCAAATGACCCCTGTTATCAATAACTGTAGTGGATAACCTCATGTTGTTTATTATGTCTCACATACAGGCTGATCGATTTGGAATAAACGGAGAGATGGCTACTGTATATGAAAAGATAACTATCACATCTATCATATTTCTACAATGTCTCCTAAAAAAAAAAGAAACCCTGTGTTTTAAATGAGTGTGCTGGTGGATCTTTCAGACTGATGTGAAGGTGATCAGGTGAGAGAGAATGAGATGCATTAATATAAGAAAACCAAAACAAAAATGCAACACATGGATGTTTCCCACATCCATCTCTACTACACACACTCACTACAAACACATTACCTATTGTTCCCTTAAGGATCGTGCCTGTCTGTTAGAAAGCAGGTTGAAATATAAATGCTTTTTTCCTGATTCAGTAGTGAGGAAAGGCCACGCATACAGGAGCATCTCTGTTTCAATGAAACCTGTTGTACATCGGCATCACCCCGAATCCTCATGAGAACGGCAAGGGTCGTGCCCTCTTCTGTGGTAGGAGACACATTAGATGACCTTGGGCACACAACCTGCATAAATGTTGGAGTGGGCGCGTGCGTGTGTGTACATTAGACAACGTCCTACAAAACCTCCATAAATGTTAAAATAGGTGAGCACTGCTGTGTGTGTGTGTGTGTGTGTGTGATGGAGAGAATACAGATGCTTTCATTCAAGCAGAAATGACAGAACTGTGACCTTAATAGCATTACCAACACCAATGTGCTGTATATTCCCCTTAATTCTCTCTCTTTTTACCTTCAATTCTCCTTGGTCTTTAACATGGGCATGACTATCTGGAAACAATACTGGTAACTATTTGCATAAACATATTTTTCCTTCACTTTAGTCCAAGTAGAAGGCAAGTGAAGACTATCAATGAAAAGAAGTATGTTTTTAAATATTTTTCGAATGAGTTTCAAAATTTGTTAAGTGATCAGTGTGTATCACAGTGAATATCACAATTAACTATGTCTCTACCACTTAAGATGATTTTAACAGTACAAACTGGTGTTTTGACCATTCTTAGTAAGCTCTAATGAGTGTTGTTGGTAAAATTCCCCAGAGATCAGCAGTTTTAGTTAAATACTCAAACCAGCCCATCTGGCACCAGCAATCATGTCGTGGTCAAAATCACTGAGATCACTGAGATTCTTTACACCATTCTAACTGTTTGATGTACGTAAATAGTACCCAAAGCTGCTGGCCTGTATCTGCATGATTTTAAGCACTGCACTGCTGCCACACAATTGGCTGATTACATAATTGCATGAATGAGTAAGTATACAGGTGTTCCTCATAAAGTGCTCAGTGAGTGTACATTTACATGTATTAGAAACGTTTGCCGGTGTTTGATTACAACACGATATTCAACACATTTTACAATATGCACACAGTAACCATGCCAATGCCACAACACAGTTACCATGCCAATATGCAAATATTGCACCTTATGGTTGACTGAATGTAAATGATATTCTAGTTGGGGCAGAAAGAGGAGCCAGAGGCAGTTCAGTGTAAGTGAAACACAGTTGTACAATTGTGATATATAATCAGTTAGTTCGGGGAGACAATTTACTAGTTGTGATAACGGAGCATAACAGCACCGGGACATTTAAATACATGTTTTATTGGTGCTGCAACAATCATTAATTACACTAACTGTAGTTACGGTCCACAGTACTGGAAAGAGGAGGGAGCAGCTGCCTGCCAAAAGCCACATTCATGGAATCACTTTCAGCATGAAATCACACCTGATAACATCATGTCTATCTTAAATAATACTTTGTCTCCTTGGTAATTGCTGAGACTTTCCAAATTGCCTCTGAACTATCTGTGTTATTTTATTTTACAAAAGGATCAATCCAAAATCCTTATAACCCTTGATCCAGGGATTGTAGACCCTAGTGCACTAGTTTTCAATCTGACATTATTTCGGATTCAACCCACTAACCTTTTATTTTAAAGTGGGAAAGTGGAAAAATACAGAGTAATTCTGGTAAGATTCTCAGGGCTTTTCACCACCTCCATGTTTTATTTTCTGCATCTTTTGCCTACATAGTACCGGTTAGAATTTATAACTACTTTTCTTCCATGCCTTTCCCTCCTCTAGGCTGGACTACTGTAATGCACTCTTCACTGTGATCGCTGGCCAGAGGTTTCTGAAACTCCAATATATTTTAAAAAGTGCCGCAAGAATCCGCCTGCAAAAAAAGAAAATTTGATAACATTACACCTGTTCTGCAATCTCTCCACTTGCTCCCTGTTTCCTACAGTATACACTATAAAATTCTGCCTTTGACCCACCAATACATCCTTGGGATTGCCGGTCTATCTGAAAGAATGACTTTCTCCCCAAAATCCAACCAAAACCGGCGAGCTCACAACAGTTGGCTCCTTCATCCCCAAGGACCAAGCTGTGTTCGATGGGAGACAGAGCCTTCTGCTCTGCTGCTCCTCGTCTGTGGAATTTTCTCCCAGACCATTTATCCTCCCCACAGTTTCTCCTGGCTTTTAAATCAGGCTTAAAAAACCTACCTGTTTACTAAGGTTTTTAGTTGGTTGTTATTTATGTACATTTTATGTTTATGTTTTTATGTAAGCATTTTGAGATATGTTAACATAAAAGTGCTATAGAAATAAAATCTATTATTATTATTAGTAGTAGTAGTAGTATTGACAATTACATTAACTGTTGGTTGTCAGCTCTGTCAGTCGTAGAAATACTTTGTGTGTTGGCAGAGATAAATGTGATTAAATAAGTGGACAAATCATAATCCGTTGATAATAAATCACGTTTGTAGAACTGTTGTATAAAAACAATATTACATTTAAGGTTCTGTTGTTGTGCTGAAGCATGTGCTGATATTCATTACAACAGCACTCCCTGTTACGTGACATCACTTAATTATACAATACATAGTTAGTTTGGACAAGAGGCTTTCCATGGGTGATGATAAAAGATCGTAACAGCACTGGGATGTTTAACTATATATTTATCACTCCACGTCACGTTTGTTCTAACAATCTGTTCTAACTGTTGGTCACCAGCATGGGTGAAAGCAGGTCGATCCACAGTCCACAGTACTGATGGGATAGCGGCTGCCTGCCAAAACCCATATATATTCAAAACACTTCTGCAAAAAGCAGACCTTGGCTCTGAATTGTTAATGTTGTTTCGTGTATGGTTAAAATGAGCTACAAAGCTAACTATCTTCTAAAACAAGACTGACTCTCAAATCCTTCTCTAACCTCTGATCAAGGCCACTACTTGCATAATACTCATTATAGAACAATTAGTTATGCCCGAGCAATCTGATTGGATGAGAGGCATTCCACGAGTGGTGATACATGGTAAGAGCAATGGGACATATCCGATCAGTCAGCAGCGTGAGTGAAAGGCGGTATGGTCCACAATACTGAGGAGAGAGCAGCTGCTTTAAAAAACCCATAATAAAAACTATTCATGGAAACACTTTCAGCATGAAACCACATCTGATAGCGTTATGTCATCTTGAAAAAGCACTTTGTAACCTTAATTGCTTCTAAGTTGTTCCGAATCAGACCTGAACCATCCATGTTCTTTTATTTATGGCTACAAAGCTAACTAGATTCTATCACAAGGTTGAATCGTTCTACAATCCCTGAGGAAGGAACTAATTGTTGTGTGGAACAAGGGATTGTGCATCTCACATAGCACATTAGCTTTCTACATACTCGCCTTTTTTTAAATGTATTTTTCGATTTAACCCCAGAGCCTGCAAGTAAACTAAGCTGTTATTCTAAATCAGATTAAGTGGGACTATAAAGAGAAAGTATAGTTGCAAGCAACAGGCCCAAGCACCCTGCGCCATCGCCACCCCGGCCGCACCGCACAACCTGTGTGTTATTGTGTTTGTGTGTGTGAGTCTTAACATTTATGATGTGTATGTGTGTACAATAGGCTGCGGATGCTGGAAAATAAGCCTCACACTATGATGTTCCTGAACGTGATGTCACTGAACGTGTCACTGAATATAATGCCACTCAATATAATGCCACACAGAAAGTTATTAATCATTTTTCGGTGTAGGTTTAAGACATTATCACGGCTAATCTGTTTGAGATATCAAAAATCCCTCCACAATTTTGCATCCTCAATGTCTTTAGATATCATCAGCACTGTTTGGTGGCGATCGTATAAATTCTCTAGGAGGAGTAGATCAAAATCCATCAGGTGCATTTTTGTGAACGACCCAGGACATATACAAGGACATGCAGTTCGAAAGTTGTTTGGCTCAATGAGCTCTAAATATGTACAGAGCTCTAAATGTGTGCCTACGTGAAAGTGTGTATGAGCTATGCAGCAAAATCTCGTTTGGGGGCCCTTGAGGACCCCGGGCCACAAGACTCTCAGGCATCCTGATGGCAGCAGATTCCAACCTGTCTGCCAATTTTCATGAGTTTTCGAGCATGTTAAGACCCCTGAAAAGTCCAAAAGGGTGGAAAAAAATAATCCTTAGGAAAACAAGAGGGTCCTGCGCAACTTATAGTGCTTGGGCCCTAATTAATGGTTAGTTGTTTTCACCTTTTGGGGTAGGATATGAGTTGGCGGAGCCAGTTTAATAAAGAGAACAAATCATAACCTGTTTGTTGAACTGTTGTATTAAAGCTTTATCTTGGTTGTGCTGTTGTGCTGAATATCAGCACAGCTGCGATGCTTTCTGTTCTCAGTCTGTGACCTCGTGCCTATGGCTGCCTTACGGCGATATTCAGCACTACAGAACTCCCTCACTTTTGAAGCACTCCATAATTTTGCTAGACTTTATCTTTCAGACCACGTACAGTTTTACACCACCTCTCACACTCTTTACACTTCCTCATCCTCCTTTTTACACCCTTGCCCCCTTGACCACCATGGACTCTAGAAACTTTAGCCACCCTGCCAATTATTATTATTATTATTATTATTATTATTATTATTGGTTTGTGGAGCATGGATTGCACACCTTACATAGCAGACTGTGTAAGGTGTACAACCCTTTTTTATCAACCCCATTTTATCAGGTTTTCTTTAGTTTTGGGATTTGTTGTATTTCAGGCAGATCCAGACTTATATTTGAATTTATTAGGAAACTGAGATGCGCATCAAACAATGAGGGTAGAAGTGGAATTTCTGTATAATACCCTTTCAATTTTCAATATGTTTAAAACAAAAACATTGAAGCTGGCAAAAAAATTGCAAATGAAAGGAGTTTTACAATAATTCTTTTTTTTTAATTAAATGATTTATGAACAGCCCTGCAGACATATGCAGCTCTGTGCACAGTATGTGGTCTGCATAGGCTGTATAGAGCAACAGTTTAATATTTTGTTATAACTTATAGCTTTTGTTAAAAATGCTAAACAAGTCAGAGTGAATTGACTGCAGAAACGGCTCTACCGCGATGCTTGTTTCTTCACTAGTTGGCTTGTTGAGCAAATTCAATTCACTAAGGTCAAACATGGGCATATTAGAGGTAATGGCGAGTTAAAGAATCCTGACAACTGATGATAAACAGGAAGTGCTCAGCTAACACTGCACAGCTCTGTGTCATGTCCTCTCTCTCTCTCTGGATGGTGCTCACAGGCCAAAGCCTAATGGAAAAACTCAAGGGACAACCAGAGCCTTAAAGTGCCACCTCTCTGGCTTCTCAACCAGCCTGGAACACAAAGAGACACACAATTTCTTTCAATTATCACGATCAGGGCAGCTCAATAAATTTCAGTTTGTAGTGAAAGACACCGGGACCCTGGAGCCCGACTTGGACTAAATGAAGACTAATGTGTGTGTGAGCTTGAGCTGCTGAGTTGGTCTATACTTTAATGCCTCCACAGCGATTCTATGATAACTAGGGCCCAATGATAACATGCCCACACACACACACAGAGTCAAATATGCATAATTATATTATTTTCCTGTGGCTAAATTATTTTAAATGACTCATAGTCATCAGCAATCAGAACAGACTTGAGCTCACTCAATCAGACAAAAAACTCACATACACAAAGTATACAATGCACCAGTGAGTTTATAGATGTATGTTTGGGATGACAGAATAGCAAAAATAGGGAGACTGGAGAAGCAGGGAATTGATTTTTTTTTTTTTTTAATGAGAGACATCTCTCATCTAGCAGATGTCTTGCATCCCTAAAAGAACATCTTCATTATGTCAATAATAATAATAATAACTCCAATGAATAATACAAAGGCCATTTTATGACAGAATTGCCATAGCGGGGGTTTGGCCTACAGGCCACAGGCAGTTGATTGAGGCAGAACCTGTGTTCCTGCTCGAGCCAAGATATATTATTTACAAGTCAGAGAAGGTGGAAGGAAATTGATTTTACAATGTGGAAGTCTATCAAAGAGAATTATGGAGAGCTAGACCTGCGAGTCCCATTAAAAGGATATCCTATTGTTTCAAGTTCCCTTTGGCTTTCAGAAATGAGATTGCATGCAAAAAAAAACCATAATAATAATAATAATAATAATAATAATACATAAATAAATAGATAAATAAAAGATATGGAGGGAAGTATGCCTGAGAGCTGTGTGTGTGTGTGTGTGTGTGTGTGTGTGTGTGTGTGTGTGTGTGTGTGTGTGTGTGTGTTTAGAGATACAGTGGCAAGCATCTCGACATTAAAATGATAAAAACTATCAAGTCTAATAAATAAAATGATGCAAATATCAGGCTTTGATGTTAAACATTTTTAGACAATGGATTGTAATATTTAAAATGTATTGTTCTTAAAAAAGTTTAAGTTTATGATGATGCATGTTGTATCTTCGTTAAAACATAGAAAGTAAACCTAAGTTTCTCTTTCATTTCTCTTTCATTTTAGAAAGTAAACCTAACTTTACTTTCTAATCCATGCGGAAAAGATGCTTTTGGCAGGAAAATAATAGTCTCGGTTTTTATTTTATTATTTTTTATTTTTTGCAAAGATTATTTGTGCAATCTCTAGAGAAGCATAAGGATTTAGACATGTTATTATATAAGGCTTATGTAAGTCTATTTACAGTAAATGAAGAAAAAAAACATTAAAAGAAGCAGACATAATGAATAAAAAACAAAGTGTGAATTTAAAAAATATATATTTAGGAGATTTGAAAGAGAAAGGCTGGGGGAAGAGAGGAAGCAAGTGAGTGAGAGAGAGAGAGAGAGAGAGAGAGAGAGAGAGATAGGGGGGTGAGCAATATATTTTTAATTCTCAATCAGACTGGGGATTTCTGCAGGCCATCGTGTTACTTCTTGTCCAAAGAAGAAGAGTATGGCATGAACTTATACACACACACACACACACACACACACACACACACACACACACACACACACAGAATTATGTTCATTTATTCTAATAATCTATACAGATGCGAAAATGAAAGAGAAACGAAAAGACACATAATTCCATTTGTAATGACTTTCCTGAGTGTCTTCATAACACCTTATGATAATTCCATTATGATATTTTGCCATAAAGTGATAAATTCATTATCCTGGTGGATAGTAAATGGCTGCAATAATATCCTTTAATATTCAGGCATTATTCATGCTATTATTTGGAGAGGTTATTTTGCTCTCCTCCGCTGTGTCTTTGATTTCTCTTTTTGTAGGCGCCGAGGCAATTGGAAGTGGATACTCTGAAAGGGGGAGAAAGCGATTACAACATGTGACATTTTGGCATATCCATTAATGAATGTTTTTCATGCCAGCACTGGAAGAGAATGTTATCTTGAAAATAACTGGAGATAGTAAAAAGAATTCTTTAATTTAAATGTGTAAAAAGTAGTATTATTTCTTTTTTGTGAACAGTACGACTGTGAGAAACCTTGACATCATCTTCACAACCCGGGATGTACATGCATAAACACACACGTGAGCTAGAGTTGGTTAAACGCCTGAATAAACTGGGATCAGCCTGGTCTCATGGCTGCTGGATATACTTGGGTCCATCTGCTTATATATCTGTTGCTTCTGTGTCAGTTATTTACAGGGTCGGATCGGGTTTACAGGGACTCCCGATTGTATCTGAGCAGTTGAGGGTGAAGGACCTTGCTCAAGGGTCCAGCAGTGGCAACATGGCGGCTTCGGGCCCCGAACTGGGGATCTCCTGGTCAGCAGTCCAACACCTTAACCACCGAGCCACCCCTGCCATCCTACTGGACATAAACCACATCGATTTTTTCTTTCCTGAAATGCTTGTTATTGTTTGACTGCATTCTTACTTACTAGCTAACTACTTGTTAAACTACTATATGTCTACTTGTTTCCTTGTATATTTTACATATTTATGTGAAATTGAGAATACTGCATGTATACGCTGTAAAATATTTTCTTTGAATTGTGCATTACTGTACGGAAATCATGTGAACCCAAATAGCAACGCCTCAAGTTCTCCATATTGTCATCTAATACTGTATTTTTATTGTCGACTGAAACCTCCCTGCTCTTAGTGGGGTCTCAGGTGTGTACTGGGGATTGTTTTCTTACATCATTTTTTCAGAACACACTGATAGCCAGGTGCTGAGCTGGCATAGAAATCACCCAAAAAATTGGTCTAGTTAAAATCATTTAAAGAGACTAGACTGTACTAACTGTAGCATTTATTCATTTGTTTGTTTGTTTTTTGCTTGTTTATTTATTTATTTATTTTTTTATGCCCATAACCCATATTGCATTTTAAGCTTTTTGCACATCCAATATCAGTGGTATCAGTCAAGCAGAAACACTGTCTTTAATTAACGCTTCAGGAAAAACAAACCAGGATCCAATTCAACCGTTTACATCATGCACCATGACGTGCTGCCAGAATATCCGGAATATTTTGTAATAGGACAGCTAGTGCCTCGCTCGCTGTAAGCTGGCCCATGTTCCCAACATCCATTCATGATTGACAAAAAGTAACAGGCTCATATACAAATCCAGAACTGCCAAGGAACACTGACAAGCAGGAGCTTCATTCTCTCTGCCTCTCTGTCAGGGCTTCCTGGAACACAGTGCACCTTCTCCACCGAATACTCCCAATAATTGTCACATTCAACATTTCCAATAAAAAAAACCTGGAGGGAAATAAATTGGTGACTGGGTGAAAAATAGTACTTCTGCAAGAGTGGCACACTCAAATTTAAAATAATAAGATGTGTGTCGGCAGTAGAGCCTGTCTCAATCCCAAAAGTGCCTGTATACACACACACATATACACACCCAGGCCTGAAGCATGATGAAGGCAGCAGACAGGTGACAGGAGCTATACCATCAGGGAATACTTCTAAAGGGAGTCAGGGGGATTGACGGCAAGAGAGGAAAAGTGTTAAAGGGTGATGCAGAGATAATGTGAGATACTGACAGAGTAATAGAAGCAGGGAAACTGTAGAGCTCTCCTAACACACTGTTACAAAGGTTTTCATTGGTCAATTAGGTTTCTGTGATCGTGAATCCTTTCTGTATCAGAAAGGTGCATTTAGACAGTTATTTAGACGCAACACCGTTTCTGACATATTTGTCATATCGAACGTTTTCCATGCTCTGATAAAGATCTTTAATTAAAAAAAAAAAAAAAAAAAGCCTAACAGATGTCGAGAAAATATGTGCGCCCACTAATGAATGAAAAGACATGTCCAGTTGCGCAGCAACTCACACGGCAGGTTGACTCTCTGAAAATATCGCGTTCGCTGTTACGGGTACATGCTGTTATTTTGTCGACACTAGTACTTTCCTTTCCCACCAAAAGTCCCTAACTCGTCCATATTGCAACATTTCAGGTCCTGACTCACCTATTCCCAAGGCCCCTAGATGTCAGTGCTCCCTCTGTAGGGTTTTAAAAGCAGCATCTGACAGCGGGCAGTGCACAAGTGAGCACTCTGAAGGCCGATCACCAATTTGTACATAGCCATGAGGGGCATGCAGGGGACCGAGCCACAGAGACAGCACCTCAACACACAGCCCCACTAATGAGGCACGCAGAGTGCCAACCCCTTGTCGCCACATACCTGGCTGTGCTCAGACTGTGTCAGCTGTCACATTAAGCAGCCTCTCTTTCAAGCGCAAACCTAAATGTTCCGTGCTATACACAGGTGGTCTCTTGCATAAACACTTGAGAACCTCAGACAGCGGTGAGATGTATTTGTTTATAAGTCCTTGCACAGACCTTCACTGACACAGGAAGATTTGTTAGAACATCGTTGAATCAGGATTGATTTCGCTAATGTATTCAGTGCCCTAAAATTTGCCTCCAGATACAGTATGCCAAATAATTATGAGGCAGTATTGTAAGCATCTTTTATTTTTATGAGGTCCTAGATGATGAAGTTTTTATTTTTGCAGGTATGATCATGAATACAGAATGATGCAATAATGTAGAAAACGTGTTCGAGTGCACACTTCATCTATTTCCATTAGTGCCATTATGAAGAACAGCCAAAAAGATAAAAGGAGTTTAACTAACCATATAATGAGTACAAAGCGAATACATGAAATAAATGTTTCTGCTCTGCTGCTTTTGTAAAGATGCTGTTGACCATTTCTTTAAAACGATCTATCGTTTACAGCTGCAATGTGAATCCTGATACAAATCTAACATATTAAATGGACATAATAGAGTTACAGAACCTTAACAATTCACTTAACACGTGAGAGTTTTATTGCATTTCAGTAGGTGAAGAATTTATGTTTATTCTTGATCCAGTAGCTCCATCATGTGGCCGTTGACTTTTTGAATGGGGAAGTTATTTCCTTCATGTAGACCTTGAGTTTAGGCACATTAAGGACAGATATGGTGATGGTGAGTGTATTTTGGTCCAGTGGTAATCAATCACATTCATAAAACATAACTTCCACCATTAGCAAAAATCCTTTGCTTAATTTTAGTTTGCAATTGTCACCTTGGGAAATTACTGCAATAGCTATAGATCATGGTCTGTATGAAGGATTAGCTGAGCGATGTAATTAAACATTGCTTAAACAGTCTTTGACTTTTTATCCCTTTGTTTGCATTGAATGCACCGTGCCTAACAGCTAGTGACTATAGTTAGAGCTGCAGGGTATATGTCCTGTATTATGTAAGCATTTTTATGTACTGTATTATGCAGACATTATGGTGATGGTTAGCATTACGGTTATGTGATACAGTATGGGCTGTTAAATTTTATGAAAGTTCTATTTCATGCAATAAAATAAAATATAATATAGAAAAATTAAATTGGGTATACCAGTTCAACTGCAATTTAATGCAAATATCTCAACAGCCAGTCACATGGCAGCAACTCAATGCTTTTAGGCATATAGACATGGCCAAGAAGTTCAAATCGAGCAATAGAATCTAGAAGAAAAGCATCTTTTAAGTGATAATTTCTGAGTATTTTTTAAAACTGCTAATCTACTGGGATTTCCATACAGACCCATCTCTAGAGAATAGTCTGAAAAAAGAAGGAGTGAGCGGCAGTTCTCTGGGCGACAATGCCTTGTCATAGGAGAACGGCCAGACTGGTTTGAGCTGCTAGAAAGGCAACCGTAACTTGAATAAAATCTCATTACAAGTGAGGTATGTTGAAGAGCATCTCTGAATGCACAACACGTCGGACCTTGAAGCAGATGGGCCACAGTAGTAGAAGACCACATCGGGTGCCACTCCTGTCAGCTCAGAACTGGAAACTGAGGCTACAGGCTCATTAGAATTAGACAATAAAAGATTGGAAAAATGTTGCCTGGTCTGGTGAGTCTTGAGTTCTGCTGCGACATTCAGAAGGTCAGGTCAGAATTTGGCATAAACAAGATAAAAGCATAGATTCATCCAGCCTTGTAACATAGTGTGGAGGATATTTTCTTGGCAAATTTTGGGCACCTTAGTACCAGTTGAGCGTCACTTAAATGCCACAGCATGCCTGAGTATTGTTGCTGTTCATGTCCATCTTTTTCTGACCACAGAATAATGTGCCATGTCACAAAGATAAAATCATCTCTAATTAGCTTCCTGAAGGTGACAATGAGATCTCAAGCCAAAAGAGCATCTGAGGGTGGTGGAACATTTTTTTAGAAATATTTCTTTACATGAATAATGTTCTGAGTGGACTATTTTAGAGTGGTTAGGATTCATTTTATATTGGTGCTTGATATTTGCACTTTTGACTAACGTCACAAACTTTGGTCAGATGACACAAAACGTCTTAAAATGAACACATACAGATCTATCCATTCATTCATTTCTTTTGTTAACATTTCTATAACTTTCATCTATAATAATGTTTCTAGTGCAGAAAATAATTTGCATGAATGCACGTGACTTGACAAGCTGAAATTGAGGACCTGCTACAGAAGCAGGATGTTATGGTTACAGGTTAGTTATGGCTGGTTAATGGCTGGATGCCCGATGTAGACTATATAGATAATGAAACTATTTTTGAGGGCGAGACTGGCCCTTTAGGACAGGATCTTATAGTGTTCTCATAGTGTTTTGACAGCCTTAGTTAATCATTGACTGTCAGGAGCATGGGCCTGGTGGCAGAGAAAATCTAATGTGATTAACATATAATTAGACCTTACTAAATGCACAGCCAGCAATTTTGATCTAAAGCTTGGTCTGCTAAGTATAGATCCCTAATGTCTAAATGCCTATTGTAAACAAAGTTCTACCTAATCAAAAACCTAATGCACTTGGTTAACAGAAAATTTGATTAGACCAAATAAGTGTGTATCATTAAAATGAGAGTACTGTACCCCAGGGTTAGGGATAAAAGTCTCATTGCTCTATATTGGACTCAGTAGGGATCAATCTGGGGTATTTATATTATTTATATGATATATGACTCATCATTGATTTGTTAACTAAATAAAATCTGATCATGCCCTTGTGGAATTAAAATTTCATTTAATCATAATGCAATTTGCTTTACCACGGCATCAAACGTTCCAAGTCAATTACCATATCCAGCTTTATTACAGAATCCCCCTGAAGTGACTTTGATTGTTTTGCCCTGTGACCCTACAGAACTCGAAATGACTGATTGCTTAGACTCGGTGCTTCGCTTTAAGCTAGATATCTAAAAGGTGAAACTAAAACTTGGATAAGTTTAAAACAAGTGGTATTATGAGCACAATTACATTTAAAACAATCACATGTTAAAACAACTATTTTAGTTTGAATAAAAATGGTGTCAAACTGGACCTGTAGTCTTTTTAACCACAGAAAAGCTCTTCTTATACATCCAAAAGGCTCCTATTGCAGATCAATCATATCTGCGCTAGGAAAGTTAACTAGTAATGAAACCCAACCAAAAAACAAATACTAACATTAGTTAGTATCAATCTTTTTTTCTAACAAATTGAAATAGTATTAAACCCATAAAATATAATACTAAAATATTAGGAGTGTACCAGTTATAATTTGATCCGATTCGTAATATTGGCATCACAATTTTGATTTGATTTCATTCTCAGATTAAAAAATAAAACGAAACAAAATAAACAAAATAAAATTGGATTGAAATAATTTGGACTGAAAAGACAAATTTTTTATTCTGAATAATACAACTGCATTTTTTTCAGTTTAAAACTATATTTAAAAATGAAATAATAAAACTTATCATAAAATAAAATTTACTTCAATGCTAATTTATACAAACAGCTAGTGGTATTTATAGCAAACACTATATAATGTGGTCACTTTGTTACTTTTGCACAAGTAGGTATCTATGTGATTAATAGTGCCTTTGGTGGTATAAGGTGTTCATAAGAACTACTCTTTCATACACAATTATGTATTTGTGATTATAGAAGAGGAGCTCATGTTACCAGGAGAGAAAGAAAGTGGAAACCATGTTGTACTCAGAGAAACTCGACACATCCTATAAATGAGCCGAGAATCGAACTTCAATACTTGGAGCTTGAGGCAACGAAACTAACTTCTTGGTTTAATTTTACAGCCTTTTAAAAGGTATTGCTTCTTCCGTTACAACACTGCTGTTAAAGAAAGACCAACTTTCACAGCCTGAAATTAATGCCTGTTTGCTTGAAAGCTACATTTTGTGAAAAACAAGTTTAACGCACCAGCGGTACCATGGAAGTATGGCACATCATCTTTGTAACCTTTGTAAGACATTTTTAACTGCAAACTTTGCTCAGTTTCTATGAACTATGAACTCCCCATGACCTAATGTATATGAAGGTATCTAACTATTTTAATACAATTCAACTTGCCAGCTCTCAGTCCTATCGTATAGATCTCAGAGCAGCTGTCAATGTGATAATTTAGGCTTGCAAGTTTAGCATGACCCTGGGTCAAAACAAGTGTTACTTTGGTAGAACAGAGTACCACGGTTGTGTCAAAACCACAGATAGTGTGTTATATTAAGAAGCACTGAAAGTGTTATTAACACCAGCAGCCGTCCAGAGACTTGGCTCCTAGTAGTGGTGTCAGGGACATATGGTGTAAAAAAATAAAAATTTCACAAGTACATATGGCAGATGTGACAAGAAAAGAAAAACCAAACTAAAACTAGATAAATTATTGTACCTCTGTCATCATTTTTATGTATGTATTTTTAATTACTTGAAACTGTTTGTGTTCTATAATAAAATCAGGCATAAACATGATACCTTGACATTCATTAGTATTAACAAAGTATATACATGAACATATACATGAATATATACTGTACACACACACACACACACACACACACACACACACACACACACACACACAGGAGAAACAGGTGTCTCACTGCGTTAGGCTGTTTAGGGGAATTTAGCTGCCATATATACTGGTCACTATTATTGGCACCCCTGGTTAAGATGAGATGATTGGAGGCATCTAATAAATAACTTTTTTATTGCAGAAGCATAATCTCAGACCAAAAATTTTAGAAAAATCTAACCTTTGAACTCAAGTGAATTAAATTTTTAAAAAATCCATGACTAAAAAATAATAGTTTTTTTTATAAAAATCAGTGGTTCCACAATTATTGGCACCCCTAACAATTTCGAAATTTTACAAAAAATGTAACTGGAGCATTTTTGTAATTTTAGTGTAGTTTATAAAGTGGATCAGAGTATCTAGAACCTTTTAATTACTAATGCATTACTTCCTGTTTCCCTGTGGCATAAATATGACATGACACAGAGGCCTATTTCTCTTTTCCACTCTTCAACATGGGACAGGCAAGAGAACACCTAATTCAAGTAAGGCAGATGTATGTTATCCTTCATAAGTCAAGAAAATGCTACAAGAAAATAGCCAATCATCTAAACTATGCCCATATCTACAGTCAGAGGAATCATTAAGAAGTTTAAAACAACTGGAACAGTGACAAATAAGGCTGGACGAGGATCCAAGTTTATCTTGCCACCACGCCCTGTGAGGAGGATGGTAAAATAAGTATTAAAAAAAAAATCTTCAAACCTCACTGTTAGAGAACTGCATCAAAAAGTGGCATCTTGGGGTCACAATGTCTCCAAAACAACCATCAGATGCTATCTACATGACAACAAGTTGTTTGGGAGGCATGCAAGGAAAAAGCCTTTTCTCACCTACAATCACAGTGGTCCTGGGACTTCAACTGGGACTGTGCTTGGTCAGATGAGACTTTTTGGCAACAAACACTGTCTGAGTCAGGTGTAAAACAAAAGATGAGTAATGTATGTGGAAAGGCACCCCATGCCCACTGTGAAGTATGGTG
Source organism: Clarias macrocephalus (assembly GCA_011419295.1). Classification (NCBI taxonomy): domain Eukaryota; kingdom Metazoa; phylum Chordata; class Actinopteri; order Siluriformes; family Clariidae; genus Clarias; species Clarias macrocephalus. The sequence continues at coordinate 353,046 of JAAGKR010000039.1, read as the reverse complement.
GAGTATCTGTGGTGATGTAAGCCCGTTTCTCTTCCAAAGGCCCTGGGAACCTTGTTAGGGTGCATGGCATCATGAACTCTCTGAAATACCGGGAAATTTTAAATCAAAACCTGATGGCGTCTGTCAGAAAGATGAAGATGGGTTGTCATTGGGTTTTTCAGCAGGATAATGACCCAAAACATGTGGCGATATCTACACAAAAATGGTTCAGCAAGCTCCTCCCATGGCCATCTCAATCCCCAGACCTCAACCCAATTAAAATAAAAAGAGGAGAAGAGGAGAGTGCATAACAGGGGACCCAGGACTGTAGATGATCTAGAAAGAGTGTGCAAAGAGGAATGGTCAAAGATCCCTATATCTGTATTCTTGTGAAATGTTATAGGGGTCTTGGGGTTGTACGAAATATTAACATCAGGGGTGCCAATAATTGTGGCATACATAATTTTACGTAAAACAACAACAACAAAAAAATTATAAAAATTCTTAATGTGGGATTTATTTTCCACTGAATAATTGTACTAATAATTAAATAATGTAATAATTAAAGGTTGGATTTTTTCTTTTCTTTTTTTGCATGGTGGTTTAAAAAAAATAATAATATTAGAAGCCTAAGAACACATCTTCACCAAGGGTGCCAATAATAGTGACCAGCACTGTACTGTTTTTAAGTTCTGGTCATAACCCGATTTGGTCGTACACAGGGTTTATTTATTTATTTATTTATTTTTCATGGGAATACATGTAAATGGAACTAATCCGTTCTCCGTTACTATGGACTATATTTCACTTTTGATATATGTTGTTTATATCACAAGAAATACAACGAAGTATGAAAAAGCCTTTTCATATTATACAATTATACAAAAATACCACTGCACTAAACATGAATATAAACTGTACAGGAGCGAGCGCACCTCTCTTATGGAGCCTCGCGTGGCTGGGTTTGGTAGGAGGTTGGTGTTTGGACAGAGAGACCCCTTCCGTTATAACACTGAGTGATTCGTCCTCAGGTGTTCTCTCTCTCTCTCTCTCTCTCTTTGTTTCTTGGCCTCTGGTTCGCACGTGGCAGCTGATTCAGGAGATATTTGTTTCTTCTGCGCAGCACAGAAAAAGTCACCGCGCTATCAGTCATGAGGTGTAACACACTGTTCAGTTCGGATGACAAGTTCTCGGCAAAGGCTTTTGACGTCACTCCACTCTGAACGAAATTACTTTATCACGTGCGCGAACCGTGACCGCGGACTGAGCAAAACTGATGCAGCGTGACGCCTTTGTTCAGCTGGAAGCGCGAGATGGTGGTTTCTGGGTCGTATTTCGAGTTGTTTGCGAACAGAGACTAATTTTAGCCTTTTTTTGGCTAAAAAGGCTAAAAAACAATAATAATAATAATAATAATGTACTATATATATATATAATTTTCCCCCTTTAAGGGGAGGTGTCAGTGCACAATGTTATTCTTTTAAAGGTCGGTCACTTTTAACCTTTGTTGAAACATTTCTATCCTGATGTGCATGATGTATTTCGGGATTACAATATATAAAATCCAAAATGTTCTAGTATTCACTAAATGGTTATTAGGCCCAAAAATCAAACCATTGAACACCTCCATCACCAATATGTTCTGGGAGACCTAGAATTGTTCTTCTGCCCTTATGGACCAATATCTTATTAAGGCGTAACATTATTGGCATGTCCAAAACACTTGTCAAGTACTGAACAATATGAAGGTTTGCATCCATTTTTTATATTGGCAGTTGAAAGCACATGCAGTGTAATGTTTTGCTATCTGTATCTGTAGGGAAAATGGAGAAGGGCAGCCTAATTACAGAAGCAAATATCTGTTGTTAACCACCTACCCATGATATGATTTGTTCTAAACCAAATCGTTTTTGTACAGCTCCGTCATTTAAAGGATAATTCTCCCAAACAAACTGGCAATGCAATTAACACAAATATGACAAGCATTAGGAGTAGTTTTATTCATTTATTATTGTTATTGTTAAGGAATTACGCTTCATTGATTACTGTGTGGGCCTGCTTAAAATCCGCAGGGGAAGCAAAACAAAAACAAATGTTGTGCTCTATTAAGACATAGTGTGCCAAATGTAGTGGAAGAAATTGAGAGGTCTGCACAATGCCCCGACCTCAACCCCACTGAAGACTTTTGGAATGAATAGGAACACTGTGTGCACAACCTTACTAATTTACTTAAGCAAAAATCTCCACATCTGCGCTTTACAATCTACTGAAAAGCCTTCATAGAAAAGTACATTTCTAAATACATGAAAGGCGGGATTAAATCTGGACTATAATGTTCATAAGAGAAGAGAGATCCTGACTTGGCAGCCTAATCATGATTTTATGTAAAACAAAAAATTAATTATAAAAATTCTTAATGTGGTATTTCTTTTCCACTGAATAATTGTACTTCAATTGAAGGTTGGATTTTTTTTTCTTTTTTTACATTATAAAAATACATTATAGGTGACATTCAGTGGTCCTTTTGCTTTTTCTGAAAATGTGCTGGACATAAATTAACACATGTAAACTGAACACTTGTATTTGCAGGCTGGTTCAGGGCTCCTCCATGCTTTGACTTAAAATGTTAATGACCACATGAATATGTCAGAGTTGTGTTTCTGATTAAATTTTCTAACTTTACTAGGCAAGAGCAACTAAGCAACACAGTGTCACTACCGTGTACAATCATGTATTATCCTGTAAACAGTAGCAGGAGGCCTTAGGCAGGAGTGCTCTCACACGCGCACTCTCGCACGCAAAACAGGGAAACCCACCAAGCACAGGGAGCAGTGGGAGATCACGTAAACTCCACACACATGAACCCGTGGCAGGAACTGACCATTCGACCCTTAAGGTGAGAGGCCACAGTGTTAACCATCAGACCAAACACATACTAAAGTAAAATACATGCAAGATCATGTAATGCAAAAAAAATAAAGAATAAGGAATCAATTTTTTTTTTTGTTTTTATAGACAAAACCATCATTCTTTTCTTGTCCACAAATACAATACATTCTTAAATTTGGAAAGTAAACACTTTCCCTTCATTGAACACACAGTATATTACAAAGATACAACACTCTGCTGAACTATATAAACATGACTAAAAAATACAGGTATGCCACTCTTATACAAATATTTGTACGAGATCCTTTGTGTTACTGGAGACCCAGTCTATAAGGAACACAGGTACAGCTTACAAAGTCGATCCAGATTACAAAATGTTCAGGCCTTGCTTACAAAATCACAGGAAAAACACATGTTGTGGAACTTCTGTCCAGACTAGGGCTCCTCCATGTGAATAGTCGCTCACCACTGAGCTCGAGCAGGTAGCGCTGAGCTGTAAGGAAGCAGTAGGTTTATCAAGCAGCATAATTGTTGATGGGAATAATAATGAGGAGGACAAAAAAAAGAAAACAAAAAATGAAATTACGAACATTTGATTTTACTGCAATGTTTACCCTGTTACTGTTGCTCACTCATCTCCCTCCCCAACCTCCATTTGCTCCAGGATGCCTTCCAAAACTTCAGCTTGCTTCCGCTTCTTAGGGGCGTCTAGAAAATGAACACCAGTATCTCAAAATGATCTCTCAATGTGGGTAATTTATCAAAAAAAAAAAGTCCTAATGCTTGTGATATCATAATTGTAAATTAAAGTTTAATATAATATTTATGATATAACAATTTTACTACATTAATGTAAGTTATTCACATAAAACTTAAAATTGCAATGCAGACCTGTGCACTTATCCAAAACTGACAGGTATGCAATATGCATTTGTCAATAATTGAAATTTTTTTATATATATAATATTTTTGAAAAGCTAAATAAACAGTGGCAAACATCCTCTTAACGCTACCATTTAAAACCCATATTTGATCTTCGCCTAGATAAATATGATTGAATCCTAAACGGTACATTTAATAGTTCTATATTGCGGGTTAAATCTCAATCACAACATGTGTCAAAATAAGTTTTCTTTATTGTGTTCTTTATTGTGTTCTTTAGCCCAAACAAGTCTCTTCTGCTTGTTGCCTGTCCTTAGCAGTGGTTTCCTAGCAGATATTCTACCATGAAGGCCTGATTCACACAGTCTCCTCTTAACAGTTGTTCTAGAGACGTGTCTGCTGCTAGAACTCTGTGTGGCATTGACCTGCTCTCTGATCTGAGCTGCTGTTAACCTGCGATTTCTGAGGCTGGTGACTCGGATGAACTTATCCTCCGCAGCAGAGGTGACTCTTGGTCTTCCTTTCCTGGGGCAGTCCGCATGTGAGCCAGTTTCTTTGTAGCGCTTGATGGTTTTTGTGACTGTACTTGGGGACAAAGTTTTCCCAATTTTTCGGCCGGACTGACCTTCATTTCTTAAAGTAATGATGGCCACTCGTTTTTCTTTAGTTAGCTGCTTTTTTCTTGCCATAATACAAATTCAACCTCTTTGAATGAGAAGGTGTGTCCAAACTTTTGGTCTGTACTGTATATAGTATATGTACTACATGTGTATGTGCATGTTTCTATACACATACACACACACACAAACCCATACATACATACACGCACGCATACACACACACAGTATATAAGGGACCAACTTTGTGGTTGTGTGATTTGAACCTTGGACCTTCCAAACTGTAGTCCAATGCCTTAACCACTGAGCTACCCCTGACCATCTCCTAATGGTTACTTCCAGCATGACGATGCACCATGTCACACAAGCACAAAGCACAAGTCTTCTCGAGCTGGATTGTGAACATGACAGTGAGTTCAGTGCTCAGCTCTGAATCCTACCATGAACATCTTTGGTACGTGATGGAATGTGATGAAGATGCACTTAAAAAAAAATCTGCAGGAGCTGTGACGTGATGCAGTCATGCCGACGTGGACCCGAATCTCACAATTATAAACATAATAGTAATTGTGAAATCCATGCCAGAAAATACCTGAAGCTGTTTTGAGAGCAAAGGGAGGCCACACACATTAACAGTATAGTGTTTCGAACAAAGTGCGTCAGTGCAATCCGGATATGTCTGGTGGGAAGGTAGTGTGATCTTACTGTGGAAATGTTGAGCGGTTTTTCTCCGTAGGTCATCTACACTCTCCCCTGCATCTGCCCACTCCAACACCAGCCTCCTGCCGTACAGATGGGTGCTGTGACACAGCGCCGAGAACGCTTTCTAAAAGACGAGAGATCATTGTACTACATGCTCATGCTTTCAGACAGTCTGGGTTCTTAATAAAATTGGAGTTACGTAATGTCTGAATAACGCCATGAGAGAAATACAGGGACTGGTACACTCACCTTGGCGTCCTGCTTTGTGAGAAAGTCCACGAACGCAAAGCCGCGGTGAGACCCGCCGACTCCTTTCTTTGGCAAGCGGACGGTCTTCAGCTCTCCAAATGTGCTGTTGAGGAGACAATGACGTGCTCGTCAATAATCCTAATGATTAATCCTGCCTTTTTTTTAAAAAACTTTTTTATTACAGTTCATAACAAATCTTTGTCTTTCTCTAAATATGACTTTTCAAGAATCATAAAAGGTTTTACCAGAAAAGCTCTCTAAGCTCTTTGACTGTTGCCTGGAACGGAACATTTCGAACCAAGATCTTCGACGTCGTCTGTTTTTTAGCAGTTTGCTTCTTCCTGCTTGTGTGTGTCACACCGGACCTGAAAGAAGATAAATATAGATAAATATAAATGTATATTAACTGACAATGCATGTTCACCTGCACTGATATAAATATCATTTGGAGCATCTGAGATAGTGGACTGCTTGATTCCGCTTACTTTAATTCTCTTTCAGACATTTTCAGCTCAAGTTGATGCCCATCAACAGTGCAATGCTGCGGAGAAAATATAAAGGAACCTGATTTTAAAGTCCTGATCTTGAACAGAAATAAGAATAGACAGGCCCGATGCTTATTAAAAGTACGTACTTGTAGCTGGCGGATAGCTTTCTGGGCTGCTTTAGGAGTTTTGTATTGTATGAAGCCATAGCCCATCGATGACAGCTTGCCTAAAAGAAAGAATGTATACTCATTTATCATACAGTCAGCTTAAAAGGGTGCAAACAGGCAGCAATGGAAACACTCAGCGCGAACAAAAGTCCTCCTAAAACAAAATAGGAATAAAACTGATGTGTGTGTATAAAGCTTAAGATATACCTGATTTATCTCTCTTTTTGGATATGGAGCACATTTTCAATTGTCCACATTTGGAGAATGTCTGTGAAACACACACACACACATACACACTCATTAAAAAACATTATCTAATCCGAACACATTATAACAGTAAAATAATCTCCAATCTCCAGAAGCCCATCTTGAGTTCCCGCTAATATTTCGGACACCCGACCCTACGACCACATCTGCCCCTCTCAGCTCGCCCCTCAACCTCGGTTCCATACACCCTCAGCCCACCTCCTGTAGTGACTCCTCAGTGGTACTGTAGTTCAGATTCTTAACGAAGAGTGTTGAACCAGGCAGGATTTCCTCTTCTTCCTCATCTTCCTCCTCCTCATCTTCCTCCCCTTTCTTGTTTAGGTTTGTTTGCTGCAGATCTGCAGCATTTTTATTCCCAGCTTCAAGATCGGCTGAGTAAGGGGAAAGTAATTTCAGAGTAATTAGAAAGAGGAAAATAATGAGGAGCGTGGAATGCAAACAAAACAACGAAGCTAAAAACAACCCGGAATCGCCTTCACACAAGGTTTACCTGCTTTGCGCTGCGGAGGAGGTGTTGAAAAGACAGCAGTTGGAGCCCACTCTAAATATAGGGGAACGTGCTGAAACTAGGATAAGAGAATGATGCGAAGCAAGACAAGGGCAAATGAAAATACATTTTAAAAAAATCTGTAGAACATGCCAACCTATAAAAACTAGGGCTGTCAATATTAACAACGTGATAATGTGGTAAAATTTTCATGCGTGAATATTTTTACAGTCAACCAAGTTTGACCCTAATGGCTTCCCATAACTGCAGCGCTGTTGTAACCTGGCTATGTGTGATAATGGCACGTGTAGCGTAGATAATAATGATGACTAAGGAAATATCACCAAGTGTGCTGGAGAGCCAGTTTCAGTATAAAAAGCTTCCAGACTGAGGGTTGAGATAAGACCAAAGTTGTCTATGCTTGTGATTAACTAGATTAAAATTTTGAATCAATTGACAGCACTAAGAAAAACTAACAGCAAAACTTGTACTGCACTAGACATATACAGTATACAGTATGTACCTTACTATACGCGAGTTTGGTGAAGGCACGTTTGGCTTCAGTGGGCTCCAGAAACTCCACAATAGCAGTGAGGCCAGACGGGGGCAGCAGAACCCTGCCCAGAGAGCCATGAGGGGAGAAGAGTGCTTCCAGCTCTGTCACTTGTACTCCAGATGGCAAGTTTTTCACCAAGATCACAGTGTTACTCCTCTGCCCTGAGGCCTGGCCATATGCACATGAAAACAAGATTAGAAAACTGTGGTAAACTGTGCAAATACTTTAAAAAGAACAAAAATGACAAAAAAAGACAACACCGCCAGGTTAACCTGAGTTAAATGTTTGGAAGGTAAATTCTGTAGGATACATTAGAATTCACAGCTTCGTACCTGACTGAAGGAGTCCAGAACCACACCATTGTCCAGCAGGAACTGTCTAGTTTCTTGAAGGATCTGAGTCTCACCAAGTGCCATTCTCACAGCCAGACTGCCCCGTGACTCCTACACACACACACACACACACACACACACACACACACACACACACACACACACACACACACACAGATCATTTCGTTAAACAAAGTTGCTCAATAGATTTTAAATTGCTGTGTGTTAATGTTATAAGTGAAGATGTTCTAACTCACATGATCAAGGACTTGGCTTTTGGTGGTGTTGTATTTCTCAGCAATGGCATCAGCTACTGCACTTGTGCCCAGGAACAGCGTGTTCCAATTATGGGAGCTGTGTGAGACAAAAAAGATGCATCTAAAATTTAACAGCAGCGACCATAATGGTAGTACTGAACATATACCCTGTAACTCAGACATGCAGGAGATTATAATTAGATTCATTTCCATTTCCATAACCGATATTGAGAATTTGCCCTTAATCAAAGAAAATGCACTTTTTCCTGCTGACCTGCCGCTGGCTGCCTTATCCTTGGCATCCTTCTGCCTCTTATATGAAGAACTGCCTGGAGCAGTGGGACCCTGCTCTGGCTTCTCCTTCTTTATCCTGGAGGGGATGATGTGCAATATCCGGCCCTACGGGACAAACAGCATGTAAGCAAACCTGCAAAGGATAAAACCAGCCACAAAAACTAAAAAAAATTTTTTTTTAATATATATAAAAACCTGGAATATATGGCCATCCAGCTGGGCTAAAGCAGTCACAGCATTTTCTGGTATCATGTAGGTAACAAAGGCAAAGCCCTTGGGTTTCTTAGTCAGAGAGTCTATGGGGAAATGGAGCTCGGAGATGTGACCTGCAAGGAAAAAAAAAAAAAAAAAACACATTTAATATATACACCAAATATATTACGCATTCTGCACGCACAAATCTGATGTTTTTTTACGGAGTCACTTCCGCATGTGGTCCTAGATTGGATACATATCCGATGGTTTTGACTGAACCTCTATTTTCTCATTCTGGAATGAATTTTTTAGGAAGTTTTTCTTAAAAACAACAGAGAAACCTGCGAGTCATTTATAAGGGAAGTCTAAGAGGGAAGTCACCACACGTTTATGCAATATTTGAACAGCACTTGAGTTTTCCCTGAAAATTTTTAAATATTAAATCTTGATCTGAAAAGCATCTTTCAGATTTGGGATTAGTCTGAGAAAAAGACTAATTATAATTAACTGAGTTATAAGATAAGAATAAAGACACGTCTCAGATTTTTCCTGACCTCAATAAGGTTTCACTCTAATAGTTGCATACAACGATATAATTACAGGATTTCTTTCTAAGACATTTATTCATAAATGATGAGGAGCATGAATCAGATGTGAAATCTGTCCTCTGAATGGGCACGCATGCGCACTCCGATACGCCTTTGTTCGCGCCATCTGGGTTAAAATACGTCACAAGATCGTGCAAACCTCATTCAATTTGAACAATGGATGTGATTTTAGCTAAAAATATGATTGCTATTTTAATAGCTCTGGAGGACGGCAACCAGCTGCATTGGTTGAGATCCAGAAGAAGGAAGAAAGCCAGACTCCTCGCTTATCAGCTATCGCTTGCACTGCTAAGAAATCCCCTGAATGTGTGCTGACCGACGTCAGCGAGCGACCCACACACACGTACACAGGCAGTCGCATGGATTCCAATCTGCCTGTTCTGATTCGAGTCACATGACCACATATCAAATACCTATGCAATCTAGGACCATATACAAACATGACTCCGATTTGAAAAAGCGTTCAGACGGCTTTAAAATAATCACATCCGTAACACATTAGGGTAAAAATAATAATAATTGGCATTGAGTCGATTCAGGCTGGTAATGTAAATTGATTGAATAGTCAAATAAACTCTCCAAACCATCATATTCATGTTAATAACATGACTTCTCACCGTGCTTAGTGAAGAGCTCCTTCAGCTCTTCTTCTGTACATGTGTAAGGCAGGTTCCTCACAAAGAGCCGCCCCGATTCCGCCACATCCTCCTCTTCCTCATCCTCCTTCAGCTCAGAGACGAAGTTTTTCTCCTGTGGATCTGCTCGCGTTTTCCTCTTGTCACTGAAGTTTGTGGCTCGGAACACTTCGATATAGCGTCCACCTACGAACACGAATCCCATGTTACATACACTGTAGGGACACCTTTTAACTCAAGTCTTATTTAAACACTTGATGTTTCTTGTTCAATGTTCGTTGTGCTGAAATAAAACAGCTCACTAACCCATATAATCTTTGTCGAGTTTCAGAGCTCTCTCCACCTCGGCTTCTGAGTGCAGGTCCACGTACACATTACCTGAACACAGGAAATTCAGTCTTAAATCACAGGACACAATCTGAGCGGCTACATTTTGACCTCTGTAGGCAGTTTAAACATTTAGGAAGGAAGATCATTCTGCCATACTACTTTGACATTTTCCATCTGTCTCTTCAGAAACACTTGTCCTGAATCTCCTTTAAGGAAGTCTAAAAACGTACGTTGTCTCTCAAAAATAATGTCTTCTGGTGATTAAAAAAAAAAAAAAAACTAATATTGTCCACTTGGCAGACTCTTACCCGAGTTACGGCCTTCTTTGTTCTTGGCGACACGGATAGCCGCAGGTTTCAGGGGCAGCATGAACTCTCTCACTTGTTGCTGCAGGAAATATATGCAAGAAATCAGCAGGGATGTTAACAGTGACTCCTATTATTCTGCATCCGTTATTCCTTTAGGCTTATTAATATCTTATTTTTCTTACATTTTATTTCAGAACTGTGAAACTAAATAAAAGGAGATGTAATAACAGGAGTGAGCACTGAGCCTAGCCCCAGGGTTTAGTTAACATCCTCGACTAGAGAGATGATGCTTCTGTAGGATTACCTCTTTAACAGTGAAGGGTACTCCTCTTAACTTCACTGTGAATTCTGTAGAAGGTTCAAACTACAAGGGAAGAACAGTATAACAATGTAATTCAAATGTACATTAGTGCTGTGAAAAAATATTTGCCCCCTTCCTGATTTTTTTTTTTTTTTTTTTTTGTGACAAATATGCAAGAGATCATCAAACACCTTTAGATATTACACAAAGATAACCCAGTTAAATACAAATGCATAAATGTCTGAAAATTCTGATTTTATTTATTAAGAAAAAAAGCTGTCCATACATACCTGGCCCAATGTGAAAAAGTAATTGCACCCCCCTGATAAATCATGACTGAACCGTGATGACCTACGTTTCTTGGAAAGCAGAGTTAAATTTCACTTGCCACACCGAGGCCTGATTACTACCGGACCTGTCGAATCAAGAAATCACCTACATAGAATCTGTCCGACAAAGTGAAGCACACCAAAAGCTTTCACACCATGCTACGATCTAAAGGAATTCAAGAACAGATAAGAAATAATGTAATTGAAATCAGTCTGGAAAGGGTCACAAAGCCATTTCTGAGGCTTTGGGACTCCAGCGAACCACGCTGAGAGCCATTATCCACAAATAAAGAACAGTGGTGAACCTTCCCAAGAGTGGACGGCCCACCAAAATTACTTGAACAAAACAATGACTCATCCAAAAGCTCATTAAAGAACCCAGAACAACATCTAAAGAACTGAAGGCTTTCAGTCATTGTCGCAAAGCAGCTTTACACGATTGAAAGAATTATGACAGTTTGTGTATGAAATGTGAATGTGTAACAATCAAAATGGTAAGATTGTCCCTGATGAACGACGGAGAAAAACTCCCTCTGATGGCTAAGAAACCTTGAGAGGAAACAGACTCATTTGGGTGATAGCGGATTGCAGGGATTGATCTGCAGTCATAGTGTGTGTTGGGAGGCTGGAAGGTCAGTATAACAAGAGATGCGTTCAAGTTACTATGGAGTCCAGTTCGTTATTGAACTGGTCCAAGGTGAAAGCCACTGCTGACGAAAAAGAAAAAGAGCACAAAGGCTCATCACACATTTGCCAAAAAACACCTTGATTATCCCCAAGACGTTTGGGTGAATACACTTTGTACCGATGAGACCTTTTGGGAAGCCGCGAGTCCTGTTACATCTGGCGTCAAACTAACACAGCATTTTATACAATTTCCTTTCATAAATGAAATCATCATTTATAAAATGCATATTGTATTTACTCATGTTATCTTTGTGCATTATTAGAACTTGCTTGATGATCTCAGTGATTCACTGTATACTGCTTATCTGTACAGTCATGAGGATAAGCTGGGAACGAAGGAACACCCTGGATGATGTGCCAACCCAGCACAGGGCACAAGCACTTACACTCATACCCAGTGATACACTACAGGTAACTTAGAAACACCAATCATCCTACATCACAGCATATCAGAGGAATCCAGAGTACCAGGAGGAAACCCACAAAGTATAGGGAGGACAAGCAACCGCCATGCACACAGAGCAAAGGCCGGATTCAAACCCCCAACCCTGGAGGTGTGACGCGACAGTGCTAACCACTAATGCACCGTGCCATGAAATTAAAAAGTGTTTTGCTATGGCTAGACCAAACCTTGTTTTGCGATGATGATGGGGTCGCCTTATGACTGTCTTTATCTCCACTCTCATATGCACTGTCCATCTGTTGCATGGGACCTTCTTCTTTATCATCATCTTCCTCTTCTGCATTATCCTCCTCCTCTTCCCTCTCTTTCTCATCCACCACATCTTGTTTCTTCACAACTTTAGAACGTAGGTAATCCATATCTGACAGGCCTTCCTTTAGAGCTATCTTACTTGAATCTACTGAGTCAAGAGAGATCATACTACAGATTATACTTCAGTAAGGCATTGAATTATTAAACAGAGTATCTAACAATACTGTAAATGTTGTGGGTAACATATGTTGTTCATAATAAATTAGTATCCTCTCTGTTTTTTATATAGAAGCAAAATAAATACACACCCTGCTTATCTTTATCCTCTGAGGCAGCCTGCTCTTCGTCCTCCTCCTCCTCCTCCTCGTCTGACCCATCTGAGTCAAAGTTCAAGTAATCATCGCTGGCAGCTTTCTTTTCCTGTTTTTTCTCTGGCTTTTTGATCTTTTCCACTGCACTGGCTTCCACAGCATCGTTGGCCCAAGTCGGCACCTGCGCGCGGTTTTTGTGCACAGCCAGGAACTCTTGGAAGCCTTCATCATTTTTCAGCTGAGGATTGAACAAAAGTCAAAATTCTTTGAATAGCATTTCACTTTAAATAACACAGTGTGCTTATTTCCAAGGTTTAACAAAAACACTGAAGAACAAAGATACAGCAATCTAAACACACTCTGATCTCGTTCAGAAAGAACGAAAGCATTTGTAGGTGCGGACTGATTAACAGATTTAGAGCTTGTGTTGTACTGATCACTGGACACAACTTCGCAAAAGAGACAAACTGTGCTACACTGCAACATCTACAGTACAATGGTACCTTGGCATGGGAATTTAACCTGTCTTCGTATTGCAAAACACATTTTCACATAAGAAATAATGTAAACGGAGATAAATCGTTCCAGCCCTAAAAAACAATTACCAATAATACCCATTTCCAACACCATACTTATATTTTTGAAACAACATGTGAATGAAGTAAAATAAATAAACAAACATTAAACTTCACTTAACCTTAATTTACAACACCGGTGGGTTAAAAAATTAAACTGAAATTGGCTCCGTTTTCTTCTTGCTACAGTCCCTGATAACACTCTTGGGACTCATGGTGCTATGTCCTTCACTACTAAAGTATGCACGACCCATAAAGTACCCATATACCTGGAAGTACCCATACACGGCTGGAAGTACGCGCAGCTGGCTTCGTTGGCTTGAGGCAAATTTCTTGCTAAATTTTAGTTCTTAAGGTGAAAATGTGCGAGGCGGGGCATTATCGTCCCTACTGCAAACCGAAACCTTTATGGTCCAACATTCACAATTAAGGAAAAATACAAACACGAAAGGAAATGAAAACGTTGTACTGAATTTGATGTACAGGAGAGCAAAGCGTGCAAAAAATAAAACATACCTGTCCAAGAAGGTCAACTGGCTTTTTGTCTTTCTTCTCCTATGACAAAAAAATCAAAATGAATTTTGCATTAGGTTTGTAAATTACGAAAACTCATGCAGTCATTCTCTTATGCTTTTAGAAAAATGTCTTTCACCTTGTTCTCGTCTCTCTTTTCTACGTGTGGCTTCTGTTCATCTTTAGTTTTGTCCGGCTGGCGGCTGTGCTTGCTCCACGGTCGTGCTTTATTGGGGTCTCCAAAATCTGTACAAAACTCCACCTGACAAACGAACCAAGTAAAAATAGCAACACATTTTAGGTCCCAAAAGAACATCCACATAAATTACCATTACCACAAATTACCAAATTTTAAATGGTGTTTACAAAGTCTGAGCTTTAAAATTTTCAATCCACCTTTAAAGTATTTGATGCTTTACTTTTGACCAATGAAATATAGCACAAGATTTAGCCAAGGAGTTTATGAACAATAAACAGCAGGAAAGAACAGCAAAAGATAAGAGAAAAGGCAGCATTTATTAAAATAAATAAAAAACATGTATAAAATAACAAAACAAAAAATAACAATAAATACAACAACAAGAAAGCAAAGAGCGACAAAGAAAAAGTCTACCATAAAACTCATTCATCTTTTACAGTCGTGGCCAAATGTTTTGAGAATGACACAAATATCAATCTGCACAAAGTCTGCTATGTCAGTGTGTTTACATCTTTTTGCCAGATGTTACGATGTTATACTGAGGTAAAAAAAAAAAAAAAAAAAAAAAAAAAAGCATTTCATAAGTGTCAAAGGCTTATATTCACAATTACATTAAGTTTATGCAAAGAATCAATATTTGCAGTGTTGACCCTTCTTTATCAAAACCTCTGCAATTCACCCTAGCATGCTTGCGGGCCACGTCCTGACTGACAGCAGCAATTTCTTGTATAATCAATGCGTGGATTTTGTCAGAATTTGTACGTTTTTGTTTGTCCCCTCGCCTCTTAACCATCGACCACAAGTTCTAAATGGGATTAAGTTCTGGGGAGTTTCCTGGCCATGGAACCAACATTTTCAAACCACTTAGTTATCAATTTTGCCTCATGGCAAGGAGCTCCATCATGCTGGAAAAAGCATCGTTTATCACCAAACTGTACTCAGATGATTGGAAGAAGTTGCTTTCAGAGGATATTTTTGTACTATTCTTTATTCATGGCTGTATTCTTAGGCAAAATTGTGGGAGAGTTCATTCCCTTAGCAGAGAAGCAACTCCACACATGGACAGTCTTTGGATACTATACTATAGCCAGGATGATCAGTATGACAGCCATCAGTATGACAGCCATCAGTATTCCGTTTATGGTTGCGCACCATCATGCATGTCTGTGGACTGTTGGAGGAAACCGGAGTACTTGGAGGAAACATGCAACGTCCACACACACACACAGACTGGCGAAACTCGATCCTAACCACTACGCCACCGTGCCACCCTGGAAGATTCAGTGAAATATTTTCTGAAATATTTTTATATCTTTAATTTTTTTTTTAAAGGAATACTTTCACAATGTCTTCAAAGGTTGTTTCCGAAGTGCTGTTTACTGTTATAAATTAATATTTAGCAATTATAAAGACACAACTCAACATAAAACATTTAGCATCCTTGTAATAAAAAAATTGTGTGTTTAAAAGAACAACAGAACTTGTTCCGCAGTGACGTCATAGAAAATGAGGTTCCTCTAGGAGTTCTGTGACGTCACCGCGGGACAATCTAAGGTAGCATGAAGGTTTTCTCGTCGGAACCTCACCGTCACTCGGGACGTGTCGACGAAGCTTTTGTTGAAATGTTTCAGCGCATTTGAGGCATCATCTTCACACTTAAATCCAACGAAGCCGAATTTCCGAAATTTCCCGTCTTTGGTGAACTTAAGCCCGCAGTCAGTCAGAGTCCCGAAGGCTGCGAACATCTTCCGGAAGCGCTCCTCCTTCATCTACACACACACACACACACACGAAGCTCTCATCAACACACATGTAGTAATAAAGCCGGCACAGAACAGGAGTATTTATATTACAGTATGTATGAGTGGAAAATCTTACAAATCTAAATTACTTCAGTGAACTATTTCACCAACATGTACTTGTGCCCGTGTGTGTGATGTGGATCAGAACTTTGTAGCGACAGCTAGCGTTAAATTTAGAGTAGCGGTTAAACAAACTCACCCCATTCGGTAGGTTTTTTACAATAAGCCGTGACATTTTGTCTTCAGTCGCTTTACGGTACGATTTGTGTTGCAAATAGTTATTAAAATGATTGATCAACAGTCCAGCATGGGAGCCCTCACTGCGGCGCCATCTTTACAACGTGACGTAATGCACAACGTCATCAATGCGCCCTTGACTGCCATCTACTGGACGCTAATGGTAGACAAACACTTCGCCAGACCACAGCCGAAGCCAGCGTAGTGATTAGCACTGCCGCCTTGTACCAGGGTCTAGGTTGCATGTTCTCCCCGTGCTTGGCGGGTTTCCTCCAGGTACTCGGATTTCCTCCCACAGTTCAAAGACATGCAGATTAGGCTAACTGGTGCTCCCAAATAGACCATAGTGTGTGTATGTGTGTGTGCGCCCTTGCGCTAGATTGGCACCCCATCTAGGGTGTAACCCGCCACCTGCCCTAAGTCTCCTGGGATAGGCTCCAGGCCCCCGTGACCCTCAATACAGGATAAAGTGGTGTAGACAATGAGTGAGTGAGTGAGTTCGATTCCGACGTTGAGTCTCTCTGCATGGAGTTTGCATGTTCTCCCTGTGCTTGCTAGGTCTCCTCCAGGTACTCTGGTTTCCTTCCACAGTCCAAAGACATGCAAATTAGGCTAAATGGCATTTCCAAATTGCCTGTAGTGTGTGTGTGTGTGTGTGTGTGCCCTGCGATGGATTGGCATCCTGTCCAGGGTGTACCCCACTTCCAGGGTGTAACCCGCCACCTGCCCTATGTCTCTTGGGATAGGCTCAAGGCTTTCTGTGACCCTGAATACAGGATAAATCGGTATAGTCGATGATGGTTTCTAAGGTTGCCAATATCTATATATTTTTGTATTGGTATTCAGTTAAAGCTAAATTTCTATATTTCATGACAGTTTTTAATGCTTTGGCAATACTACAGTATACGACTCAAAAAAACCTTTGACCCAGGAGGTGAGAGGATGCAATGTTAACCACTAAGGTACCAAGCCACCTTATTTTATCTATAATATCTCATTGTCACTAAGTATATTAATCGATCAACTATTTACAGTACATACACTGCTATGGGTTACAGATTGTTGGTTTATGATTTTAATTATATATACTGTCCTATGCCAGGAAAGTCTTATGGCTGAAATTATGGGTCAAAATAAGGGAATTGGCGACTATGTTACAGAGTAACATATAGTAAATTTTCTTTCTATAGTGTATATTTTGTATTTTGTATTATACAGATATTTTATTTTATTCTTTCTTAGTTAAATTTGTTCTTTCTTAGTTAAATTTACTTATATTTCTCAAATTTACTTTTGTTTTAATATTTATTTCCTATAGATATTCTTTCTTAGATAAGTAACTTTTAAATATATATATATTATTCCTATTAATAGTCTTTTTTAAGGCCAGGGCAGTTGTCTAAGCATTTCACTGCATATCGTACTGTGTATGACTGTGTATGTGACAAATAAAATTTGAATTTGAGTAATGTAGATAATCAGTCAGGACAAATTGTTTATGCTTAAAGCTTTGCAACTAGCAGATATGTTACACTGAGGGAATTTACTAACTTGAGCCACTATTTGTTCTACTGAGAAAGAACATTGTTTTTGTACTTTTTTCGCATGTGAAATCTGCCCCTAATTATAGAATGAGTCACATGTATGATCGTGCCAGAAAAGCTCGCTGAATTGAATTGAACAGAGAGAGATAGAGAGAGAGAGAGAGTAAAAGTAGTGTTCTGGTAGCCAGTGGGTCACTGGTGTTTAATGATGGTGTGAATGCTGATAGAAAAAGTGGGATGAATTCTGAATCATACAAGTACTTATTAAACATGTGTATTTCATAAATGGCTTATGTAATACATCTGTTATAGCACTTTAATCTTCACTGCTTAATTTCAAATCCAATGTGGTGATGTATGGACGCAACAATGTGAAAATTGTCACTGTGCAAATATGAATGAACTGAATTAAATTCAAATACTGTTTAAGAAAATCTGTAACAGTTATCCTAGCACCAACCACTAAATACTTTTAGTTTTCAGTTCTTAAGCACTGGAAGTGACCAGGCTGTAATAATTGTATATATTGCAGCATCTTTTTTACCCACTGACAGGATCACTGACTTTTTGTTTCCTGCAAAGTTTTAATTGAAACATTACAAGACTAAAATCCCTCATGGACAATGAGGAAAAAATTTTAAACAGGCTTAATGGATTAAATATCCACATTTAATAATTACACAACATTTAAGAAATATTTTACACACTGAACAGTAGCTCTATAAACGGACAATAAATATAAAAACAGACAATAAATATTAAATAATCGAACAGATAAAATAATATATGTAAACATATCGTCTCTTATCACTGTATGGAATATGCCCTTTGGTTTAATTCTTAGACATATGCAGTGTATTAAACATCTACTAACTATATTCTACATTTTATATAGCCAATAATTAAATAAATCTCAATCCCTCAAACAGTTACATGAGTTGCCACCTGCCCATGACAGATGTTTTGTAGTGCCACACTCACGATGTGTGATCAAGATAAACTTTCAATTTGGCCAGCATTTGAAATGAGGGCACACATTGAGGTCCTGTCACCAAAAATGTACACAGGTACAGAATGCACAACAGTGAAAAAATAACTAAGTAAAAATATTAGTAAACTTTCAGTCATTATTTAACTGTGAAATTGGTCCATTTATTCACAATGGGGGTCTGTTTCATTAAAAAGGTGCATTCCGTGTATCCGTCAACCAGCCCAGAGCAACTGAGATTAAGATCTGAGGCTAGTTTGGCTGTGCTTATGAAGAGTTTGGTAGAATGTAGCACTGGTGATGAAGCTTTGTGTCACACTGAAAAGACATCCATGGGACCCGCAGAGGGCTCTTGAAGACCCAGAATGCTGTAGGCCATTCTTTTTTGATGACCTGGCAACCGCACACCAATCTTCTTGATATCCCTAAATTAACAAAAAAGAGATAAGAAGAATTGGTATGGAACGACGCAAAAATATTATATAGTTAATTGTTTGTTGAAGGTATGCGATTGTGTTTATGTGTTTACTTACTGAATCTTCAAGTGCAGCACCTGCTCCATAGTGGTAATTCCAGCATGGACAAAGGATTCTTTATATTGGCCCATCTTCATAGACTCTAACCATTCATCCACAGACCTGAAGGGGCTGCCATCATTTCCACTAGTGCTAGGCAAGCGAATAGACACTCTGCAGGAGTAAAAAATGAGGTAAATAAGATTGATGAAACAAACAAAGAGAACGACCACACACATGCTGTTTTTTATCCTTACAATTATGCCATCTTCATTTTGTAATAAATAAAACCTTGAATACATTTTTAGATTACACAAGCAGTGACTCCTACCGTAGGTCTATGTTGGCTTTTGCTGTAAGGGACTCGGGACTTCGCTGAAGTTTGTCCAGCACATTGACGATATCGAGGAAGCGTGGGCGCTTGGAACGGTCCTGCATCCAGCACTGTAGCATTAACTGGTTAATAGCAGATGGACAGTCCATCGGTGCTGGCAGCCGGAACCCTTCGTGTATGGCCTTCATAACCTGAGAAGTAGAGAGAGAAACAGGTTACCATCTTGCTCTTTAAACCCACACGCAATGAGCCACAGCTCTCCCACTTTAAGTGCACAATCATCTCTTTAGATGCATAAAATAACCCTGTGCTACACAACTGGCTTAGCATAGTTTTATTTACGATGATATCCTAGTCAAACTAAAAATTATGTACCTCATGGTTGCTCATGTCCCAGTAGGGTCTCTCTCCAAAAGCCATCACCTCCCACATGACAATACCAAAACTCCACACATCACTGGCAGAGGTGAACTTTCTGTACGCTATGGCCTCTGGTGCTGTCCAACGAATGGGAATCTTTCCTCCCTAAGGAAAAAAAAGAAAACAGATTATGTAACTTAAGCATGAAAACCAGTAATTCTACAATGCTTTGTTGTTATGTTCTTTTAATCTACAAATCACTATTATAGTAACTTACACTAGTGGTATAGGTGCCTTCGGGATAGTCTTCCAACACACGAGACAGACCGAAGTCTGACACTTTGCACTCCAGATTGCCATTTACCAGGATGTTGCGTGCAGCAAGATCCCTGTGTACGTAGTTCATATCTGACAGATACTTCATCCCTGCTGCAATGCCACTAAGCATGCCCACCAACTGGTATGAGGACAACTCCTCATCATGGTCCTAAACATTCAAGAAGAGGGGTATTTATTTGTATAATAAAAGCAAATGACAATCTAGTAAATTTAAACGACATGGACTTTATGCTGTTCAACCTACCCGCAGGTATTGATCCAGCGCTCCATTTTCCATGTACTCTGTGACAATCATGGCATGTTTGACTGAAATGAAAGCACCAGAAGCATCCAATTAGAATATGACAGCACAGTCATCGGTCACTGCCATATGACGTGCTTACATGTTGAATGACTGTGATGTGAATGTGAGTGATTTGAGTGGGTGCATTGTGAGCTGTGGTGATAGAGTTGACACGTACATTTGGTGACAACCCCCTCCAGGCGTATGATGTTCTGATGGGAGAATTGGCCCATGATGCTGGCCTCGCTCAGGAAGTCCTGCCTCTGCTTCTCGGTGTAGCCAGGTTTCAGGGTCTTTATCGCAACAGCCACCTCATTACGGCCCGGCAGCTTCAGGGCGCCGCGGTACACCTCACCAAACTCTCCTATGAGACAAAAAAAGAGGCCGAATTTGTGAAATGCTTTTATATATAACTATGATATCCACTATAATATAGTTATGGAAATGGAAAAATTATCTAAAGTTTATTCATACTAAAGTAGTATTCTAGTAAAAGGACAAAAACTCAATTATTTTAGAATACCTGCTCCAATAACTTTCTGCTTGGTAATGTGATTGGGGTGAATTTCACTGGCAAATTTGAGGATAGCCGTGCTGGGGTCCTCATAGGTGTGTGGGTCCACATAGGTTTTCAGAGGCTGATGTTTTTCTGTGGAACAGGAAAACAGCATGTTTACAGTCATGTGCATCACTGTACACCAGGGAACAAAGGGAACAATGTATTTAGGATATATTGTCTATAAGATATGAGATACACTGCATGGGCAAAAAAATATATATATTTGCGCACACTAATATTTTCGTTGACAGTCGTTAGCTTTGATTGAACCTGGTCATTCAGTCTATGTTTAGTACATGACGTCAGTTGTTTGCCACATAATGTTGCAGCGCATAGACCTGACCTGCTAAAAGAAAGGCACATCATAGCGTTGCTTCCACCGCCTTCATGTGCTTCCCCTCTTACCCTGATTCGCCTTTCGCTCTGGAATTAGGTCAATCTGGACTCGTCAGATAACATGACCTTTTCCATAGCTCCAAAGTCCAATATTTATATTCCCAAGCCAATTAAGGCATTTTTATCTGATTAGTTTCACTAACAAGTGTTTTTTCTAATGGTGACAGCTTACGACCTTTGAGTTCTCATTATATATACTGAGTGTGGAAATGCTTTACTTTCAATATTAAACATCTCTGTGATTTCTACTGTCAGTTTTTACACCAAGTGACCGCTGATGACTGATTCCTTCCAAAATTAATAATGTGCTCAACAATTCTGAAACCAATTCCTGCTCCATGCAGGCAATGATTCAACCCTTCTGAAACCTTTTAGCCAGGCAATGTAGATTTCTAAAACAAAAAATAACTTGATTATACCAGGCTTTGTCATACCTGGACAGGCGAAATAGTTGCCTCCTGTTCTCTGCCGGATGTGTGAATTTAGCCTCCTGATAAGAAAAATGGCAAAATTATATTTACACATAAGTGCTTGTTTGTACTGTAATGAGACACATATCATACTTTCATACTGAGCATGAATGTAAACAGATCACAGGGTGGAGAGGGTGAGGCTAGCTTTGAGGAGGAAATATGATAAGAACATAATGAGGAGGAGGAAAAAGGAAAAAAAAAAAAAGCACGAAGACTTTTCTAACCTTTTGTGAAGGAGTAAAATGACCACCACAATAAGCAACATGGCTCCACCTCCAGCAATGGCTCCCATGACAATCATTGAACTGCTCTGTGTCTGGGACTCAGCTGTTGGACAGATACATGGCATCTGGTTACACATGATTCTCTGCTTCTGTATTATTTTAGGACAAAAATATGACAAAGTGCCCACGCACAAATTCACACACTTACCCATGGGCAGGGTTTCAAATTCGTGCTCTGCACTCTGACTGGTAGGATGACCCTCTGGTGTTAGAGTCTGAACACGGAAAACATACTTAGTCCCAGGAGAGAGGTCGCTAATCTGGACTGAGTTCTTGTCCAACCTCAGAACGTTGTATGTGGTAACATCCTGCTCTCCCTTATTGTCCTATTTAAGAGAGACATTTGACAATGTAAAAAAATAATAATCATAATAAAAAATGTAGACACATGGACATTGCAGTAACACACTGCTTTATTGACATACCTTGATGCGGTACATAAGCTCATACTGAGGAGAATGATTGGAAGTTGTCTGCTGGTCCACAGCCCAGGACAGAGACAGACTACTAGAAGTAGAATCCACTACTCGGATGAATGTTACCTTCGGAGTCTCTGTGTTGACGAAAAAAAAAAACTTTTCAAATCTTTGTACTTGTTAACATATTACTGTTTTGATTTATTAAATACACTAAGACATACTTTTACTTGAAATGCAATGAGCTGAAGTTTATACCTGTAAAGCGTAGCATGGTTGTGATGCAGGCAGTTGCTTTTACAGGGCTCAAATGGGACACACCATTCAATGCTTCCACTTTGAATGTGTAGTTGATGTGAGGTTCCAGTCCGCTGACTGTAACCTCTGGCACACGTAGCGATGTATGTGTAGGCTCGAAGTGCACTCTCCCTCCACACGGTGCACAGATTGCTCCATTACAGCGCTCACATGCGACATTGTATACAATGTCCGTCCTGCCACCTGTATTAAACGGAGGTCTCCATGTCAGCTGTACAGTCCCTGCTGTTAGGCTAGGAGTGGACTTGAGGTCTTCTGGTGGTGTAGGTGGACCTGAGGGAGTGACAGATTGCACAAGTGAGGGACTGAAAGCACAAATTTATAAACACATCTTGAGCAAAAAGACAGTGGGAAGTGTTGACTCAAGCAGCCAGAAACACTCACCAGAACATGGACCAGAGCTAGGGTCTGTGTCTGCTCGGTAAAAACCTTCTAAGCAGGGACACTGGTGTGCACCAGGACCTGAACGCTGTGTGTTTTCGGGACAGGCTTCGCAAGGCTGGCTGGAATCTGAGCTCTTGTAGTAGCCTCCATCACAAGCTAAAAAAATATAAAAGAGACAAGTATTGAAAAATGTTTTTCAGCTAGGCAAGAGCAAACCATTACAAAAAATCTACCAAAAGAACATGATCTCATTTAAGGTTTTCCCATACCACAGATGTGTCACTGAGCATGGCTTTTCCACTTTTTGTTGTTAAATATTCTCTCTCCACTTTATCACATAGTACCCAAGGGAGGAATGGGTTATTGAAAAGACTTAGTTGAGATTTTACCAGACTCAACACCTATTTAAGTGATAGAGCTTCAGGAGGTCGCTGTTATCCCCTCTCCCCATCTGAGAGGAACAATAGGGGTAAAAGGATTCACACCCACTAAGCTACAGGCAGGACGAATCCATCAACGACGACACAACCCCTCACAGCATATACTTATCAAGACAACAGACCTACAGTGATTCTGGCTTCTGACAAAAGTGAGGCATGTTAAGAAAAAAACATTCAGGCAAGCTTAAGCTCGGAATAAAAGAATGCCAACTGAAAGGTTTTAAGCCCTGCAGGTATGTTATAGAGCACTGTGGGGATGTTGGTTGGACAAAACAGGATGTGGGAATTGTGAGTTTGTATAGGCTTCATCCTCTCCTCCTTTCCTTCCTGTGTCAGGGGATGAGGACATGCTAGTGCAGAGTACAGGATTCCAGAAAAGGAACGTGACACTAACAATCACTAGGAAAGAGGATGTTGGGGTCATTCTGAAGTGCATGAACAGTACAAAAAGACTGATGCTGGTATGTGTACATTTAAAAACCATGAGAAAGTCAGAAGCTTGCAAAAAAAAAATGTTGAGGAGGGGTCTCTTCTGAATGAGTGTGTGACCTCCCAGGGGTCAGTCTTTCAGCCCTCGCTTTAAGCGAAAGAGTTTGAGTTTGACGAGCAGTAGGTGGTGTATGCGTGCATGTGTGTGTGAATGGGGACTTGCTCTTAGGGGTTGCTGACAGCAGTTCTCTCGAGGGGATTTTCTGTGGGGGTTTGTGTATTTGCTGTGTGTTTGCTTTTAAGATGGTATGAATGGGGGGGGGGGGGGGGGGGG
>JAAGKR010000039.1:311825-328719 GCA_011419295.1 Clarias macrocephalus | reverse complement strand
CCCCCCCCCCCCCCCCCCCCCCCCCCCCCCCCCCCCCCCCCCCCCCCGGAAAAGATGTCCGCATAAGAAAGGCAGCCTCCCTTTCCATGCTGTTTGAAGTTGGGAGTGAGCGGAAAACTCCCACTCCATTCTTCAACCTTAACGTTCGTATCTGTACTAAAAGAAATAAGATTTAAGTTTGAAATTAAAGCTATCTAGCTGACCGTAGTGCCAATTAAAATGATTTAATACAGCTTTTCCAGCACGGCAGAGGAAATAATTATTTCCCAATAGTTCCAGGGAGCAACAGAGTTATCAAGAACACAATCAGCATTACAAATATGTAGATGGCTTGCTCGTAATGCTTTTTATATCACAAACAAAAATATATGCAAATTTTGCGCGCCTTGGCTTACAGCAGTAATGTGTTTGCTTTGAGGACTGTGGGAGGCTGAAGCTATGATGAACATCAGTTACACTGTGTAGGAAAAGTGTGGAAAAATGACAGTGTGTTGTAACAGGAAATAGTTTTTGTTGTTATCTCCAAGCAGATTGATTCATGCGACGGAAGGCTGACAAAGATATGGCTGAGTTGGCCATCTGAATTCATTCCGTCACAACACACCACACAAAGGGACTAGTCAGGGTTGTGTGGGTGGAAGAGTCAACAGTTAAAACAATAAAGACACGATCATAAATGCTCTGGACATGTCGATTTTTCGGGAAAAATTGCTGGTCTGAAAAGACATGGGAATATTATAACCAAATAAGATAATCTTAGCATAATGTATATAATTAGAGCAAGTTAAAGACACACCTATTGCTAATCATTACACTAATCTCTCCTAATCTTTTGATGTCATTGTTTTTGGAGCCTTATCTGTGTTATAAACCAGTCATTATAATAAAACAGGGAGGGAGCGGATGTTCTATCATAAATCAGTGAAATGCTATCTTCCCTGCAAAATTGGACGGCTTAAATACCCTCTGATCTCTGGGAAACTGAAACATTAAGCAGCCACGTGACCCCCTCAGAATTCCCCTACTCACTATTACTGTAAACCTACGAATCAGTCACCACCCCCATCTCCAGCCTGGCCTCCAATCACAGGACGGCCTGATGAAGACTGGCAGGTGGCGATAAGCCTGGAAGAACAGAAGTCGCACACAAAGAGCCACTCGTAAAACTCTAATGAGAACAATGTCACCAGCAACTTTATTGTCCCCACAGTTGTTTAAGCGTAAGAACCTTCTCTTTCACTGGAAAGCTGAAGGCCTTCTGCTCAAGGATAGTACAGCTGACCCAATTAACTTTTTAACAAGCCAAATGCTGCAACCCATAAAGTGTTAATTAAGTAACAGTAACAAGGATTCCATTAAACAGTTGTACTATGAGTAGTGCAGAAATGTTGTAAAAAGAAATGTGCAAAGTACTGTACTGTACTTTCGTTCCTGACTCGTGATATCATAAAAAGATAACAAGACGCCCCTCTCATAATTGCATTCCTCCCCCAGGCTTCCTCATTCAGTCATCCACTAAAGGTGGGCAAAAAAAAAACAAATATTTGGAGCGTCTCCTGGAAACTGCAGAAAGTGTCGGAAAGTTTTGGAATTTACCCTTCCCACAGTCTTGCATACCAGTAATCCTCCCATTCCCTGATGAAGCCAGTGTCCGTTTCAGGTCAGTCTCCAAGTCAGGGTCTTCAGAACATTCCTTCCTGAGTTCTGCCCTTCCATATTATTTCAACACACAGTTTCCGATTAGAAGAATCACTTCACTTTAAGTGTGCCAACAGATTTGTAAAAAAAAAAAAAAAAAAAAAACTTTACAGGTGCCGGAATTTGTCTTAATCCCTAACAATTGTGGAATCTGAAAAGCCATACAACAATGTAAAATGAGGTTTTGGTTTTAATTAGCAGGAAGTTGACTTAACAATCCCTCTTTTATCTTTGATAGGATTTACAGTTACACTTAGTCAGCATGAGCAAACCTACTTTTCATTACCACTGACTAAACCTATATTTCCCACCACTACAAAAGCCATCCACAGCGCTGAAGCTCTTAATTACATGTCGACTGAGTCAGTGTAGCAAGGGTGTGCCAAGTCTTCCCTGTAATCTGTGGTGAAGTGTAGTCATAGAAACACGCACACAGAAACAAGGTAGTATACAGGTAATGCTAGGCCTGTCTACTGAGTCATATCAGCTGCTGGATGACATGAGAATTCACACCAGAGAAACGCCTGGAAAAGAAACATCCCCCAAATTCCTAAATCCTTCTATCATGTAAGCCTAAAATGGACTAAACCAGCTTATTCACTCTATTGCAACGAGATCTCAAATTAGACACAACGAGGGATTTTACCACACCTACAATTTTGTCTTTTAGCTTATTTTATTTATTTCATGATTTTAAAAAAATCTGAGCGTCTTTTAAGAAAATAGAAATTTTCTTTTATGTTGGGAATCTATAAAGAGAGTTATGCCCTTATTGTCTTTACACACACACACTTTCCCACTGGTAACCTGGTATCTTTAAGCTTCCTTCCTAAAGTAATAAAGTCTCACGCAGATCTGAAATAAAATGCGAGCAGGTGAGAGGGTGTGGACAAGAATGACATTCCTTTACACTGAAGTCATGTTCGCTGTCTCCAGTGTGCTCACAGGCAACTTGTTAGACAACTCTGTGGTAACAGCATGACACACTAAGGCATCTTAGCACACACTTATTCGGAAACACACGCTGGCAGCCCACCCACAAAGCCCTGCAGTTGTTCCTCAACCATCAAACCACTCACTGCTTTACAAGTTTTAATTGAAACTCAACCTTGATTTAAAGGGATACAGTGGCTTAAGATAAAACAGTCAGCCATATATTAACTCCAGTGCTACCACAACTAAAATGAAAAAAAAGTTGTACTTCTCTCACTTTAAATCCTTGTTCAGACACTACCCCACACACTGCACTATAACCCGCTTACCTTGGCAGGTCTGTCCCACAGCCTGATAGCCGGCTCTGCAGTAGCACTGCCCGACAGGAACAACCCACTCTCCTTCAGCAGTGCAGTACATGCGAGGAGGTGCCTGGCCGACGGTCACTGCGTTCTTCACACATGATCCCTCCACCTCAGTTAGAGCTGTTGCAGTCACACGCTCAGGAAAAGTAGCCAGGTTACGCTGGATGGTGGGGCAGGTGGTGTAGAACACCTTTACACTCAGCAGAGCCACACAGGCACCTACATCTTGAAAAGCCAGGTAGAAGCCTCTTCTAGATAGTGCTCCAATGCTCCGTGTCTCTAAATTCACCTTCAGGCCACCACCTTTGTTTGCTGTCACTTCATCTGGGGCCACAGTGGCGATCTTACGGAACTGACCTTTCCGAAAACTGGTGCCTATGTCCATGTCCGTTTCATACAGGTAAAGGCCGAAGGTCTCACGGCATGAGGGTGGTGTGCCATCAAAGGTGTTACAGTCACGGACAACAAAACGCAGCTCGACAGAGACACGTGAGGCTTCATGGGGACGCTGGATGAAGGTGGTACGAAGCCAATTGTCCTGTTCAGAATCAGTGACCACATTACACACGCTGTAGGTGTACAGGAGAGAGCCATTCACCACTGTCTGGACAATTTCCCACTGAATAAAAGGGAGACAGAGCTGTATTAATACAAAGTGTACTAATATTATTGTAAATATTTTATGATGCGTTATATATTATAGTATAAATAAATATAAAAAAGGATTTTATATATTTCATAACTTGTAAAATTGCAATTCTTATTCTCAGGCTTATGCATTTTGCCTGTTCTCACTAGGCTGGATATCACAGACATGTTGATGCAGGGATTGCATGTCTAGGCACATCCTTCCTTAGAACTACTAAAGATTTATGAAAGAGAGGAAAGACAGGCTATCCTTAATGAAATGACGTATCAGTTTTAGGCTCTTCTTTTGTTATCCCTAGTTATAAACATTTCACTTCCCTCAGCTCCCCCAGAAGCACCTGAACAGCAGATCAGGGCAGGCATGCAAACCTCAAAGGCTTGTGGACACATCGGCTCAAGAGCTCAGAGATCCCAGGCAAAGCCTTCAACATCAGAACAAGAAAATGACTGGACTGGTCTCCAAAAGGAGTAATTAACCCCCCCCCATCCCCACTCTGAGAGTGTGAATGCCTTGAACTTGCCCTCAGTCTTATACAGCCATCTCCCTAGCTCTATAGGTTCAAGAGCAAAAAAAAAAACTGGTATGTAAATCTCTCATGAGGCCCTGGAGCCACAGAAGGAATCTACAGACGATCGTTTAATCCCAACAGCTTACGGAAGTTCAACAGCTCACCGCTGCCCCTGACCATGTCTCCATTTCCTCCTGTTCCTCAGAAAGGAAACTGCATGACTAAAGATAGAGGACTGCATACTTCCTCTAACCCAGAGCTTTGGTGTCCTTCTGTTCCTACTGTATAACACTGTTCATGGGATCTATTAAGCCATGAGTCATAACTGTTTAGATTATTAGATAGGAAACCTGTATGATATACATTTAACTTGTGATATTGAACATTTACTAATCAGATATGCCTATCAGGAAAAATATTTGAAAATATATTATTTGATAATTTATAATTTCATGTGATACATGAAAAAGACGATATAAGCAAGTATAACAGCCATTTATAACCACATTCAACATGAACGACTTTGGGTCTGTGACAAATTTGAAATGTGAAGTTTTGCGATAAAACATGGCCTACTCACCCCTTCTTCACTTGGTGAAGTCAGCCAGCCCAGATCTCCTCCAGATGCCTTCATATCAAGCAGAATATCTATAAGAAAATATTTAATAGAGTATGTTAAACAATATTATTAAACAATTTCAAATACGAAAGACATACATTTCTTGAGTGTTAACTTCTGTTTCATCTGGTGTATGATAATGGCTGTACTTTTACCAACAAAAAAGCAAAATGTAGTAGTATAGGCCATTATATTTATTAGGGAAGAAATAAATATATAATTATAGTCTAGCATTGAGCAAGTCAGTATTGCCATTTAAACTTTTCAAACCACCAGTTAAATCCCCACACGAGTCTTTAAAATGTATTTGTTAAAAACATGTTATATAGATTATCATATTAAGATAGAGTACAATTCAGACTACACATTTAAGTTTTACAATTTTAAAGACTTTAAAAAGAAAGTACTTACGTTCTTTGGCTTGATTTTGAATAAATATGCTGTTAATAAATAAATAAACGAACAAAGAGCAAATGTGGTAATCCATTTTAAGTTCCTTTTCTGTTTTATTTTAGTTTTTTTTTTATCTGAACATGTGCTGTAGTCACCGGGCGGTGTGTCCGACACGCGCGCACAACTTTTCCACACTGCGGCCGCGAGACTCATTCATGAGGAATTGAATGGCATTAGCTCCGCCCATTGGAATGTCGCCACAAGGCTCAATAAGAAGTGGGCGGGGCCAGAGCGGAGCGCGTGGGAGAGCAGAGCTAGAAGCAGAGAGAGGACGGGTTTCGGATCTTTTCAGTGAATCAGATCATCTGCCTCAGCTCACCGAAAGGAGCCGACTCTAAACTTTTTATCATTATTATTATTATTTTTATTCAACTGTTTATCTAACTAAGGCTTAATTTTTGTTTTTCGTTAAGATTGATCACCTCCCTTAATACACTTTTCTACCTAGAAAACTTTACTCAACTTAAGTAGCAGAGTCGTAATTCTTCCATTTGCGAATCGACTCTCAATGTTCTCCCGATTTACTCGGTTCAAAGAGCCGGTTCGTTCGCAAATCCTGCATGAACTAAAGTGTTTGACTTTGCTCATTTCTAAGAGGCATAATATCCTTTATATACACAGACTGTTCAACTTAGACGAAAAGGGAAAGGCAGCACATGCTACATAATAGTTTAAACTTCCTTGAGTTAAAATGTGATTTTGTTACTGCAATAAACTTTTGCTTAGTCTATATTCAAAATTTCTTGGTACCATATTTCTATAGCAGATGGTCAATTCTTATACACCACATGGACACATGTGTTTGTTCACCACAGTGCTGTGATAAAGTTGGACACGCACAATTGTACAGGATGCTCTGGTATGCTGTAGCATTATCCTTTCCCGTCATTGGAACTAAGAGGCCCACACATGTTCCAGCAGGTCCTGTGGCACAATTCATAAAGACATGGGTAGGAAAGGTTGGAGTGGCAGAACTTGTGTGTCCTGCACCAAGCCCTAATCTCAACACCTCTGAACATGAATTGGAACGCTGACTGCACAGCAGGCCTCTATATCTATCATCACTGCCTCACTGCTGGTCTTGTGACTAAATAGACAAATCCCCTAAGCCACACTTCAAACATCTAATAGAAAGGCTTTGCAAAAAACGGTGAAGACTTTATGCAAAAAAGGTGAATTTCAATTGAATTTAGATTGATTTATATAGCATGTTTAACAATGGTCATTGTTGCAAAGCAAACTTACAGAATCAAAAAGAAGATTAGGGAAATGAGTATGAAATGGATGAGAAAATATGCATGAATTAAAATGATCCGATTGTCCCTAATGAGCAAGCTGAGGGTGACAGTGGCAAGGGAAAACTCCCTGGGATAGCAATAGGCAGAAACCTTGAATCTGGATTGAAATTGAATATGAATGTGATTGTCAGGTGTCCACAGACTTTGTGTATTATAGATGTAGTGTGTATTAGGAGTTTCAATATTTCCAGCTTGTCTTAACTTTTAGTTTTAGTTAATAAACCCAAAAATTATAAACTTCTGAGAAAATGAAAAGAATATAGTAGAACAACAGGTTTGGTAAATTAGGACACATTTTCAAATATGCTATTTACCTTTATCTTCTATAATAATAGTAAAAAGTAACAGCAAAAATGTCAACACACACAGCAAAATACCCAGTATTGAATTAATCCCCAAAGTATTGAATGAAGAACAGTACAGTGTTTATATAGATACTGTTGGACTCAAATTAACTTCTGAATGTGTTAAATTAACACTGGGAAGTTTACTAAGATGTTGGCCTATATTAAGACGGAAATAATATCTGCAGACTTAACAGTAAGTAATGTCACATATTTTCCAAGTCTATCCTGCTTTGCAAATTCTCCTGCATGTTAAGATGCTTCATAAAAACACAACTTAATGCATGTACAGTATCAGTCAAAATTTGACACAAATTTGGATTTATTATTCATGTTATTCATTCAATACTGGATTTTTTTTTCTAGAAAATACTAATAATACTTGCACTATAGTTATTTAAACTATGAAATAACCCACATGGCATTAGGTAAGTAAGTAACAACAACAACTACAACAACAGTCAATTGTTGTTTTAAGATACAAAGGTCAGCTGTTCTGGAATAGTTCTCGCAAGAACAGTATTGTCAAGTGCATTTGCAAAACCCATCAAGCACCACGATGAAGCTGTACCATGAATGAAAACTTACCTCTGCTGCAAAGGAGAAGAAATCAGTTATCAGCCTCAAAAATCACCAGTTAACAGCACCTCAGACTAGAGCTGTTGTGAAGGCTTTACAGAGCGTAAGTAGCAGACACATCTCAAAGGAGATTATTTCAATTATTCCAAATTTTGGATGTTTTTTGTAAACTATACCCTGGAATAAGATAGTTTACCCTGGAAAAATAGGTATTTACCCTGGAAAGAAGGCGTGTCCAAACTTTTGACTGGTAGAGTATAATCTGTTAATAGTCTAATTTAACCACAGATGTGGGGTCATTCATGTAGCTCTCATATTGAGAATGGTTAAAAAATATATACTCCTACTACTACTACTACTACTACTACTACTAATAATAATAATAATAATAGTAATAATAATAATAATAACGTTTTTGTTACTTGATTCATCTTATGTATGTCTTGGAGATGTTCATATATGGTGGTCTTAACTAAACATCTAGAAAATGTGGCCCCCTTAAGCATTCCCATGATAAAAGAGGAAGGGGTCGAGTGGGAGTGCTATCATGAATGAATCAGTGCTAATGACATCAAAAGCTATGAATATGTAGACAGAAAAATACGTCACACAATGGGGTCGCTGGGCAACCCAGAGGAATTCTGCAGTCAGGTTTTTTTTTTGAGCAGCAGTCTGTCAAGAGTCCCGTGACCTGAGCGTCAAAGAGAGCTGACTTCTTCTCAAGAGCTTAGGAAGCTGCCTGTATTGTGCTAGTGCTATGAATATTCATTAGACAGAAGCTGAATGAAAGATCACCCCTGTAATTTTAGGCAAACTCAGGCAGACGTTAATGTGGATTCGAGCTGAGTGAACTAACACTTCACATGCAAGCTTATGCATAAGGGTAAAAAAAAAACCAACATGTGTAACTTTCTTCTATATCTTTTTCTCTGGAGTGTTGAATTTTATTTTCATATCTTGGAGTCCTAGAGGTGCTCCTATAAAGAGGATGATTAATGACTTTGGTTTGTTTGATTTGTAGGGGCAAAACACTCATGTTACGAAGGGTGTTTTTCTTCAGCAAATGAGGTGCCATGGCCATTGAGACATGCTCACAATGAGAAGGTCTCCTTTTCACTCAAGGGCCATGTGTGAAGCTGGAGCCTGGGGTTTTCCACCTCACTCCCACTATTCTTCACAGCATAGCCAGTTTCTTTTCTTCTCTCTCCCCCTGTGCGGCACCCTGTGCCACACATCCACCCTTATAAAAGCGTTCGCACCAGGAGGCTGGGCTCAGGCTTAAGGGGTCACAGAACCAACATGGCGAGGTCATTTCACTCACCCACCCCTCCTACCTCCCACTTGTCTATCCTTACCAGAAGCTCTCAGCACAAGAGAAACCCAGAGGCGGCACTCCTTTGTGTGCGGTGTTGAGTGTGTCTGCTCCTCAAATGCTTTGTTAACAGTCGCGACACACTGCTGAACTCTCGGGCGGTGGCGTGAGATACGTTTTTGAAGCATATGGGGGCTGTTAACAAATTTTTCTTCACTTCATAGTTAACACTATGCATAGTTTTTAAGGAATGTCCTATGAGTTTGATCCTAGATGTCATCATTGATGGGAGCTTAAGAGTATATTTTAAGGCTTTAAAGGCTTTTTTCTTCTTTTTTTTTTTGGAGTTTATGCCAAAACATATGATGGACATATAAACATTGTTTGATGTACTTTGGAAATCTGCATTTGAAATGATAAGTATTGGCATTCAAGTCAAACCGGGACTTGTAAAAACGATTGACATTTACAGATGACTTTAAACGTTTGGAGCCCATTGCATCATACTCATGAACATTCAGCGAGTGGAATGCCTGATCCTTGAAAATCGATGGATGACTTGTCAGCAAGAGATGGAAGAGATGCAGCTGTCTGTGGGACCTGTACACACAATCACAAGCACCACTTGCACATTACTGGAACTAGGAGTTCCTGGGAGGCTAACATTTATATGTGGCAGTCCAGTCTCCGGAGTATTGAGAAATCTTTCTATCATGATGGTATCCAAGCACTCGTGAAACCTAGGGATAAGTGTATTAGCGTAGCAGGGGATTATATAGAAAAATAGGCTGCTCTTTATACCCCATGCCCGCCTGACCACCATGGGCTTTAGAGCCTTTATCTGCACTGCTCCTGAGAATTCTTCTAAGAAATCTGGAATTCTCTTCCTGAAAACATCTGTAATATAGACTGTCAACAATTGTCTACAATCTCACTGTATTATCTCCCATTTATCCTGAAGCATCTATTGCTGTAAGGCTGCCCTCAAATCTACATGTGATTTTTTATGTTTTTGGTGATGACACTGTCTATTATTTCTTTAAATATTGTTTTAATGTTATTTACTACTCAATGTCAGTAAGAGAGCAAACTTTATTATCATTATTATTATTATTGTTGTTATTGTTTCTATTATTACTATTAAATAAAGGTAGTTTTCACTCAAGTGTGTTCTTTTAGTCGGCACAATAAAAGTCCTGGTTTGACTTGAACGCTCCTGATAACAGCATTTAATTTGTGTAGGAACTGTAACAATTTTATCGTTTCATAAGAAAAACATTTGGTTGGGTGTACATGTGTATTATTAGATTTTTTTTTTTTTGACAGTTGTGACATTGTGAGACGTTGGGCTAGTTGTCATGGCTGCTTATTTGTGTGCATTTTGTCATGACTGCTTGTTTGTGTTTTTATAATGTAGCATTCCTTTTGGTTAGGATGTTAAGATTTTGATAAGGTTTATGCATGAGATTAATTATCTATATTAATCATTATAAGAAGCTCATTATGGAAAGTCCTTATATGGATAATAAGACATGCTGCTAAATTTCGACCTGTGGAATTTATTTCTAGAATGCAGATGTCTCTCATCATTAATACAATATGGTGTTAAATGTGTGGTATAAACATCAGAATCAATAATTGCGAAAAGATATTTCACAAGTCCGTTTAGTGGGGACAAGCAGAGAAAAAAAAAGAGAAAAACAGGTTACAGTGCAAAGGTTGACACTGTACGATTAATAATGATCTGTTCTGAACAAAGCATGTGTAAAAGGAAATACACACATTGATATTTACACAAGTGTTCTTTAATGAGTGTGCACACTTTATACCAGTTGTCTTGTTTGTACAACCTGTTGAATCCCTAGTCACACTTCTATACTAGGTTTGATCAGGGAGTTTCTCCACTATTTCTCCACACTAGCTTTTTTTTTTTCTCGCTTTGTTTTGGATTTTCCTTTGATGAGAGATTAATAGAAAATAATCTATTTCAGGTTATCTGTTTCTATTATTTGGTATTGATTATCTATTTTATATTTTTAGAAATAATGTTAGCTACTAGCTTTGTTTTGGGATTTTATCTAGGCTTAGATAGTTCATGTGATTGGTTATAGTCTTTAATGTTTGCCCAGTTAACTTATCTGAATTGATCTAAAACTGACCTGCCAGATAAAAGCCTTTAAACAACATGGGATGTATTGCATATTACACTGTTGCTGAATTGCTTAGACTTTCAATTGTAAATGTAGTGTCTAACATGTATTGGTTAAACAGTGTAGTAAACGTGACGTTACGCATTCATATGCGCACTTTTGTGTACTCAGCTCGACTGGAATTTCACACTGCACTTGGAACAAAGTGCTAACTGGAAGGAAGGCAAGCGCAGTTTGGCAGTAGGAAACAGGGAATTTGGACTGAGGCAAGAAGTGTGGGTGATCTTCAACACAATAGACCTCCTGGTGGCCTGAATAGCTGTCTTTAACACTCACACACATGCAAGTGCACACACACACACACACACACACACACACACACACACACACACACACACACACACACACACACACACACACACACACACACACACACACACACACACACACACACACACACACATCAAGTGCTCTGATGTTACGGTATTATAGTGACAGCTGGGATCATTGGCTTCTTCAGAGGTTCTCTTACACTTGTCACATAAACAGGAACTCTGCCCTCTTGTTTACTGTTTGTCTCACTTTGACCTCTCCATCACTAGCTGGGAGGCCTACAGACCCCCGCAGACATACAATCAATCACTGAAAGCAAAAAAAGAGAGAGATTCTGTAGAATGAGTTCAAATGTGGCGATGATACATAAGAGTTGTTTTTATACCCTTTTGCAAAGCTGGATCTCTCCTATCATTTGACAGTAAGTTAGAATATGCACTGTAAATGAACTCTTTTGCCCTTTAGCCATTTAAGTGTCAAATGTAAATGTTTTAAATTCATCAAATTCATCACTCTGAACTAAGCAAAACGCTTCCTTTGTTTCAGTCAGACTTCGCATCACGAGAATTTGTTATATGTGTATTTGTGAATAATATTTATTAATATTTATTACATTAATTAAATGTAATTGAATGAATAGAATTTAAATTAACTATCGAAATTCCAAAGTTAAAGTTAAAATGTATCCAAAGTTAAAATGTATATACTCTATGCGAGGTCACCAGTGCTAAGTAACTTTAAGAAGTTGATTGATAAACTTCATTTGCTCCCTGAAACCAGTGCACAGATCAGTGTGTGCATAAGAATGTTACATTTTCCAAATGTCAGCAATTTGTAAGTTAATCCTTTGTTTGTCACGTACATGTTACTGCACAGTGAAATTCTTTCTTTACATATTCCCTGGAGCAGACAGGGTTAAGCGCCTTGCTCAAGGGCCCACAACGGCAGCCTGGTGGAGCTACACCTGCAATCTGATCAGTCTGGGTTACAGCCTCAACACACTGAGCTACTTCTTAAAGATATGGATCATGAAATGTCCTAATGCTTCTTGTTTTTTATTGTGCATTTGCAAACTCTGAACACACTCAGGACAGTGACGTTGTAGTTTCTTGGCATGCAACAGCATAAAATTATATGCAGCAGTTAACGGTGAAAAGTTAAAGAGCCGTAACACTCCAATCAGTCCAAATCTAAATTTATGTAACGCGACTTTATTATTACATGGCTTTGTTTTTATATGTGTATCATATTATCATTTTATGAGATGACACACATGCACAGCTGGTAGTGTTTGTGTGGCACAGTTCCATGATCCAGGGTTTGAATCATCAAAAATATGTTTTATTTTGTGCAAATGCTCTTAAAAGACACTGTGAGGTTGAAGACAGGTTTTTATGGCTCACCTTTGTCCTTCTTGTTTAGACACTGTACAATCTGAACATCTGTCACATGACAAACATTCAGATGACTCTGTTGTCGTTATGTGTGTTGTGGCTGACAGGAAGGAAGTATACAGACCTGATGGGCAGCTTTGTGGAGTGCTGTAGAGACAACTACCTGCAGATTAACATAACAAAACCAAGGGTGCTTCTCATTCCTTGAATGGAACCTTCTCATTTCCTTTGCTTGCTGCTTCAGTTTGTCTCTTCTCAGGTCCTGGATCTGAAAAAGCCGAGAATGAGTAGAAGGGTAAAAAACTTATTACAGGAGGAATCAAGAGCAAACGTATTTGCCAAATGAGATGTATTTGCTCACTGATTCACTAATTAAATATAAGGCAAACTACTGGCATTTTGAAACAGGCTGCTTTTTCTGTGTAGCTATGTTTCTATGTACTGATTCTCTGTGCTAATATGTGAATCATAAAAAAGTCTTAATGATTATTGTTTGTTATTTTGTTTTTCATTTTATATTTGCAAATGTTGAATTCCAGGATGCTCACCATGTAGTCAACCCGCCTTTAAAAGAGCTGTAACGCTCCAATCAGCTCTCAGACTCATTTCATCTAATGGCTTTATTTACCTGACTTTATCAGTATATGGCTTATTATTATATGACTTAATTTTTATATTGTTGCATTGAACTTTTTAAAATGCATTTTATATGAGCAGAGAAGGAGCGAGAAAGGCCTTTTATATTTATATGGTTAGTTAGATCTGATAAAAGAACAATGGATCTTTTTTTTCCCTTCTATTTTTAAACACGCTCCTGAAATGCCAGTCAGAACTAGGCACATAGTGTAGACAAAATAATGAATTTTATTTAAAATGAGCTAAAAAAGCAACTGGTAAGATTTGACTTGGTTAAATAAAAGTAATAATAATAATAATAATAATAATAATAATAATAATTGTTTGTACCGCTTTATCCTGTATACAGGGTCGCAGGGGGCTTGCAGCCTATCCCAGGAATGAGGCAGGGTACACCATGGACAGGGCACATAATAATAATAATAATAATAATAATAATAATAATAATAATAATACTGGAATAACCACTGCCTTATCCTGTATTTTAGTGTTTAATGTGTTTTAGTGTCCAGGCTCGAAACCCAACTGATTCAACTTCAGCGCAACTTCAAGGCCAAAGCTGGGACCATGAGCATTACATCACACAGGTTTGAAAGGGAAAGTCTTATCTGCAATCATTTACACTGGATCAAAAACTTCAAATGAGAACCTGTCTTCTTACCTTTTTGTGGTGCAGTATTAAACGTAATTACGCCATCTAGAGGTTATTTGAATCATTTCCCCCCCTCACTTTCTTTCATTTATTATCATATAAAACTTTTATCATTTATCGTTTGATAAGAGCTTTATCCTGGTCAGGGATGTGGTGGATCAGCAGGCTGGCCTTACTGGGTATAGGGTGGAAATGGGGCGTGATGTCTTACCACTTCTTTTTCATATCTTCATGGTAAAGAGTACCTTCCTCTTTACCATGAAGATAAACATCGATAAAAATATGCATATAGGCTATACATTAAATAAGAGAGCTGCCAACCATGTCATTATTATTATTATTATTATTATTATTATTATTATTATTATTATTATTATTATTGTTGTTGTTATTATTGCTGTTGTTGCTAGTTCTTTCATTAAAATTTTATTTAAGTCAGAGCTTACCAATTTGACATTTTCTCTGATAACTACAGTATCTCTGTGTATATATATATTTTTTATCCAGACTATTTCTAATAATTTTAGATTCCAACTAAATCTATTGACATTTCAGTAGTTTGTGAAAATAAATAAATAAATGCATTCACATTCTGTCCCAGCGACCCTGTACACAGGATAAAAAAGTATAGAAAATGAGATCTGAGATCTGAGAGTGAGATCTGATCGATGCACAATGGATCTCCATGCCACACATGACCACACACACACACACAACCACACACACACACACACACATTCTCATTCACACACTTTGGGCAATTTGGGAATATGCATGTCTTTGGACTGTGGGAGGAAACCGGAGTACCCGGAGGAAACCCACCAAGCACAGGGAGTACATGCACACAGACACACACATGGACCTGAGGCGGGAATCGAACGCAGACCCTGGAGGTGCAAGGCGGTAGTGCCAACCATGACGCCATCATGTCGTCGCGATCAGATATGAAAAATGAAAATATAGGGGCCTGACTACATATAAATCAACACCTTGAACTCGTTGCTGTGTTAAAGAAAAAACAGCTTGGTTCTTGAATCATTTTTGCAATGTGTGCCAGGGGGCATTATCCTGCTGAAAGACGACACTGCCATCAGGGAACCCCAGTGTACTTGGCCAGAAGCAATGTGCCAAAGGAACATCCATATGAAGAAACGTTGCAGTTCCTTGTCATCCCACTAGATGGCGCACATCACACACTGTGAATACAATGACAAGCGGACTAGAATAGCAGCAAATGCTGCAAAATAATAGGCACCACTTTTTGTTCTTGTTGTTACTTGTATACAACATGGCATTTTAAAATATATTGTGTCAGACTGTGAATGGTTCCAGAACAATTTCAATCACTATATGAAGGTTTGTTTATGTAACGTTAAATACATTGGAGTATTTAAGTTGTTTGTTTTATGAGAAAGCCAGGACACACGAGGCGTTCTGAAACACCTGGTTCTTCTGGTTTCAAAATGCTGCTGCTTTACAATAGGCACATAATACTCGCGCGCGTGTTTGTGTGTTGTCACGTGACCACGCACGCGGAAGCGCCTGTCATGGTCCACAGTGCACACAGACCGCGCGCGCTGGAGCACAGGTAAGCAAACAGCTCCGTCTCTCTTACTGGTCTTCATTCTTGTCTCCGCGGACAATTTAATAAATGAAAACCCTCCGTTTTGTATATAATGATCTTCAAAGGCCGGGTACAATCTGTACTAGCAAGGATTAGCAATACATTTACTGTAACAGTATTGTCCTGAGCAGATCCGGAGACAAGCCAGAGACTATACTGATAGTAACTATAGGGTTGTTCTAACCGCTCGTGCATTACTTATACACACACACACACACACACACACACACACACACACAAATCCTCAATACATCGGTGTAGTATCAGGTTCTGTGCGAATGCATCAGTTCAGCATTTTTAACTTCCTCTTGCTATTAAAACCTGTCCTGGTTAGTACAATCAGCAATTAACGTTATTGCATTCCAATGTCTCAAAAGACTACTTTGTAACAAATCATACTTTTGATCTGTTTTGCTGCAGCTTTTTAATTAACCATGCAACTCTCATGAGTCACTGACTTGGAGCAGTGATAGGTTCAATCCCCAGCTCCATCAGGTTATTCTTGTTGGGCCTTTGAGCGGGACCTTTAACCCCTCTAGGGTTGTGTCTCATGGCTGATCCTGCGCTTGACAGAATATCACTATGTGTCTAATGTATATGGGCGGCTTAGTGGTTAACACTGTCGCCTTCCGGGTTCGATTCCCACCTCAGGTCTGTGTGCATGGAGTCTGCATGTTCTCCCCGAGCTCTGTGGGTTTCCCTCAGGTACTCCGGTTTCATCCCACTCTCCAAAGACATGCAGATTTATGCTAATTGTTGTTCTGAATTGTCCATAGTGTGTGAATTAGCATGTGAGTGAGTGTGTGCCCTGCGATGGATTAGCACCCTGTCCTTCCTCGTGCCCTAAGTCTCCTGGAATAGGCTCCTGTGACTCCGCCCACAGGATGAAGCAGCATAGACAATGAGTGAGTGAGTGAGTGAAAAATAAAGGCTTAATGTAACATCATGAGAGAAACCACACACAAAGTTGTAATTTGTAGCTCAATCTTGTAACGGTTCTTTTGTTGTCTGGAAATTTTTTTGGGGTAGATAAAGGAAACCTTGAAGTGTGTGTATGTGTGTGTGGGTGCGTGTATATGGGTGTGTTTGAGAATTTTACTATGTTACAAGCAGGTGTGTTTTATGGCATGACTTCCCTGACAGAGTCGGTTCAGCAGTGCTTTACTGGAATGTTTAAAAAAAATGTAATTGTTGCCAAAACAATTATAGATGTATTATAAATACCATGTATCTGCATTTATAAACATATGCTGTATAAACATTTAAAATCTTGAACATATAAATATGATGGAATGTATATCTGCATTGCACTGTTTTGCCTCTGCCATCTGAAAAATCTTCAAAGCA